>CM037860.1:54634659-54767159 GCA_021292105.1 Anadara kagoshimensis | reverse complement strand
TCTCAACCGGAAGTGGCAAAAACTAATCCAACAGAAACGAAGTTTTAAACACAAATAACAAAAACGTTTCCAAAGAATCAGCATAAGCTTAGACGTTTTTTTGTTTTACATCATGAAGTAACAAGAAATGGATGTTTTTATTTTTTATTTTTAAGTAGAATATTTACGTGAAATTTATCTTACGTGGGCGTGGCTGCATGAAGTCAATTCTCGGAGGTGAAAAAGTACAACTAGAGTAGTCTTCCCTTCGTAGTATAGTTAAATATAAAACGATCATATTGTGTTCTGTCAGGGCCAAATTTGTAATATCGCTCCTTCGACCTGAACGCGAAGTAGCGAAGATACGATGGCGAAGGAGCGATTTCGATGGCGAAAGAGCAAAGATACGATGGTAAAAGAGGGATTATACGACGGGAAAGGATTGGAAATTCGATGGCGAAAGAGCGAAGACACGATGGGGAAGGAGCGAAGACGTGATGGGGAAGGAGCATAGATACGATGGCGAAGGAGCGAAGACAAGATGGGGAAGGAGCGAAGATACGATGGGAAAGCAGCGAAGGAGCGAAGACACGATGGGGAAGGAACGAAGATACGATGGGAAGGAGCGAAGATACGATGGAGAAGGAGCGAAGGCACGATGGGGAAGGAGCGAAGATACGATGAGGAAGGAGCGAAGATACGATGGAGAAGGAGCGAAGACACGATGGGGAAGCAGCAAAGATACGATGGGGAAGGAGCAAAGATACGATGGGGAAGGAGCAAAGATACGATGGGGAAGGAGCGAAGATACGATGGCGAAGGAGCGAAGACACGATGGCAAAGGAGCGAAGATACGATGGCAAAGGAGCGAAGATACGATGAAGAAGGAGCGAAGATACGATGGCAAAGGAGCGAAGACACGATGGCGAAGGAGCGAAGATACGATGGCGAAGGAGCGAAGACACGGGGAAGGAGCGAAGTCACGATGGGGAAGGAGCAAAGATACGATGGGAAAGGAGCAAAGATACGATGGCGAAGGAGCGAAGACACGATGGGGAAGGAGCAAAGATACGATGGCGAAGGAGCGAAGATACGATGGCAAAGGAGCGAAGATACGATGGCGAAGGAGCGAAGATACGATGGCAAAGGAGCGAAGATACGATGGCGAAGGAGCGAAGATACGATGGGGAAGGAGCGAAGATACGATGGCAAAGGAGCGAAGATACGATGGCGAAGGAGCGAAGACACGATGGGGAAGGAGCAAAGATACGATGGCGAAGGAGCGAAGATACGATGGCAAAGGAGCGAAGATACGATGGCGAAGGAGCGAAGATACGATGGCAAAGGAGCGAAGACACGATGGCGAAGGAGCAAAGACACGATGGGGAAGGAGCAAAGATACGATGGCAAAGGAGCGAAGATACGATGGCAAAGGAGCGAAGATACGATGGCGAAGGAGCGAAGATACGATGGCAAAGGAGCGAAGACACGATGGCGAAGGAGCAAAGTTGCGTAGTTTTTAAGGCGAAGGAGCGATAGTATCTTCACTCCTAGCCATCTCATCTTCGCAACTTCGCTTCCTCGCGTTCAGGACGAAGGGGCGAAGGAGCGATAATGTCAATTTGGTCCTAACAAAACACCATATGATCATGCTCTGGCATTTCTCCACCAAATTTAAATCTTCAACGAGAAAAGAATATTGCATGGGTCTTTGTATGAGTACATTCGTGTCGACAAAATAATTCCAGGTTCGCCAAGCCTTGTCTGGGATCATTAGTTCAGAAAAGTCGATTTCATGCACACACCGATGCACGATGCTTGCATTTTTTTAAAAATTATTTGTTATGTTGCTTATCCGATTTATTTTTCGAAATCTGCCTACTTTATTCATAGTAGTTGTAAAGGCTTATTTTGTCATTATATCATTTTCAAATTGCCATTTTACTTGTGCAATATTTGAACTATATTCTTTATTTGCAATTTTTACTTAGCAGATTGGAACTTGCGATAACGGTTGAGTGTCCAGAAGCTTATAGTGAATAGAACATATTGGAGAACTTTCGAAAAAAGATGTGGATATTCTAAATTCCATCCGTCCTTCCGTCTGTCCAGACACTCTTGTCCGAAGTATTTCTCCAAAACTATGAAGCAATGTTTTTACCAAACTTAGTGCAACGCATCAACATTAACAGGAAATGCGCACATAGCCACCCCGGCGTGTTAAGTCCTGGGAGTTATGGCCCTTTTGCTTGTTATTGTTTTCTCAGTACATGCTTCAGGTAGAAGTAAATATTAACATAAATCATAATTTAATCGACCATGTATGTGTGATATCATCTCTAAAACGATGTGAATTTTTGTAAAAAATAAAGTTATCAGTTACTTTGTTACATTAAAAAAAGAAGTTATCACTTTCATCTAGCATTGCTCAAAGCGAATTATTTTATTTACAAAGTAACACTAAAAGGTTAAAACCCTTCTTATATGACATCAAAACAACTCTCTTGATTTACATAAAATTATGAAATATTTTTTTCTTTAATATTACATATCTTAAATTTGACCCGGATTTGCTTCAGCAGGTCAGTCATTATAGTTAATGTCTAATGTTTTGCACCCAAATCAAGATGTTTTTACTTATATCGAGGCGGTTAGTTCGGGAATGGCGGAGACAACAGAAACGCCAAGAGAAAAACCACCGACATTCGGCAAGCGAACTTCGGACAAAATTTCTCATACTAGGATCTGTCCCTAGTAGAAATGGAACACAGACCATGAGAGACGCAGTGATCTGTATAGCGTGTGCTTTAAACCACTTGACCACCGATGCTTGTAGATGTATTTATAGATTACTTAAGTATTTGAAAAAAATATTGATAGAATGTCACTGTATTTCTATATCAAGCATTGTTATTGGGAGGTTGTGAGAAATCTAATTGGTATTAGTATTACAAATCTTTCTTTGGAGCGTCTAGTCACTTGTGATGAAGATTATCGAAGACTTCCTTACGACTGACTGGATGAACATCTCCAATCAAACCCGAGATGATTGAGATTTAATCAATATTTTTGTGGTATGTTCAGACGCGCTTAATTTTTAAATCTTCTCTTTTTTTGTCTTATAACAAAGATTATGCGGTATGTGAAACTGTGATAGGTAACAATGACACAATAACGCTAAAAGTGTGTGTGTGTGTGTCAAACATCTCATTCTAGGTATTAACAAACACATAATTTATACTATAAGTAACCCTGAAGCAACAAAGCTACTTTGAATTTACTACCCTCAGAAATAAAAAAAAATCTCTTGAAATATTTAATCTGATTTTTGATTATCCCAAGGCTCTGATAATTGTTATTTGTTTACTTGACAAAGAATACTAAATTATTCAACTTTAAAAAAATATTATAGTTATGGGACTGAAGGATCCGTTTCAGTATGTGGTTCTCGTTCTTAAAAATGGATTTTAAAGCGATTTCAAGGAAAACTTTGATAAATTTGTATTTTCTTATAATTTGTTCCATCGTATCTGAAGCATTGGGTAAGTTTTTTGTTTTATGTTTTTAAAACCTCACGGTTTAGATAAAGAAATATTTTTAACATAAAAATGCCAAGAAATTAAAAAACAATTGTATGCAGATTCAGTGGCCATTACTTCCTAATATCAAATACATGCACCGTACATGTTTTGCCATTTTTTAAAATGTATTTTATGAAAACATTTTAAAAAGGTATATGGCAGTTATAGTTTTAGCGTGTACAAATTTTAGTGCAAACTGTTATTTGGGTAAATTGACGTGTACGCGAATTGGCTTACCATTTGCACTATGATTGTTGAATTACATTTTGGTGGCGGAAATAAATTAGCGCAGCTGTATAATCGCAAAAAATCGCTAAAATTAGTACAACTCTAAAATAAATACGTTTACAATATACACACCATGCATTGAAAGATGTTCCAGTTCAAATACATAGCTAAAAAGTACGCGCGTTCCCATGTTCGTGTGTGCTTATAATTGCCTGTCTAAGTTGTTCTTTTATCAATATGTTAAATAACCACCACATTAACTTAAATTCATAAAATAGTTTTTGTTCGTCAGCGAGTTCATCGTGCCATTTCTTTCTTACCTTTACGCGTAAAGTGTGTTTTCAGACTAATATTTCCTCCAAGAAGTTTGGTATGCACTTACTTTTTGTCGAATCACGCTTTTTATTCGGTTTTTCATTCACACTAATGTCACCCGTCCTTAAATAACACCTTTTAAACTTGCACATTGTCAAATCACACCGTTGTGAAAAAGCCTAAAATGATTTTAAGGGTTGGGACACAAATGGAAGTCCTACCAACTATATATTATAAGCCACATTTGTCAGGTTTTTTATTTATTTATTTTTTTTAAATTATGCTTTTGCATTTCAAGGTCTTGGAATGTACGTTTTATCTTTATAATTGTATATTATAACATTGTAAATTATGTTTTTGAAATGCTTTTAGAAAATCTAGCTTTAGGGAAAAGTGCATCTCAAAGTTGGACTGAACTAGACTATGAAGCAAGCAGGGCGGTTGATGGCATAACATCTCAATCTCTGGCGTCTAATTCATGTGCAAAAACAAAACGGCTACCACAAAACCAAGAAGTCTGGTGGCAAGTCGATCTCCTGGTGTCCTCAGAAATCAAGGATGTAACACTATACTACAGAAATGACACAGGCGGTAAGTTGGCATTGTAACGTCTTTAACCCCCCCCCCCCCCATTCACATGCGCGGATTTACTCATAGGTGCAAATTGTGTATATGTGCAAAATCTGCACCCGGGTGTAAAAGTATATTTGCTAGCCGTTCACATGATTATAGGTCAAATTACAGTATTTCCGGAAGTTTGATCAACATGACGAAGCATTTTCATTTGAGAAAAAAGAAGATTTTTCCTTACTGTGTTGCTCTAGGTTTTTGTGTCGGGCTTGCATAATTGGTTAATTGAGGGAAAAATTAATGGCCTAGGGAAAGGTCAACAGATTGGTTGACAGAATTGTGTTACAAACGTCTCAATGGATCGAAAATTTTCGAATGAGAAGATGTACGTTTTAAATGCTTTGAAATGATTTGGACGATTACAAAAAAACTAGAGACCCAAAAGGGCCTGTAATGCTCAACTGGCAAAGTTTGACCTCATATGCATAATTTGCTAAAATAAGGTCAATTAAAAAAATTTCCCAGAAAACCCTGTTATATATGTTAAATGGCCAGGTATCTACTTTCTTTGAAGAAAATCGGTTGAAAATAAAATGCACAATGGCCATTTTAGTGATTTTGCTATTTATAGTAACGGCGGCCATCTTGGATTTTGTTCACCAGCAACTAGCTGTCCAAAAGCATATGGCTATTACCTAATTGACACGCGGATCCCCTTCTTCTGGCAGCCATTTTTATGTTAACTTGGCGCGCTTTTACTGAAACTGGGCAATGTCGCAATACATAGAGCATCGAATTTATTTTTGCATGCGTATGTAAAATAATCTGCGCGTTCACATGGCGAAAAATACACTAGGCGTAAATATACACATATGCAAGTAAATTTGCATCTGGTCTGAGTAAGTGCAAATTTACACTCGGGTGTATATTTGCTCGTGTATATTTACTTTTGCATATATGCAATTGCGTTCACATGCTCAAGTGCAGATTTTGCATATATGCAAAATTTGCACCCCATGAGTAAATCAGCGTGTGTGAATGGGGCTTTAGTTATAATTTGGACTTATACGGTACAGACTTGTTGAAAGTTTAACATCGAACTAACAAAAACGTGTCGTAGCTCAGCTGTCAGGTGGCCGGTATATGGATAGGAAGTGGCAGAAAAGCTGCCAAAAGATAAATAACAAGGGAGAGAAGGGAAGGGAGGGGAGAGAATTAGAAGGGGAAATGAAGGGATGGAGAAGGGAACAAGAAAAAAGGGTTGGGATGGGAAAGAGAGCAGGGATGGACTTGGGGCATAGTACAGCAGATGGCACCCGACAGACAGAGATGGAGGCCCTCGGTCAAGGCCTTATGTGCCCCAGGCACGAAGAGGACTAAGTAAGTAAGTAAGGAAACTAAGGAATCTTTATACATCGAAGCCTGCTGTTTACAAATAAATTTTTGACTCAAGGATAATGCATGCCGATGCTTATCAAGGCTCTCAAAATATTATGGTCATCACCACAATATATTGATACGTATGCTGCCCTGGGTATATTTGAGGTCCGAAAATCACATTTTCTTTATTTCTCAACTATGTGTGCGTACCCTTCTATGGTGGAAGTTCAAGGAGTCAACTTAATTTGCCAGTTTTCAAGTTTTTACTTTGTCTTGGCGTTTGGACATGGATTGGTATGTTTGGTTTTTATTGTTAAATTATCCAATTTGTTATTGTGATGCAAACTTCCGGTAAGTCCGGCACACGAAGTCTTCTGAATATAAAATGGTATGGTTTTCAGTTTTAAAACCCATGTCTTGCATTGCAACACTCTTAATCAACCAAATACTTTTTTAATATTGATTTCTTTTTTCAACCTAAAGTACAAATTTTTCATTTTAGATGAAACACATATGTTGGATGGCTTCAAAATCTATATATCGACTGGACCTTCAAACTGGAAGAATGGGACCCCTTGTTATAAAGATACAACACCAGGGTACCCGTCATCAATCTCAAACGTAACCTGTGTGGGCTATGGTCGTTACGTCACAATATCTAATGACCATTACCATGAGGGAGAAGCCGCCATTTTAGAATTATGTGAAGTCCAAGTTTTTGGTATGTTTGATAATTTTAAAACCAGTTTTTCATTTTTCATTAATGGTACGTAGATATACAAACTAATAAATAAAACATATAAAGTCTAACTTGCCTATAAAGGCCACCAAAGGGAACTAAAATGGCCTTTATGGTCAGGTGGCCTTTATATACAAGTTCAAATAATTTAAATAAAGAACAATTGGGATACAATTTTTCCGGCCTTTATAAGCAGGTGGCCTTTATATAGAGGTGGCCATTAAGGCAGGTTGGACTGTATAAGAAACGACAGCCATTTTAGAAACCTTTAAAAAGAAATACTTCCGGGATTCTCATTTCCAAACATGGCTGAATCAGAAATTGTTGCCTCTATATTGATTCAACGTATAAAGAAATTAATAAAAACAGAAAACTAATAACACCGTAAATACAACTAGATTATATTCCGAGTAAACCTGTTATGCACGTTTTGTGCATTCTTGTATCGACTTTAATTACAGGATTAAAAATAACTATTCTTTTTGTAAAAATGAAAGCCATTGTCATTTTGCTCATTACATAATTCGCGAAACAATCTGCGTGTACAAAATGTCCAAAGTCTTCCATAACAAAAAGAAACATTATTTTCAGTTCTTATAATTAAGTATTTATCTAACCTGTGTATTTATTGATTTTACAACTTTAGCAAAAAAGTTAGCATGGCTATTGCGCATGAATACAAATGCTAAGTGTATCGTCCATCATAAATGACGTCATTGAGAGCCCATTCTTTCATACAGAAATAAAACAAAGGTCTAGCCAATCAAAATTCATTAATCAAAAGAGTTGTTTAAGTATGAAGCAACAAAGTACATTGATTTTGCGCATGAATACAAATGTCTATGTGTATCGTCCATGATACATGATGTCATTGAGAGTCCATTCTTTCATACAATAATAAAACAAATGTCTGACCAATCAATATTACTTAAACAAAAGAGAGTTGTATAGATACATTCCTTAATTTGTATTCAGTAATGTAATCAACGTGTTTTATTATATGGCCAAATATTTTGCCATTTTCTGATTGGTTGAGAAGGCGTTTGGCGAGCCTGATAATGTACAATTATTGACTTTTGATGAGGTAAACATAAGGATTTATCAACCTCAAACACATTATATTTACCGAGGCCGTAGACCGAGGTGAATATTATGTTTTTGAGGTTGATAAATTCTTATGACTACCTCATCAAAAGTCAATAATTGTATAATGTTATACATACATATGAAATGGGCGCCAATGTCATTTGTATTTTATTTCATTTGCACTTGCATTCACACTTACAGGTTGTAAAAGTGGAACATATGGTTGGGATTGTCGGAAGAGTTGTCCAATGACTTGTCAGGACAACAGATGTGATCCATATATGGCACATTGCTTAAAAGGTTCGGCAATTACAATGTACAATAATAATATGTTTATGTATATATATACTTCAACCATGCGTTAAATACAGTCAAACATGTCTATAAATGGCTCCAAAGAAAACCAATAACTGGGGTCTTTAGGCTCTTATAAACAGGTTAATCAAATCACATAAATATAAATAAAATATATACTAACCCATCTCCATAGCACAATCCCAAAATCAAAGAAAATGTTTGAAGCTGGCAAATCAAGTTAAACACGTGGACTTTCACCAGAGAAATGCTCAGAAAGGGTAAGCAAATAAAGAAAAATTGGGATAAAAATTTACTAGCCTTTAAAAGCAGGTGACCTCTATAAGAATTACCTATAAGACAGGTTTGACTGTATTTAAAATGTTATTCTGTAGTATTCTTGTCACGAACACTATCGAGTTAGAACTATAAGTTTAGCGGAAGTAATCTGAAAAGAAAGCTATCTAGATGTTTGCTATTAAACAGTTTCACGACTTGTGTGATTTGCTCTACTCTACTTTAACAATTCATACCTTGATGAACGTTAAAAACACAAACGTCAATTTTTAAATAACAACCAAATTAGGTATCTGCTGTATGAAAACTATTTTTAAAAAGAAGAAAAAAATGTAGCGTGAGCGTAGAGTCAGCGTTAAAACATTAACGTGTTGTTTATCGTTGATTAACATTACAGGTATGTATTTTAAATTTTTAGGCTGTATAGAAGGCTGGAAGGGCGAATACTGCATGCAACGTAAGTATATATTATCTGTAATAGTTAAGGATGCCAAATTTAGAATCATATACATGTACTTTACCATTGCGGCAATAAAATAAAATAAATGGAAATATATATATATAAAAACCCACACACAATGTTTATAGCACGAAACACAAACGAAACAAAACAGTAGACAAAACCAGATAAGATAAACAGGTATGGGGAAATTGATCGTTTTACGGAAATTGGACAAAATACAAAATGAGTGTAAATAACAGTATAAGTTAATAATACTCCAATATCACCTGAATAACCATATGAAATATATGGCTTGCAATCTTCATTTGATTCTTTTGAAGGGGGATATAAATAGGGTTTAGCAAGTAGAAGTAGACCATTTTCATGTTGTTTTCATATATTATATATATATATATAAAATTCAAAAACAGTTTTTATATGAAATTATTACAGAATTTCTTTCTCTGCTGAAACCCCTTAAGCAAATAAAACATTATTTTGTCTTACAGCGTGTACAGATAATTACTTTGGTCCAAATTGTGAGAAGTTTTGTCACTGTAGAAATGGCGGTTGTAATCCGGAAAATGGATACTGCTACTTGCCCGGATGTAAAGCTGGATACAAAGGCGAGAATTGTACAACAGGTGCGTATTGTGCAATTTCTAAAGAAATATTTTATATCACTACTTCGAATTCTCAAAATGTTCATGTCACCGTAGGCGTCGGATGAAAAATGTTCTTTAGCGCATATTGCCAGAAACGTAGTACACATGCTTGACTTTTTGTAACGTCACTAAAAGCTGGGAACTCCTGGATAATAAATGAGACCATTGGAACTGGGAAGTAAAACTCAATTTTATACTTGGCGGGCGTAGCTAGCTAAATAGGAGGTGTTTACCCTTCCGGGGTACCCAATCTCGTGATTTTGACATCGATTGGTATGCTTGGTTTTTATGAACAAATAAAATGCTTGACGATATAGGACATAGGATATTTGACAAAATATAGGACTGAAGCTTATTACACGGGCTCCCATTATATCATATATTACTGCAATGCCAACTGAAGTACAACCAAAATAAAAAAAAATAAATTAACTAAGTTTCTTGATCAATTACAGCTTGTAATGGAAATTATTTTGGACCAGATTGTGGCAACACGTGTAATTGCTTAGTGGGAACGTGTAGTGATCATAAAACGGGAATTTGTGATACGCCTGGATGCAAAGATGGTTGGCACAGAGAAAACTGTAGTACACGTAAATACTGTCAATAATTTAATAATTAGTATTGTTGATAAGTTTGATGTCCAGGATTGTCCTAGATATATTTGACGTCTCATAGTTCCATGTTCCTTTCACACAATTTTGATTACACACGTGGCGGGTGTAGCTAGCTAAACAGGAGGTGCTTACCTTTCCGGAGCACCCGGCCTCACTTCCCTGGTGGAAGTTCACGTGTCCAACCTAACTTGTCAGTTCCAAAGTTTTTACTTTGCTTCTGGATTGTGATTCAGACATGGATTAGTATGTTTGTTTTTGATTATTGGTAAACCGTAATTTTTAGAGTATTTATGTATCTTTTGGACATGAATATGAATCAGAGAATATTGATGATGACTTACCCTTTGGGATCACCTAGTCTCATTTCCTTAGTGTCAGTTTCAAGGTTTTTTGCTTTGCTTCTGGATCGTGATTCGGATATGAATTTAGTATGTTTGTTTTTGACTCACAAAAACGTATTATTCTGTAGGGCACATGCAGTATACATTAGATGTCTAGTAACTTTCTCTCTCTTTTGAAAAATATTTTTTGTAAAAATCAATCAATGTTTGTTTGTAAACATGCATTTTTAAATACTATGGAATTTGAATTTTTATCTCGGGTTAATTCCATTTACATCGCGATTTTGAAAAGTAATTTTCACCATGATACCATAAAACAGCATTTAACTCATATCAGGAAACACATAATATTCTTGTTATGTTTTTAAGAATTTCCTTTTGTATTCTTGCATAAATTATTAGCCACGAGAATTGTTTTGGGACGTGGGGGACATATTTAAAAATCACAGGTGACTACTCGAAAGAAAACCAAAGGATACAAACAAATACTGTACTACCAATACTTCAACTTTAATGGTTCATCAAATTTAACTTTGCATACTTTGATATATTAATTATTGCGGTGTCCAATTTAGCTTTTCTAAAAAAAACACCTTTGAGTGGTTTGTTAAATTCGTGATTTTTGGTGGTTTTTTGTTGACATGTAAATTTGTTGGTGATGGCCCACGAAAACAACAAAAATTGGATCATCAAGAAAATTAATGATTCCACAACAAATTGGTTGAGCCTCCTGTAAACCAAACACCGTCATCACAGTATTGTTGATAAGTTTGATGTCTCTGTGTCCAGGATTGCCTTGAATATATTTGACGTCCCATAGTTCCATGTTCCTTTCACACAATTTTGATTGCACACGTGGTGGATATAGCAAGCTAAACAGGAGGTACTTACCCTTCCTTGTGATTCGGACATGGATTAGTATGTTTGTTTTTGATTATTAAACATTATTCTGTTTTATAATTCAATAAATCTATATCGCTAATGTTGAGTATTTTATCTTTTAGCATGCAGTGGGAATGTCTTTTGTAATTCTTCATGCAACTGTAAACAAGGAGGATGTGATATTGTAACGGGGGTCTGTGTGGTGCCCGGATGTAGAGTTGGATGGAAAGGAAAAGGCTGTAATGAAAGTATGAAACTATGTTTTTATTATTTACAGCTTTTCGTCATTTTCTCTGTAGTTAAAATTATCCTGGATATATTTGGCACCCCGTAGTTCAATGTTCCATTCATCCTCAATTGTCATCTTATACATGGCGGATGTGACTAGCTAGATAGGAGATGCTTACCCTTCCGAAGCACCCGACCTTACTTCCCTGGCCGAAGTTCACATTTTTAACTTAAATTTTGCGTTTCCAAAAATTAAACGTTGCTTTTGGAATTTACTGTAGTCACAATTTATTTATATAACTGTGACCTAATGATAAGATTTCATTGTTTTTTGTTGACAACAGGCCCGTAGCAGCAAATTTAAAAGTGGAGGGGCCAAATTAAGCCTACAGTGTGGTATTTAGGAAGAAAGATCATATTAATGAACAAGAAGACGAAAATGGAAAAATCTCATCTTCCGGAAACCGCGTCAACATAAAATTAATAATTTATATTAAATTATACTGCGTTTTACAGAGATATCTACTGACTTTTAATGAATTACATGTCTTGGAAACTGAATGAAATTTTAGTGAAAAAAGTTGGGGCCAGGCCTTTTTTCCTACAGGCCTGGACAAGGATCTGACGATTGAAGTCAAACCAGGATATAATAAAGATCAAGAATGATGATCATTTTTCAATGATGTGTACCTTTAGTTGTTTCGGGTGCCTTTCCATTATTAGTGCATTTATATGCATTTTGTTCATTGCTTTTACAGCTTGTCAGCTAAATAGATTTGGACATAATTGCAGTACAGAATGTCGTTGTATGGATGGGGGCTGTAACCATATAAATGGTGTGTGTTTTATCCCAGGATGCAGAGCTGGATATACAGGCCAAAATTGTAGTTTACGTGAGTATTCATTATTCATCAGAATAGTTAATTACACAATTATTATACCAGTGCCAATTTTTTACAGCACTAGACGGTTGATATGGAATACAATTCTTTATTAGTAGTGCTTGGACCGAAATTGTGAAATCAACATTTTTAAAGGGGTTGAAAAAAATATCAAAGGAACTAAAATCTATTTAACAAAATTTAGCTATAAAGATACTTTCCACGAGGAGGGAGTATACCTTAGTTTTTGAGATTTTTAGATTTTAACTAGCAGCAGATTTAGTCCATAGTATATAAATAAAAAACGGTAAAAGAAAGATTCCGAGGTACTCACTGTTTCTTTTATCTATAGCGAGTATATGGATGCAAATCTTGGTGTTATAACTTCGGTGTGTCGCAGCAACAATCACATAATATATAAACCTAATATGATCTCAGCACTATCGAAAGTATTGTACCCATTCATTTATATCATTGTTACACGGCACCTATTTGTAACTACTCGCACCCAAACTTGCAAATGGTATGATTTGTATATTGTGCATAGCGTAAATAGAACAAATAGTTTAATATTTGGCCAGCAAACGAACTAACAAACATCGGCAGCTGGTGGCAACCAGGGTCGCTGATGATGCGATTTTAGTAACTATACTTAGACATATGGAATACAAAATGGTTTCATTACAGGTCTGCAATGAGGCTACTTATGGACGCCATATTGATACACATTTTGTAACTTCATTACATTGATTTAAAATAATAACAGCATAATACTAAAATTGTATTACACATTTTAGCATGCGGAATGAACACCTTTGGACCCAATTGTAATTCTGTTTGTCACTGCGAGAAAGGTGAATGTGATCACATGACTGGTACATGCTTAGTGCCCGGATGTAAACCTGGATGGAAAAGAGAAAGTTGCAGTGAAGGTCAGTGATACATACATATTATATAAACAGTGTGTATGTACAACCCTCAGTATCAGGTCGAGTTTTTTTCGTAGTCGTATCACTACGAGTCGCGAAAGCGCGACGAGTAGTGATACAGCTACGAAAAAAGGACGAGACCTGATACGAAGGGATGTACATACACACTGTGTATATGATATTTTTATCTCACATTTCCAATTAGGTTATTTAAAATAATAAAAAAAACAATACTTTATGTGAAAAAATACACTTTACCACAGAAAACCACTGAACTATGTTATGACATGACCTGTAGTAATGATTTTCCAATGACGTCACAATGAGAAGTGCACGTGTTCTTTACTGCTAATGTTGTATCACACACGGCGGTGATACAAAATCCTGTATCATACGTGTTCGATAAAACTAGTCTTTCGTCAATTCAGAAAAAAACTAATGTTAGATAAATGTATAGGTTTTCACTGGAAACCTTTAAAAAAATAAAATTGTGACATGAATTGACATGTATGTTTTTTCCCAAAACACACCAATTGTCCTAAATCAGATACTTTAGGCCGTTCAAAATCTGATGACAATGATTTTAACGTTTTTATTTTATATTTCGGTGGTTGTAATAAATAAAGCGTGGGAATGCGTGAATGTATACCTACGGTTACAGTTTGGTATTTCCTGTTAGTGTTATTTAGACTGTAATCAGATCGTGGAGAACCTTTACTGAGGTTGTTTAAACATCTTGTAAATTATTCATTATTGTATCATGTCACTAAAACTGTTAATGCCACATGTCTAAAACTTGAACTAATCAGGATAAATTGGGTAATTTAATACAAATAAAATGTTCTTGTCTTTCATATTTGCAGCTTGCGAACAAAATAAATTTGGTACAGATTGCAGTTTACAATGCCATTGTTTGGATGGTGGATGTAACAACATTAATGGTGTATGTAATGTTACTGGTTGTAGTCCTGGATATATTGGTCTTAACTGTAGTTCACGTAGGTTTTCACGATCACAAAAATTACAATTGTATTAGAAAACAGAACAGTGAAGCGTGGTTTAATATTGTAAAGTGAACATTAAATGGAAGTTTAAAATATATTAAATAATATAATAAATAAATATTTAGAAAAAAAGGAACTACATAATTGTTTCATGGAACATAATTATCGGTGATAATGTAAAATATTAACCGTCTCCCGTTTTATTGGAACTGTTCATCTAGTCCGTCACTATGAAATGTTTAATACGCCTAAATGCATTGCACAAAAAGCTTCTAAACCTTAACTGAAACTATATTTAAAACAATTTAACGTAAGAACTATTTCATTTGAAACATCTTAAACTTTTCAAAGACAATATGGAATTATAACATACTGCTGGATATAAAGACACAGGAAAATTAATTTTATGACTGAAATAAAGAAATATTCTAAATACAAATGATGAATAAATCACATACAGGCATACATGTCCTTGTTAAAATTACAATCTTAAAACCAAAGTAAAAACTGAGAAAACTGGAAATTAAAAATAAAGACTGTACCTCATATCTTACTAGACGCACCCTTGACGTATGAATTAACCAGCCTTATGACCGCATGTAGTGCCCCTGGAAATTTAAAATAAAGACTGTACCTCATGTCTTACTAGATGCACCCTTGACATGTGAATTTACCTCCTTTATGACCGCATGTTGTTGGTAGTGCCCTATGTAGTTTTATACATCAGTATTGTAGAGACCACTGATTCAAAATATATCTTGGATAATTTTGTCTTTAAACTATTCCATAAACTTTGTATGCTATCTTTGATAAAATGTAATGATTTTATTTTATTTTATTTTTATTTTTTATTGTAGCTTGTAAGAATGGAACCTTTGGTACAAATTGCAGTAGCACTTGTAATTGCATAAATGGAAACTGTAATCCTGTTGACGGCCATTGTGCTCTTCAAGGATGTTTGTCTGGGTGGCAAGGCGTGAGTTGTAGTCAGCGTAAGAATCATTCATAAATCACATGCTACCTTTTTGTCTTGTAAAAATAGGGTTATGCGTTTCGGATATATCCGAGGTGAATTTGTAGAAAATAATTTTTTATCGTTCTTTTTTCTCATTTCAACACCTTAAAATAGATTTCAGCTATTTTAGTCCGAGAACTACTGGTGCTGTATTTTATTCCGAAAAGACCGCCCAGTACTGCAAAATTTAAATAAACTGAAAAATATTTAATATTTTTTTAATCCTCATTTTTTATCTCACACTTTACGTGTGTTGCTAGGTAAACAGGAGGTGCGTGTCGTGATGGTGACCAAACATCACTTGTCTTATGAAAGTTCCCATGTTAAATTTAAATTGTCAGTTTTCAAAGTTTTTAATTTTTCTAAATGTAATTGTGATTTGGACATGGACTGGTTTGATTGTGTTTCGCCCAGACTTATTCAAACTTCTTCTAAACTAGCTTCCATCAAAGTCAATATTTTTTATCAAATTCGCATTTTAATACCCATAGAATTGTAACGCTTTTTATTGGAAAACTGTCTTTTATGCGATGAAAACTTATTTCTGTGTCATCAGATTACACTGGATATATTCTTTATTCCATCGTGTTTACAAATGTATAACGGAAAAAATGTAATTATTTGTTTCATAGATTTAAACATGATGTTGCATTTTTATCTTTGTTTTTGATTTGAAATCTCTAGTTTAAGGATGTTACCTACTTATGTAAAAAAATACAGCATGAATAATCTAGTGCCGATTAAATAAAATACACACATACCATGTTCAAATGAAATCCTTTAAAAAAATCACAAAACCTTTAAAAACTGACAAATTAAGTTAAACGCGCGAACAAGATAGAGAGGCTGAAAAAAAACTGAGACAAGAACCCAGTTGCATAAAGCTTAACTAACGTTAAGCATTAACGAAATCATAATAAGAATATCATTATACTTTGTACAACCGAATATTACTAAAATTGGTTTTTATTTATGTTCAAACAGGTATTACAGACTCTGAAGGATTACAGTCAGGAGCTATAGCTGGAATCATAGTTGCTGTGGTCATTATTTTACTGGTTTGCTTATTGATTGTCATTGTTGTATTTGTACTTAAACGGCGCCGGTAATTTTACAAATTTTGTCATTTAACACCTTTTTATTCATATATCATCCAGTTAGTCTCATTAAAGTGTTCATTTAATTTTAAATTGGATTTTATGTCATTATTTATACAAGTAGAACAGGAAAATGTACTTACATTTCTCTCAGTTTTTCTTCAATATCTTGGCTAGACAACGTCAAGTTACTCTTGTAAGATAAAGACAGACTTTATAAACCTCTCCTCTAAAACCGATACCGGTAACATTAAATAACTGCTACATTTTCGGTTTGCTCATTTCATGTCTCTCTCATACTTTTTGTTGTTCCACCCCACTTTTCGGCTTCATTATGATTGTTGCTGCTAATTTTATTGTTAATTAGTAACTGTTCATATGTATTCTTATTCTACCCACTTGGACTCATCCCAGCTTCATCAGTAATTCTTTATGATAATCTAGATATATATTTTTGCATCTTGTGTCAACTTGAAACCATACACGCTTAGATTAAATTATTTTGCTAGAGTCAAAATTTTTACTTTGATTGGAATTGTGATTTTGACATGAATTGATATGTTTGTTTTTGATGATTTCTTCATACTTCCCGCTATGTTGTGATTTGTTTACCCTTGTATTATTCAATCAGAACACCTTTACCATCGTTAAGTATTGCAAATAGTTATTGTCAACTTAAAATACCGTGGCAGAATGTTTGCACAGTCACATTCAGAGGTCAGATTTTGATATTTTAGTAAAAATATTGATTTTAAAAGAAATCTAAGTGCTAATTCTAGGATAACGTTTCTGCAATTTTTTTTATTCCTAAAAGGTGTTATGGCCGTCGATAAGTATAATATTTCCGTGTCCAGGATTGCTCGCCTATAGTTCCATATTCCTTTCACTTTTTATTACACACGTGGCGGGTGTAGCTAGCTAAACAAGAGGCGCCTACCCTTCCGGAAAACCCGATCTCCCTGGTGGATGTTCACGTGTTTAACCTAATTTGTCAGTTTCAAAATGTTTGCTTTGCCTTTTTGATTGTGATTTGGACATGGTAAAGAATCGAAAATGTGGTCGAAATGTAGATGAAACAATTTTCAGGAATTTACTTTAAAGATGAAAACAATGTACTTGGCAATATTTTATGCACCCAAGAGCAAAAACATGGACAAAAACTCATGATCAACACAATTTGAATAAAATTAAAAACATTGACAAAATGACACCAGGCTTTAAACGGGCACTGTACTCATTGAAAAAATATACATTATTGCCTAGTATAGGGTATGTGGTGAAAGTGATTTCCCCATAAGCTGTCCCTCTAACATAAATAACCTAAGTGACATGAAAACTCGTATCTATATTCCAAAGTTCAAAATACCTGAACTCACAATGGAGAATAATATAAGCTTCTCATGCTGGCATTATTACACTGTATTTCAGTACACAACATTCCCAAATGAATGACAAAGATTTCAATAAAAATTATACATTGAATAGAACCCTACCTAAGAAAACATCCGTTGCAGACAATACATTCAAAGTCCAGGCAGAAAAAGGTCTGGATTATGATTATTCTAGATACAAAACCACGGAGAATGTTGAACCACCCGGCACTAATAAAGACACCATTGACGACGATAATATGGATGTGCATATTTTGGAGAGAGAGCTTGAGACAGGTATTATACTATAGTATGCCATTGAATCAATTATCAAATTGTCTGTAGTTGTTTACACGGTAGCGGAAAGAAAAATCCCCAGGAGTTTGCATTGTACATTTTCTTTTACTTTAACCTTTAATGTAATGTATATGTCTAGTTTTGCTATTGATGCACTAAGAAGCAGAGCTCATACTGTCTAACTGAGCATTTCATAACAGCAATAAAACTTTTAGAAGCTTAACTTTCCGAAGCAAACGGCTTTACTTCCCTGGTGAAAATTCACGTGTTTACCTTAATTTGCAAGTTTCATAGATGTTTACGTTGCTTATGACGCTTAGCCTTTCGGAGCATCCGGTCTCATTTTCCTGGTGGAAGTTGACGTGCTTGCCTTAATTTGTCAGTTATACAGTTTTTACTTTGCTTTGGGACTGTGACTTGGACATGGGTTGGTTGTTTTTGATTTAATTAAAGGCCACATTATCAAATCTAGTAAATCATCATTATCATTAATATTAAAAATGGTATTGTTTTCTTGTTGTCTGGTTATTCATGATCTTAAGAGAGATTTCAAACATAAATAGCTTCACTTTTTGTCAATACATTATTTTATCATCGCATTGAAAGTACAAATCATTGTCATTTTGTGATCTATACAGCGTGATTTGAATATTTACAGAGGATACGTACATAAAGTCGGCAGACGTAGATTTAGACGAGATAGAGGCTTCGACCCAACAACATGGAATGCGTCCTACCTATAAACAACAAAACAGTGAAACTGATCAAGACACTCTAATTCAAGTAAAAGATCTTGGAGATATTATTGAAAAGTTTACTTCTACAGCAGAATTTCATAAGCAGTATAAGGTAAAAAACCATAATATTGTGGCGGCTCTAACTAGCGATACATGATTTCCTTTCCGTTCTGGGACACCTGTTATTTTTTATTTGGTTTATTGTTAGATTGTGCTTTTGACACAGACTTGAATACTTGTGTCGTTTAATTAATCTTCAGAAAGAGAAAATGTTAATGAATGCATTTTTTGGAATTTGATTTCAAAATAATGTTTTCAAAATTGTTTATGCATTTTGGTTACAATTACGATTCACTTATGTAACTAAGGTTAGTGTGTTTGATTGTTATGGAATACACATATGAAAGATGTATGATAACCAGCCAGACGAACGGCTTCAATTTAGCTATACACGGTCTACTATGTTGCGGCTAAACGGCTGTTCTCTCACATTGCGCTTTTATTCGAGTTTGTAGTTGTTTCTGCTATTTGACATGTAATGCTGTCAACTCATATTGAATCATATGACAGGCGTAGCTAGCTAGATGATTCTCTTCCGTAACTAATTATTAGTACTAATTTGTTTCTGATTTTTCTTGTGTTTTTTTATAAATCTGTATGTTAAGTGCTTAATCTTTGATTTTATACTGGATGTAAGGATGTTCATCGCACTTTGACGTCAGAGAACAAACATTGCAGTGTCGTCAAATGATTCATTTTTGCGTCACATCATTTATCGTGGTTTCTTATAAATTCGATATCGTAAATTTATGTTGGTTAAAGGACAGGATTTACAAACTTAATTTGATACTATACTGATCGATTAAAGCTGTAACTAATTTGAACCAAGTAGCTGGTCTTCTCCATTTTGATATACTTGTTGTTCATGTAATGCATGTATATTTTATTTCCATTTTCCAGAAAATCCCACATGGTGCATTGTATCCGTGCAATGTTGGGAAAATGGAGAAGAATAAAATGAAGAATAGATTCTCAAAAACAATCCCTTGTACGTAAGCTAAATTAAGGAATCGATACAAGTTATAAACAATTTAAAAAAAACTATGAAGCGAAGTTGGCAGCTAGATAACTTATGTTGAAAGAACGTGTAACCACAAAATATGAAAACATACGTTATATATACTATTACCATCTATTTTGAAATTAAATGTTGGCTAATTTTTGTAAAGACATAAATGCGTTTTAACATGAACTGATTTTTATTTTTTGATGATTAAAAGTCTTTCTGATTTTTAGGGGAATTTTTTGTGTCATCATACAATCAACCACAAACACACATGTGTATGTTCAAATCACTGTCAAAACATAGTAAAAACTGGCAAATTTAGTTGAACATTTGATTGTCCTTCCACAAAAGAAATGAGACCTAGTGCTTTGGAAAATTACATATACAAATACGGTAAAGGGGGAATTTTTGCATGGGTAAAATTTTCGCTTATTTCGTGCTAAAGAAATTACCGCGAAATTTTTACCCACGCGAAAATGACAAATATACAGGTTTATATATCATAATATACAGAATATACACCCACTTATATCGGTAACGCGGAAATTACACCCATGCGAAATGTCAGACTTCAGAAATCCTGAAATTTTCATCCCGCGAAAATAATCCCCTTTGCAATAATATAAATGAATGTGTACCTATATTGGTATTTGCTGTTAAATTATAAGTAATGCCAACAAAACAAAATAGCCTTGGCAAATACGTATTCCATTTATTTAATACTTCATTCCCAAAATAGTTTCACATCATTTTCTATAAACTTACTAACCAACTTATGTTATCTTTGTTTTCTGTTACTTTCCTTTTTTACATAGATGACCATTCGAGGGTTGTTTTGACAGACGATCCAGATTCGGACTATATCAATGCTAGTTATATCGACGTGAGTTTTTTACATTCAATTTATTTCACATATAACTCATTGGGACATTAGTATGACAAATAAAATTACACCCTGTTTCAATTTCTTTGATTGGTTAATTTAGAGATTGAAGTATATTATCATATTTGTTTCATTTTATATCAGTTTTTATTTTACAGCACTAGACAGTCGTTTCGAAATCAATTCCTCACTTATAGTGCTTTGACCAAAAATCTTTTTTCATTTAATGTTATTCAATTTTATAATTACAAGGACAAGGTTATTTATATTATAGGGAATAAAAGAAAATGGAGCGTATGTGGCAACTCAAGGTAAGTCGCACATACAGAGAGAGAGAGAGAGAGAGAGAGAGAGAATGTGTGTAATATGTACAATATCTTGAAAGCATAGTTTGGTTTATCCGGTATTAACAGCTTGTAACCTATCTTGCGACAACAAGACAAGTTCTACAGCTTTAATCTTAAAGTTGTATTCGCTCGTATATCAGGACATTTTCATCATTTTTTTGCAAAATGGTCTCTCATGAATACAAAATGGTCTCTCATGAATACAGATATTTATTTTTTTAAACATCAATTTACTGGTAATATTTCAATTTAAATAAAATGCATGATGCTGAAATTAAGTTTAGTGTCGACATTGAATTTTATTTGTTTTCCTTATTAACGAATGCTGGATATAATTTCTGAATGGTAAGTACAACTTCATTTTGAACTTATATGAATGGAAAATTAAATCTATTGTTTAAAGGGCCAAAGAAGAATACTGTTGATGATTTCTGGAGGATGGTTTGGCAAGTCAATTGTGGAAAAATCGTTATGCTCAATAATTTGTTTGAACATTTCAAGGTAATACATATTTTGATTTGGACATGGGTTGGTATATTTGTTTTAGATAAATATAGGTATAACATCGTCACCTTTTTAATGTACAATTCGTGTAACGTAACTATTAATCCATTTATGGTATTCTATCAGAATATTTTCATTCAGGTATTGTTCATCAATCTCTCCCAGAATAGTTTATTTCTAATTTTTAAAGACAATCAGCTCAACTCAAAATAGTGAAGCTAGAGTAAAGAGAAATAACCAATCTGCTTATAAGTCTACAACTTGCATATTTTACAGGTTTTGTTTGTGACTTGATCTTCAATGACAAGGAAGAGAAAAATAAGTAACTTCAATTTTTTTTACTTTCCTTCTTCATTATTTATTTTTATGCAGCTAAAATGTCATCAGTATTGGCCTGACATGTCTCAAATGCTTTTCACTGATGTATTTGAGATAAAAGTGAAGTTTAAAAAGGAACAGCTATATTTCATTACTAGAGTGTTTAGTGTCAGACATACCGGGGTAAGTTAATCGTTCCAAATTTTTAACCTGATATTTTTTGTGTGGTCTTAAAGCCTATATAAGATAAAATTTGCTTTTAGAATGTTAAAAAAGTAAAAAACATGAACTTTTTAGGAAATACTGGCTGAAATTTACGGAAAAATTCTCTTCATAATCAATAACTCCCTATCTTATACTTAGTATGTACACATCTTTTAGTGTAGTATTTAAGTAATTGTAATTAAAGTTCATGTATTGGTTATAAGATAAAATTTGGCGATTGTAAGTGTATTTGTATGTATTTATGTCAGTAAAATAAAAACATTATAAAAAATAAAAAAATTAAAAAGAAAAAGAAAATGTTGTTCTATTTGTTGATGACAAAAATGTAATATTGTAAAGAAACCACACTAAATAACACGTATTTGACAAAAGGCAGAGTAATAGAGCAACAATCAAAAACGCATCACACAAATAGAAATATATAATTTATCGAATTTGGACCATAATATCATTAATTATAATCTACCATTATTCTATCTCCTTTCTGACACATTGATAAGTCTTAATTTTAAATGCGTATATTGCTATATTTTTGTCTATTCTTACGTTCCGTTCAATAATTATTGGTGTTAAACTTACTATAAACAAACATACTAGTCCATAAACAACAGAATATTCGATGAACAGTAATAACTGATAACCATTATAATATTGAAGACAGGGGAAGTCAGAAGGATTAGTCATTTTCATTTCACGACTTGGCCTGATCATGGAATTCCAGATCCAATACAACTTGCATTGTTCCACAGAGAATATATGAAATCTGTTTCTGACTTGACGGGTCCACCAGTGATACATTGCAGGTAAAATCACAATAACAAATATTTAATCATAGATACGAAAATATATGGAAAACAGATATTTTGTAAAAATGCATGACCTACCAAAGTAATGCAGAAATAGCAAAATATATAAAACAAAAAGCAAAATAGTTCTCAGAGGTTGTTTTCCAACTTTTTGATTAGGACTTTGGACCTTCGTTTGTCTAATCGAAATCAAACATACTTAACCATGCACGAATGACAATCCAGAAGCAAAGTAAAAACTTTGGAACTGACAAGTTGAATTAGACACGTGAACTTCCACCAGGGAAGTGAGACCGGGTGCTAAATCTTTAATATAACATTACATCGTTCACAGTTAGCGTTCTACTCAATTAAATAAAATATATTTTTGCAATATCTCTCTCTTGTCTCTAGTTAATAAAAAATTTATGACATGAATTATATTTTTTATGTTTACATTTACAAACTTGGGACGTCTAGTAATGTGCTAAGCATTTCACTAACATGTTTTAAATATTCGTATTGACATAAAAGGATTTATATCCATTTAAACCAGATTTTAGGTTTTTTTTTGTTTTTTTTTTTTTCTAAAAAAAATTGATTTCTGAATTTTGTGTTCTTGGTCCACCAAACATTTTAATAGCCTTCTTATTCAAATATATGTACACATCAAACCTGACTATAAAGGCATCTATGGACACCAGTAAAAGTGCCCTTTACTGGCAAATGGTCTAAATTGGGATAAAATTTTACTGGCCTTCATAAGCAGATTGTCCCTGTATAGAGGTAATATTTAAGGCATGTTTAGTGAAAAATGATAATTGAACGGATATAAATGTGTTTTTACAGTGCAGGTATAGGACGAACAGGGACGTTTATCGGACTAGATGCATTGTACAGATATGGTTTACAGACAGGACATATTAATGTTTCTGATTTTGTAAAAGAAATGAGAAAAAACCGAATGAACATGGTACAAACAAAGGTATATACAACCTTAACAATCACTTTAAAAGATGTCATAACACGTAAACGATTATCAAGATTTTATACAACGAAGCCAGCTGCTTACAAATAAATTATTGAAGCAATTATAATGCAAGCATATACTTATCAATGCCCTCAACAAGTGTTATGATCGTCATCACAATATTGTTGATAAGCATTAAGGCTTTTTTTATCCAAAGGTAATATGGATATGTTTGACTCCCACAGCTCCATGTTCCTTTCATTCCCATTTTTGATTACACACATGACGGATGTAGCCAGCGAAACAGAAGGTGCTTACCCTTCCAAGGCAACCGGCCTGGATTACCTGGTGGAAGTTCACGTGTTTAAAATAATTTTCCAATTTTAAAAATTTGACTTCGTTTTAAGAATTTGATTTAAACATGGATTTATACATCTGTTTGTTAAGTTTTTAATTATAATGAGTGGGTTCGTTAATAAATCTATTCTTGATCATCGGACAATTTTTTGTCAATATTATCAAAAACAAAAATACTTATTTATATTCGAATCAAAATCCAAAGCCAAAATAAAAACTTTGAAACTGAAAAGTTAGGTTAAACACGCGAACTTCAACTAGGGAAGTGAGGCCCGATGCTTCAGTAGGGTAAACACCTCCTGTTTTAGAAGACTTAGAAAACTATTTTTTATCGAATGGTATTTTGTTAGATCTAACAAAAATGAGTTTAATTTTTGGATATTTCAGATCGTTTAATAGAGTTAAAAATTTTATCCTTATGCATGTTAAATATTACATTTATAAAACCCGTTGTACTGGTAAAAAACTGTCTCTTGAAAAGTTTAAATATATTTTAAAAGATGTATATTACATCGAAAAAGAAATAGCAATAGGCAAAAATAAGTTAGAAAATTTTTCAAAGAGAGTGGCAACACATCCACCGTATTGTTATATAGAACAAAAAGAACAATCTTGTATTATAATGTGAAAATCTATTTCTCTCTCTCTTCTCTCTCTAAAAACTATTTAATATATATGTTAATCAAAATATTTGTAATGTTGTATTATCGTTCTTTTTGTGTTCTGTATATATTGAATATAAAATAAAGAAAATAAATATAAAAAAACCCTCCTGTTTAGCTAGCTACACCCGCCTCGTGTGAAATCAAAATTGAGTGAAAGGAACATGGAACTATGGGACGTCAAATATATCTAGGTCTATCCTGGACACAAAGACATGAAACGTATAGTCAAAAATAAACATACCATTCCTTGTCCGAATCACAATCCAGATACAAAGTTGACAAGTTAGGTTAGACAATACTGTGATGGCGACCATAAAAAAGTGTGAGGGACCTGATAAGCCTAGTCTTGCAACAGCCCTGGGTCAACAATTTATTTGCACACAGCCTGCTTTGTTGTACAAAGTCTCCGTTGTTGAAACAAGCTCTGCCATGTCTTATAAATAGAAAAACAAATACACCATCAGCAGCAGTATCAGGTATATTGCTGCATAGAAAAGGAAAGTTGACAATAGAAAAATTAAAGTCATGACATTTATCGTACAGTTTCAAATGAAGCATTCGTGGGCATCATAATTCAGGTATAAGTCTAAATATGAAGCTGAACTTGAGGAATTAGTCGTACATTTAATTTCAAGCTACTAGGATAGAAAACATTCTCATAGTCTCAAAATTTAGGATTGTTAAGAGACAGAACGTCATCGATTTATCTGTATGTGCAATTGAATGATTTCGCGACATTCGCGAACTTGATTTAACAAGGCTCTGCATAAATTCTCTTTCATACGAATAAAGAAACAAATCAGTAAGCAATGGTGCACAGTTTGTTTGCTGAAAAACTATATTGCCAAACACAATAAATATGTTATCTATCACAAAACTTTAACATTTTGTTGATGGTATCTCCAGTATATTTTTGTTTTGAATCCGTATAATGCTTGACAAAATAACCAGAATCCCTGTTCAGCACCAGATATTTGTATCTTGACTTCTGGTTTTTGTAAAAGAATGACAAGTGGATAATTTAACATAACCGATAACAAGTAACCCGGCCCATGTTCAAATCACAATCCCAAAACAAAGCAAACTTTGATAAGAGAGTAATTTGCAATTTATGATGTTACGCTTAATCTATAACAGCTTTTATAATGTCATTCTTCATCATTGTGTTAATTGCCTAAAAATTACGTTATTATTGTTATCCAGGATCAATATATTGTGTTACACGAAGTCCTGTTGGAAGTATTTGAATACCAAGATACATCATTAGACAGAGAAACATTTTCGATATTGATGGAAGAAAACTTCACTGAAGAAATAGAAAAGGAGTTTCAGGTATTTCAAAAATGAATTTATAATAATTTCATACGTCTGTTGTCTTCTGACAGTCTACGTCCAAATTTAAATCTTTTAGCAGAGTATGAAAATCATCTGTTTGTTTATTTCAAAAATAAGATTTGCAAACGTACCATATACTAAGATTTATTGAATAATGAATAGTTTTCCTATCAAAATTGACATTCCAATAGCATTGACTTGAACGTTTCTTATAACTTTCGACATTATGGGGTATCCATCATGTGCCATGCAGACATTATGTAAAGACTTTTGTCTATATTTGCTAAGTAGATTGTTGAGATTTAATGTGTGCAATGCAAGTGTCTACAATTAATCCTGAAGTAAGTTGTATTTTCATTGTTTAAGCAAATATATTCATCCATATAAATTCAATTTGAATGAAACGCACTTGTTATAACAAAATAATAAGTTATCTATTTACGTATTGTTTTTAAGACGCTCGTGAAGAAAATACCAAAATGTAACAACGATGATTTATACAATGGAGCAAAAGATAAGAAAAACGAAGACAAAAACCGAACACATAATATTTTACCAGGTAAATGCGGTAAACTAAACACATGGTTTAAAGAAAACAATATTTTTACGTTTGTGATTTGAACATAGAATGGTATGTTTTCCATTGGAATACTTTTTTATCACATACCCATTGAATCTTACTATAGCGATACATTACATTTTCTTGTCATGTGATACAAAGGTCTGTATCGCACATGTGCAATACAATATTACGTATCACCATAGTAGCCGGAACAACTTTAAGTGGAATTCCATTTTCCGATAACAATTATATGACATCATTCATTGGTAATAATGTGACGTCATGTTAAGTTTAGTGAATTTTTTGAGTTGGGAGAATCGCGGACGATGTCAAATCATTTTGTAAAATCAATGTTTGTTTTTTCATTTTTCCCCAGTGTTTACGATGGTATTAGTAAAATGTTAACCAATGATGTTTAAACGCAGAGTTATCTGTTGTTTTTAATTACTTCTTTAGCAGTTTTTCCAGTCAGGTATCAGATTTTTCGAATAAGATAAAAAAATCAATAAATAATAGTTGATTGTGAATTCATTGACAGATTAAGCAAAAGAAAGCTTTTCATTTAGTTTGGTAGGGTATGTGATAAATACAAAACCACACATTTGTGCTCTGCACACTCGTGTAATGTATTCATCCGCACAATAAACTCGCGCGATCAGCTACGTCAGCAAACCACATATGTGTGGTTTTGCGTATGTATACTACCAGTTTATTCACCTGAGCCAATAATTTTACAATTATGACATTTTTGTATCCAAATCATCTACAATAGTTTACACATTCAATAGACCCATGTTGCTTTCAATCTCAATTTCCATTACAAACGTTGAGGTTGTACTGGTAGCTGTCTAATCACGGGGTGCCTACCGTTGTGTACTACGTGTCTTCAATTCCCAGATGGAAATTCGCGTTTTTTATGTAATTTGTCACTTTCAAAGTTTTGGATTGTGATTTTGACTTTGGAAGGCATGTGTGTGAATCAAACAGCAGACCAAACATTGTAACAGTTCCACTTCGCCGATTAGGATCAAAGCAATACAAGATAAAATTAATTGAGATTAACTGATATATTAATACAGATTTCAATTCATTGTATAACACGTATGCATAAAATGACTCTGTGATTTGAAAAATGCCTGGTGTGTATGTTTTTGAATTTACAGTTGACAAGTACCGACCATTCCTGATGTCACACGACCAATCTAGGACAAATTATATCAACGCCGTCATTATTCCAGTGAGTAGTTGCGTATGACATTTAACGTAAATACTATATCCCTTTACTATTGAGATCATATTATGTTTACTGACTTCTGTCCCTGAGTGGTTTAAAACATCGCTTAAGGGGCACAGGGGCTCACAACGCCTTGAAAAGGATTCCACTTGGTATAGATCCTAGTGTGTTAAAGTTTGTTAGTTCACTTGCCGAAGGTTTGTGGTTTTCTGCTGGCACTTCGGTTTCCTCCTCTATCACAGAACTGATCGCCTAATTGCATGAATCTTGACTTGGCGTACAACACCATTCCTCCATTCTACTTTTGTAGGATATTAAGTAAAAATGCTATATGTTTGATTTTATAATATATATACATGTATTACGGTAGATGCTTTAAGCAATATATATATAGGCTATATATGTCTATCCAAAAAGTCCTTTTTAAATATAGCTTTTAACTGAGCACCAGTTTATTAACTATTAAAAAATGACATATTTTATCAATTTCTTTAATTTTACGTGGCAAACTCAAATTGTTATGTTAACTAACGTTGTGAAAATGTATGTGATACAGTTTTATTTTTATTTAAGTTTAAGAAAAAAAACCATAATTGTCTGTTTCAACCATCTCTAGGGCATCAAAGATAGTGTTGGTTTCCTAGTTACACAGTGTCCCCTGCCAGATACAGTGTCTGATTTGTGGTGTATGGTATATGATCACCAGTCAAGCACTGTTGTTTGTTTAGATGATAGTCCATCCATTGAGGAGGTAAGGTTTCTAAGGTGTTTAACCGTTAATTTACCATTAGTTTAGCTTTGTATCTTTGTAATTTTTGTACTAAGGTATAATTAAAATTGGAATCATTTCCATAACTTGTTTAGTCAGAGGTTTGAGTTACGAGTAATTGGATTATATAATGATAGACTTATAAATAAACCATTAAAAATAGATCTGAGGGTTTTGATATACTAATACTGTGGCGATAGGCAAAGAGTCAAAATTGCCATTTAGGCATATAATATTAACCATTTTTGAGAGTAACTAATCCTCTTATTTTAAATGTTCCTACCATATTTTCAGATACCAAAGAAACCCAATATATTTTGAGTAAACAAGACTTTGAATGAAATTGAGAGTTTTCACGTTTTGGTCATAACAGTGCTAATATAACAACAACATGACCATTAGAGGAACACTACTAATATTTACACTGTAATTGTTCTACAGGTCTGTTTGATGCCAAGGGATGGAAAGGAAAGAATTGAAGTTGATAGCTTTACTCTTCATCGAAATACGGATCCTAAAATTGTAGGCGATGTGAAAGAAAATGAACTGATATTGAAACACCAGGTATGTGACCTTTACATACATGTAAATGAAAAAATGTTTCGTCTTCATACACATATGCAAACACTTTTTGTGACGTAGTGGGATATTTTTTTCAACTTATTGGTTCACAAAGGAAACAATTCAAAAGTTCTCTGTCCCCAATATACATAGCTTTGCCACCGAGTTATATATATATTCGACGCATGTTAACGACGGCCCGGCTCTCTTCATGTTTCACATGTAGGAAAACGCAGGTCATGTTAGAATTCATGATTGTATGGTATTTGTGGTGATCATCAAAAATAAGCATACCGGTCCGCGTCACAATCATAATTCCAAAACTCACAACTATGAACATGTCCCAAAAGCCCTTGAAAACTTGCAAATAACATAGTATACCAGTTAATTTAATAGCACCATACGACTATTTTAAAATGCAAGTACTCATTAATAAAGTTTGAACCAAAATTGTGAAACTAAAATTTTATGAAGGGGTTAAAAAAATAAAAACTCAAAGGGACAAAAATATGTTTAACTAAATTTAACCAAGGAAATATACTTATTTTCTTTAAGGATTTTCATATTTCATATTTCAACTAACAGCAAACTAAGACCATAATTAAGATATAGATTGGTATTGTGAAAATTAAAAGTAGTTTACTCGAACCAAATCAAAAGCATAAATACCCATCTAAGACCATGCAAATAACCTAGATTTATCAAACTCCGATTTGATAGAGAATGTATCTAGTCCGTGATTATAACTTCTTCAAATAGGCATATTAAATTCCATGTGGTTCTCGAAGATTTTTCTACATTTTATTTGTTATTTATTGGTTTTATTCGAATTAGGAAAATGCTAGAAGAGTAATGATGTACCAGTATATGGAATGGACGACTGGTTGTTCTGTGCCATCTTCAATAGACGGATTGCTGAGATTGATCAAGAGGGTACAAAACTGGAGATCGAATGGTGGATCGGGTCCAATAACAGTTTTATGTTTGTAAGGAAAATAATCTTAATCATGAATTAAAAGTTTGTGCTTCAGTAACTGTATTTTATATTACCAGTAATGTTAAATCGGTTATTATTTTTATTACACAATATGCAAACGACGTTTAGGCAGAATGTAGGAATCACTTATCAAAGAATTACGTGAGTCGTAGAAAAGACGTTCATAAAGATGCTAAGATGGTAAATATTATTTCTAAACTTGTTTTCTATAATTATATTTCACAGGGACGGTGCCAACTGTTGTGGTGTATTCTGTTTGCTATATAATATCATACAAGGATTAAATATTGAAGATAATATAGATATTTATCATACAGCAAGACAACTGCAGAAACGAAGACCAGAATTTCTCACGACAAAGGTAAAATTTACTTAACTCCCCTTTTCCAGTATGATAGATATGCACAGAATCAAAAACAAACATACCAATTCGTTTATAAAAAACCTTTATCTGGATCGATTAGTGTTTTTTTATTTTCCAAATAAATGTCAAAAAGAAGTCCTGGCGTTTTTAATAGCACACCAATGAATATTAAGCCAAGGGCACTTGCTAGATTAGTTTTATTGTAGAGTCACAAATGCATATAGTTAGCGACTACTGGTATTTAAAACTTTGAAAACCTAAGATGTTGGTAAAGGATCGTATAATACTTGGACCACATTTATCCATTTTACCATACACAGATTGTGACGATTAGTGAAAATATTACGACTAAAACATAATTCATTCCAACACACCCCTTCATGCAAATTATTCAGTAACATAACTTGTGCCTACTTTAATCCTGAATGACAGTTTTTCCGGTTAATAAGTCTATAAACTATTAATACATGTATTCACATATTTTGTCTTTTTTCAACAATAATTCTGTTACATCAGCATTATGTCAAAGATATGTGTCTTACAATGTTATGGGCTTTAATTATCAGTAGTAAAATGTGTTTCGTTGTTTTTTAAAGCATTTTGTTCTAAATGACCAACTATTAAACATTTTCCAAAAAGTTTTAACGCCAACGCCAAGATTTTTTTCCATGTTATCGAGGCGGTCAGTTCGGGAATAGTATATGGAAAAATATATGCAGTTCCAAAAGAAAGTGCACATATGACCTGTAAACTTTGCCTAATTTACCCGAATTTCAAAGTGTAAATGTGATGTGACGATATCGATTCACTGAGAAATTAATCATATTTCTGGAATAGTTAGGAAAAACACCAACCTTCAACATGCGAACTTACAAATTTTCCCACACTAGGATCTTTCAGAGTGGGATTCAAAGCATGACGGTGGAAGGTGATATGGTCTGTTAGCGCCCGATTCTGACCAAACGGCCACCGAGGCACCTATACTAGCTATGGGTAAGCATATTTATGTAGTCACGCAATTTTGTAAATTTATATATTTTTTAATTAAAAAAGAACAATTTATATTTTCAGGATCAGTACGAGTTTTGTTACCAGGCTGTGCAAAAATATATCGAAATTGAAAAACAGTATAATTAATTATGTGTATTGATTACATATGATTGTTATGAATAAAATATAAGCTATGAAACAACTCTAGAATTGGAAGATGGTTAACGGTTAAAGAACTTAAGAAGAGATATTTTTATATTTCTAATATAAAAGAGTAGGTGTGTTAAGACCCAAAATATTCATAAGTCATGGTGACGTCAATTAAAAAGGTTTTGGAATTATTTTGAAAGAAAATAAAAAATGGTAAAAGCACACCAATGTAACAGTTTTTATCGCCAAAAAAACCTATCTTGCTACCTTTGACCCCAACTAGATATTGGTATTAAAGCTGACTCCAGGTTTTGGAGATATACATTTACAATTGTGTATCGCTTTATGTTCTTTTTAATAAATAAGAAAGAATCAGAAGTCTCTTGTGTGTTCAACGTGTAATTTTTATTTGTATTTGAATTATTATTTATTTATTTTGCATAATTATAAAGCATTCAAGTAGAATAGAAATTGTAATATATATTTTAAAATATTTTCTCTAATAAACTTATAACTATTTTGTCGGTATTCTTCTTTTTTTCAAAATATGCTGGTGTCTTGTAGTATGGGGCTGTGACTTAGTAGTATAATGATCAAGGGTTTTGTATGTTTGTTATTACTGATTAGGCCTTTGCAGCTCTTCATTTCGAATTTGCAGTTTTCCCTTCTGAAAACATGAAATGTTGATCTTTGACCTCAGGTCACCTGACATGGTGACATTATTTGACCTTCAAAACATGTTATTTAATTTTGCCAAGCATGACTTATAATTTCATATTTAAGTCTCTTCTTTTTATAGCAGATACAAAAATATATGCAGTTCAAAAAGAAAGTGCACATATAATCTTACCATTTGCAAATTTACCAACTGTAAAGCGTTAATGTGATGTGACGATTTCAACTCGCTGAGAAATTGATCATATTTTAGAAATGATTAATATATTTCTTGGGATATCGTCGTATAATGCAAGAACCAAAGCATACATTCGGCAGAGTCATTGTATTGCACGTGCACTGTCATCCGTGTATTATTGGACAAAAAACAGGTGGAAATATTGAACATTTCAAAAGAAACACCAACAGACATGTTCATGTTCAAACTACAATCCAATAAACAAAATGCAAAAAATCAAAATCGTAAAATAAGTTAAGCAGGAAAACTTTGAAAAAATAGTGAGACCGGTATTCTGAATGTTCAGGCCTCCTGATTGACTATCTGCACTCGACATGTCTAAAACCACCTTCAATTGGTACCATAATTGAGATATAAGTCCAAATATGAGGCAGAACTAAATAAATAAGTTGTATCTTTTATTCTAATTTCACTGGGATAGATAATTGCATATTATACCAGTGTTAATTTTTCTCTTTATAAGTGCTTTGACCAAAATTGAGAAACTATTTTTTTCAAGGGGTTTTAAAAATATCCATAGGACCAAAATTTATTCAGCCTAAATTAGGTAATGAAATACATGTATCTTGCATGAGGGTGTATACCTTTTTTTGAGGATCTTTAACTGGCAGTATATTTAATACACTGTAAACAGCAAAATTTTAACGGCAAATTTATTTAGCGCTTTTGGCAGTCAGATCTTTCTGCTAAAATTACATATAAGAGAATCCGAGAACAAAAAATTAGTTGGTGTGCTAAAATAAAGATGCGCCAATCACTTATATTGACGAAAATCGCTTAAATAAGTCTGCATCAAGCGATTTACAGTATTTATGACAATACAAACGTATTGCCTACATAATTTATAAAATCCCAAAACTATTTACCAAAACTCGGCGTTACAAATAGTTTTATAAATTGGGTGTTTGCCACGTATTGATCGACTGGAAGTTCCTAGTGAAAAGTATTAAGGTAGTGGTGTTCAAATGAATACAACATATAGGCACATCCACTATACAGGGAGAGCTCTCATCATGCTCCTGGTGAATATAAATGTAGAAGAGATGATTTTTCTGGTTTGAATGTTTTTACTAGGCTTTTGACATTTTAGTCTGGACTGACCAGTACGTTTTTTTTGTTTAGAATAAAAATGTAGAAACAGTTGATACATAAAATGTATTTATACGGAACAAAGAATGTGTAAATGCACAAATATTTATGAATTCAATTTCATTTAATTTTTAAAAAGAAATTAAGATTTTACTTTAGATGACACTACGGCAATAGCATTATTCACCTTACACCCATAGTAAGTACATTGAAACTGTTCTATAGGTATAGTTAAAATTAATATATGTCATTTAAATATTCTATTCACAACACAATAGCCTTAAAATAGAACCTAGGTAAAGACTTAAATATAAAAGTAACGTCTACTAACCTCGCTACCCCGGTTACGGTTCAGCGGAAACAAAGGCAAATCTCCATTTAACGTGAATAAAATATAATAGATTACATAAATTCTAAATATAAGTATGACTTACAAAAACCGTCTCTGAAATAAATATATGTTTAGAAAAAATTGAATTATTAAATATAAAACATTGAAATATAATACACCTTAAAAATACATTGATTTAATGTCACGTGTCATTAACACAAAGGAATTAATTTGTGACGTAAATGGAAAATACCATTTGGAAATCCCCATTCCTTGGGGAGAAGGACGGCTTGCTTTCCTTGATAAGGTTAGTTGACAAGAAAACTTTTCATCGTATAATTTTATGCAGGTTTTTTTTCCAATACGGGTCCATAAATATTTTGGTATAACTATCATCTTGTCGCACAAACGTTTTTACAATTCATTTTGCTGTGCAAAAGAACAGAGGAACTAACACAAACATTGTTTTTATTAATACACTATAATAGAGCTTTTTTCAACTAAGGGGACTGCTTTCATGGATGTTATAAGCCTATGCTTATGAAGGCCCTCAAACTGTTTCATGGTCGTCATCACAATATTGTTGATAATCAAAAACAAACATACTTATCTATGTCCGAATCACAACCCAGAAGCAAAGTAAAAACTTTGGAACTGACAAGTCAAGTTAGTATGATGTTTCTGTAATCAAATTACCATGGCAATATTTGACTTCCCATATGTTCGTTTCCATCTCAATTTAAATTTTACACGAAGCGAGTGGAACTAGCTGTTGGATGTTCACTTGAACTTAGTTTGGAATTTTTCAAGGCTTTTGCTTTCTTTTTGGACAATGCTTTGATCTTTGATATGTATGTTTGTGTTTGATTTTGGTGATTCAGCAATTGTTGGCTTATTAGACCGTAAATCTATATTTTGTTCCATTTGGCCGTCATGGCAGTTTGATGATGTGATGTCTGTCCAGAATTGCCCTGGATATATCTGATACCCCATAGTTTCATGTTAATTTCATTCCCAATATTAATTACACACGTCACGGGTGTATCCTACTAAACAGGGGGTGTCTACTCTTCGGGAGCACCCAGCATCGCTTCCCTGGTAGAACTTAAAGCGTTTAACCTAATTTGCTAGCTTCTAAGTTTTTGCTTTGCTTTGGGATTGTGGTTTGGACACGGATTGGTATGTTTGTTTTGTATAACAGTATTATAGAATAGTGTACCGTGTGTATCTATGTGCTGAATGATAAAGTAACTGAGCTTAGAATGATTTACCCAAGTATTGTCTGAGAATAACAGACCATTATATATTATTAAATGTATGCCTAACTGAAATCATTTAAGAATTGGAAATGACAAAAATGCTAATTTAGCGCAAAAATTAAAATTTTTTACTCAAATAAATTAATTTATAAATAAATAGGTGGCTGCAACTTGTGCCAAAAGCGTGTACAGGATCTTAGAATTACAATCCATAAACAATTATTTAAAATACATGTATGTATGTATAAATTGTGGTTTTAGTGATCAGTTATGAATTCAAAACATTTGTATTAATATAGTCTTTGTTTATATATTCGTTAATGTAGTTAACTTTGGCATAAATCGTAACAGACTATTGTTTTAGTTTTCCTAAGATTTTGAACAGAAATATGTGTAGACCAAATCAAAAACAAACATAACAAAGCCATGTTCCAATCACAATCGCAACAGCATAGTAAAAACTTTACAAAATGGTAAATGAGTGAGGCCAAGTGCTAAAAAATATTGGATATAGTTATTTGTCAGGTTATTATTATTATTTTATATATATATATAGTGTGTGTGTGTGTGTGTGTGTGTGTGTGTGTGTGTGTGTGTGATATAATGTATGAAAACTGAACTGACAAGTAATTTAATAAAACTTATTAGATTTGGCAATTTTCAAAAACTAACATACCTGTCCAAATTTAAATCACAATACCAAAGCAAAGTAAAAAAATTAAAATTTTAAAAATTGTTTAATTAAGTAAAACACCAGAACTCCACCAGGTGAATAAGACCGAGTGCTCCTGATGGGTAACATTTGCGAGGATCGTTATGCAATTTGGATAGCTTTCTTTGGTAATCAAAAACAAACATACCAATCCAACTAATAATGCTTATGTCACAAGAAGATTTTCCGAGTGCGAATGTTTTGAGGGATTTTTAAGCCATACTGAAAAATTCACCCGAGTAGATGATAATTTCCGACCAATTGTTTATTGTAGTTTTCTAATGTGAAACAGAAAATAAGTCTGAAAAAAGATTAATCAAAACGTAAAAATATGTCTTATAAACTTCACTTCAGATATAAATATACAATTTAAACAATATTGAATTGAAAGCCACTCGAACAATGAACAACTTTAAAACGAATATCGATTAAATTACAAATAACAGGGACTTAACAAAAGAATTGATTTGTGACGTAAATGGAAAAACCCCTTGTAAATCTCGAGAAAGAAAGTATTACTTGATAAGGCGAGAAGTAGACTGAACCATTGAATCCTTTATATTATTATGCAGAATTCCAAATCAAACGTCCGGAGTTCTTTGTATATTGTCACCAATTTTGATGATTTTGCTTACCCTTTGACGGAGCTTAACAAGCGCAACGTCTGTATGTTAAGTATAGTGTAAATGATTTGAAAAACAACAAGCGCGTCAAGAGTGATTTGTAAGTGTCAAATAAGCACCTGGCCATACTTCTCCGTTGAAAGTTTACCTGTTAAACCGTGAGTTAATTTGTTAATTTTCAGTCTTAACTCTGCTTTTAGGATTTTTATTTGAACATGAAGCGGATATGTTTGTATGAGGGGTGAAATATCGTAATATCCAGATAAATAATCAAAGATGGTAATTTTGTCCTTTTTTCAATATTTTCATTTATATATTTTCTTTTTTCAGCTCTCAAGTATCCTGATCTTTATTGAAGAATGGGTGAATTGTCTTATAGTTGATAAAAGATGTCGCAATTCGTGGAAATTAATGAAAATGACAGAAAATCTTTAGAATGTCCAATATGTAAAAATTTGGTAAATGTTCCAAAAGTAATAAGATGCAGTCATGTATTTTGTGAGAGTTGTTTAACAGATTACTTAGAACATAGCGAATGTAATGCCCCACCATGTCCAGTTTGTCGGGCACGGATTGTTCTTCCGCAAGTAGGAATGCAAGGTTTCCGAACGGAACAGTTTTATCACGATATTGCTGAAAGACTGAGGGAAAAAGATGAATTAAATAAAAATAAGAGAACAGGGGTATGTGGTCTGTGTCAAGAGACTTCAGAGTTAGTAGCAAAATGTCTTACTTGTACCTATGTTATATGCAAACAATGCTTGCCATCACATAATAAATTGAAACCTCATTGCACTGTTGTTAACTTGTCTGAGATTGACAGTGTCGATGAAGATGAACTGATGGCACAAAGGAAGCTCGTTTGCGATTCCCACGACACAGAACTTTTAAACCTGTATTGTCATGATTGTAACAAAGCCATATGTCTTTTTTGCAAAGTGGCAGATCCCGTCCATTCCAATCACACCACTGAGCCTTTAAATACGCGCGGTCGATTTTGTAGAGATTATCTTCAAGCTGCACAAGATGAAATAACTAAACTTACTGATGAAGCAAAATTTGCCAGCCTTAATGTAAAAACCATTTATGACGAATTTTTTGGCGATCTTCAAGTTGTCATAAAGAAGATGAACTATACGATTGATTCGTTTATTGCCAAACTAAACAGAAAAAGGTTAATATTTTTTAATAATATCGAGAAAAAAAGACGTGAAATTTACTGTAGACTGCAACGACAAAAGGACAAAGTTGAAAAAATCAAATTAGAAGGACAAGCCCTGATAGAGATGACAAAGAAAGCCATTAGTCATGGAAACGACGCAGACGTTGCCACCTTACAAATTGATGTTCAACAACAGATAAGTAAACTGAAAAGCAACTTACACTCGTCTTTACATAAAGATTTTAGAATCAAAGTCGATTTCAATGAAAATGAATTCAACAGAGACTGCTTGAAACGAAGAATATCTGGGTATGACATTGGAAAAATGAAATACTCACAAAAGGTAGCAGTCAAAGCCTTGAAAGATACAACGATGCAACCTTGTGACCAGCCCGCTCCATATGCAGCAGTGGCGAGTACAGACTCGCTCTGTATAGTGTATCAAATGAAAGGTTTATTATACACTGATTATAACAAAATAATGTACAAGGATACGTATGACCAAACAGAGGTATCTATTGACAGCAGCAAGCTACTACATTTATATGGAAAATATACTAGCCCAGATGTAAATGAGAACAAGTGTACAAATGTAAGATTGTATAGTCCACTCTATGTAAAAAAGGGCAAAGAGCAGGTTTGGATTCGAAAAAACTGTCTGGACAGAACGGGTGATAATGAGAAGATTGAAAGCATCCCTCTCAAGTGCACCTATGCAGAAATAGAAGATGTAGACGTGAATGATCAAAGAGATATTCTTCTGATGTGGGTCGATAGTAAAGGTTATCAACATTGTTCTGTTACTGGCAGAGATGGTACATGTAAGTTTGAAAAAACTTACTTGGACTCTTTGTCGTTTTGTAATTGGAAAAAACAAACGCGAAGGCCCCATGGAAGTTTCAACAAGATGGGTAATATTCTTATTTCCACATGGTGCTTATATAACGATAATGAATTAAAACTGGTGGATATGACAACCCGACAAGAGGAGAAGCTGATTATGCCGCTCTTTGAAAACAAACAAACTCTAAAACCAGGTGCTGTCTATGAAAAATGTGACGGCCTCCTGTACATCATGGTTAATGATGGAAGCAAAATCTTAACGGTTAGTTATTTACCGTGAATTGAACAGAATGAAACATTCAATTTAATTGAATTGTGAAAATTCTAAATCCTTTATCCTTATTTCAAAACATTAGACTAATTGTTAGGTATGGCATTGCCTATTTATGGATGGACAGCTTAGAAAAAGTTTTTCGAAGGAATAATAAAATGACTAAATTAGAAGAAAACTGAAACATTTAGGACACATTATCGATTTTTGTGTACTTAGGTAGATATACCTCAGTAGCGTTGTTAATGACTAAGCGTGTCTTAATCGCGGGAAAGCAGACCCCAGTCGTGACAAGATCGGATCAAAAACAGATTAGTACATAAAAAAACCTGTTCATTTAACTTTGTTAATAGATGGTACTTTGGAATATTGGCAAGGTGAGCCGTGCTTGTGTTTGCAAGAAAATTAACTTGAACTGATTGACTATTGTACTATATTTCCGGCGTATGCACTTGAGTCGCACAATGCCCTTCCTATATCAAGACCACAATTTGGAATGTTAACATTAAAAAAATGTGCTTTTAGGATGGTTGACATATTTCCCAAATTTCTGGAAAAAATTAATCCGACTAGACACTGGTTTTCTTCACAAAGAAATAGAAGAATGTTTCTAAAAAAAAATGTGTGCCTTTTAATGTAGTCCATGGTTTGTTGACCATCTGAATTTATGAAAATGATCTATTTTGAGGTCATATTTTACAATTTTTGTGTGGTTGCCATGAAAGCAAATTTTTTTTAAAAAATAGTTAGATATGTTAGATAAATGCAGTTTAAAAATAATGTTTTAATTCTTCTGAATTGAAAAATTATCAACATTCATGTTGTTTTTGATAATTGATTAAAATATTGGTGCTTAACACTTAATGCGTCAGGCCCCGGTTTCACAATCATTCCTTATCTAAGATTTTTCTTAACTTAAAACTTGCAAAATTTAAAATCTTCATAATATCAGGTGTTATTTTTAAGATGACCTCAAGATTAAAACATTTGCATTAAGTTTTGACAAAAATATTCATCAATAGTTCCAAAAAGAGAATATCAAAATTTGTTAAGTAAAATCTTAGCTAAGAAATGATTGTGGAACGGGGGCCAGCACCAAAATAGGCTACGGTTGAGCGTCAATTCTCAACTGAGATCTGTAACATGGTGTTTATGTGAATTGTTATGATTTTGTAAGAATAAGAGCACTGTTTTTCAATTGTTGAACATTTTTAAAAGTAAACACGCCAAAAATTAAATGAAGAGATGGTTGGATACATGTTGAAAACAGTTTCATACAGACATTTTTTTCAAAAATTTAACACTGATTTACCTACATGTATATACTTTTCTATATGTAACTTCTTCTCTAGGGTTCTCCAGAATACCTTACAGAAAAAAACCACTAATATCAAGCACAGGTTCCACAATCATTCCTTAACTTAAGTTTTTCCTTAAATTTTAAGAGTTTTCCTAAAGTTAAGGAAAAACGCGTTTCACAATATTTTCCTACTGAAATGTTTCCTTGACTTAATATTTTTCCATAAATATTTAAGAAAAAATTAAGAAAACATTGTGAAACGCGATTTAAGGAAATTAAAAAAATAAGGTTAAGGAAATTCTTAAGGTAAGAAATACTTGTGAGACCGGGGACTGAAGCAGTACATACTTCATAACAGATTATCAACGCTTTTTTCTTGTAATTCCAGCCGAGTTGCTTTCTTTTGTACATTAACTCTCCTTTTTAAACACATTCTCTTGGTTTCTGCTTCTGTTACGCATGAATGCGCCTTGATAACTATCGGTTAATGTCTTTTGTGTATATATACTGGTTTTCTTCTTTTGCCTTTTCCTTTTTCATCATCATCATCATCATCATCATCATCATCTTCTTCTTCTTCTTCTTCTTCTTCTACTTCTTCTTCTTCTTCTTCTTCTTCTTCTTCTTCTTCTTCTTCACATACATGCATCTTGCTAACTATAAGTTACTGTGCTTTGTACATATAGATATATACTTCACTTTCATTATAGTTAATTTTTGTTTGGTTGTTATTTTAATTCCCCCACAAACTAGTTTCTCTGTCTGCCTGTCTGTCTGTCTGTCCATCTGTCTGTCTGTGTAAAATCGTGTCCGGGCCATATCTCATAATCGCTTTAGACGACTGTCACAAAACTTGACATGAATAATCGTCATGGTCCAAAGGTGTGTCATGACCTTGAATCTAGGTCATATCGTAAAGGTCAAGATCGCGGGAAAACATTAAACCCCTGTAGATGTTTGGGGCGGGGGTAATTGGCTCTCAAGAGACCGTTCTAGTTTTTATTACTTTCGTTTGTTTTAATTTTTTAATGTATCAATTTATATTTTACCGTATTTTTTCAAGTGTTTATACATGTACTTGTTATTTTGAATTATTATAATTGTAGATATAGCACTGGTATTCCTTAATGTTATGTTAGAATTGTTATTTATCTATCGTGTTTTTTTTAATTAATGTTAAATGTATTTAATTATGCATTAATGTAATCATGTTATATTCTCACATAGGAGAGGACTGATATAAGTATTTTGTGCTGTCCAATCGTATATCCAAGTTTATTGAAGGAGATACTGTTTAAATTGAAAATACCTAGATTTAATGTACATATACTATCTCCAAAATCCTAACAGCTATTGTTTTTCCTTGAATTTACATCTTGGTTATGTTTTGATATGATGATGATGATGATGATGATGATGGTGTCGGTGGTGGTGGTGGTGATGATGATGATGATGATGATGACGATGATGATGGCGATGATGATGAGAATGTTGTTGATGATGATGATAATGATGATGATGATGATGATGATGATGATGATGATGATGATGATGATGATGATTGTGACTAACATATCTATAGAAAATTATTTTGTTGATTTTGGAAAGACTACTGATACTAGTAGTTAACAATTATGATTTCGTCCACAGATAGATCTATGTTTTATTGCATTTCTTATCTTGCCCGCTTTTAGTTGTAGGTGTCCTCTGTAGTGGTCACCGGGTGCCTACTCTTTTTTTTACTCTACAGAGGTATTTTTAGGGTGGTTTGATATAAGGGATCTCGGTTTTGAGTATTATCCGAAACACTACCCTAGTAATGAGCCTTTTACAGCTCTAGAATGGACAGGAGATGCCAATAATTTTAGAATATTTCTAAGTCCAGGGTGAGGTTTAAACCCACAACCTTTGATTTCGAAAGTCAGTTACAGCACCACTCGGTCATTCTCGTCCATTACTTGTATTTTAAGTACTGGCCCCGGTTTCACAATCATTCCTTAGGTAAGATTTTCCCTAACTTAAATCTAGCAAAATTTTAAATCTTTATAATTTTGTTAATTTTCAAGATATTAAGGAATTTAATTCACTTCTAGATTAAAACATTTGCATTTAGTTTTGATAAAAATATCCACCAGTAGTTTCAAAAAGAGGTTACAAAAATTCGCAAAATTTAAGTTAAGGTAATCTTAGCTAAGGAATGGTTGTGAAACTGGGGCCTGTTCATTTAACAGAATATTTGAACTATCTTTATGCAAAAGTCTCTTTTTTTTATTATTGAGTATTATAGACTTGCCTGTAAGATATTTTTCTTCCATATTTGCTTATGTGAGATAGGGTTCTCTCATATCGGACAAGACAAAACCACGCGTTTTAACAGGCCAGGGCGGGATAGGCAAGCCTCAGTCTATAAAATAAAGAATCTCACCCCCAGGTTTGAATTTTTTGTCTTCACTTACTTAAAAGCAGGGACAGATTGTATCATCCTCAATGTATATACCCACGTGTATTATTGTCAAATGCAGTTTAAATGTTCAAAAATTTCACATTACCTGATCAGTGTGTATAGGAAATTTTTTGTTTATTAAGTTTTTCATTATATAATAAAGTCAAATTTTAATATTTTTTAAATTGTTATAGTTTTTTTTTTTTTTTTTTTTTGGTTTTTTGTTCATGGCTTGGTAAAATGCAGTTTCGTATTTCATGTTTACGTGCATGTGCTTTGTTAAGTATACCACTGTCTATATTTGCTGAAAGTTTAGTTAAAATCTAGAATTCCTCAAAACCTAAAGTACATGTATACGCCCTCTTGTAAAGTATTTCCTTGGCTAAATTCGGCTATGAAATAAGATATGACATCTCCTATAACACGACATTTATCTGATCTTGTTGAATGCGGCACATGTATCACATACAGGTGTAAGAGGAAAGGGACAAACGCAACGACGGAACCGGGACTCGAACCCTTGTCCTCCCCAATACTAGCTTGATGTTCTTGACCGGCCACCCACCGAGTCAACCAAGTTCCATCCTGGGCCAAACATGTTGGTCGGCCAATACGTTTAGTATTGTGGTTTTACGCCCGAGTCAGTTCTGAAATGATGAAGGAAACCGGAGCGCCCGCGAAAAAATACCGATCTTTGGCAAGCGAACTTTCAATTAAAGTGCCTGACACAAGGCTCTAAGCAAGTGGGATTCGAACTTACAAAGCAGCATTGATATAAGTGCGACCTGTAAACCACTTGGTCACCGAGGACTTTTTACAAATTGAACAGTATTGTAAGCTTATAAAAATATTAATAATTGTCAATGTTTCCAAACTTTTCTGTACAACTTTCGTCATAATAATCATCACGACACATATAAATATCATTGCCATTCCATCGGCAAGCAAAGAAAGTATTCATTATTCAGAAACACTGAAGGATTGGAACAAGCTGGTGTCACCTGATAATGCTTTGGCAAAACGCGGCTTGAGACCTTCAAGTCTGAAGTGGCAACTCTGCGGTCAGCATGTTTAAACTATCATGAAGAAGAACTGCAAGGACGAACAGCTTCAAGACGTATTACGCGAATACTGGTTGTATATCAAGTAAAATCATACAGTGACATCATGCAAAGAAGTCTATAAGCGACTGGCTAGATCTAACAGTAGATGGTACAGCAATCTTTGTTTATGGGCACTATGAAATTCACCCAAGTGAAGAGGAATTATAACTGAGGCAAAAAAGAGGCACCATAGGCGCTTCATAACTAGGGGTCTCCGGGGAATCCCGCTGGAAATTCTATAAATTGTCGTCAAATACCTGAATACTGCATTCTGGCGAGACCTGAAAAAAAACCTGATATTTGCTGTTAAATGTATAAAAGAAGACTTATGAATTTAAATGCATACATAACAGCATTCCATTTTCAAAAGAATTGCCGAAACCATACTTTGCATATAGTAAAACAACGTAGTAACTACAGTTTTACTGGACAGTTCTGAGCTAATAAAATGGAAAATAACTGAGAAATTGACGACGTCTGGAAAATGGTCACGGTCATAACTAAGTTTTTTTTCAATATGTCATAAATAAAAAAATTCTTTTACAACAAGTGAGTAACTATTATGCTCTCTCATTTGATGGAAGGTTGCAAAACAGGAAGAATATAATTAAATGAATAATATTTTTATTGCTGGAACGATAGGCAATCCATTCCTGATGCTACAACAAGTAATCCACCCCAATCCACAGGTAATCCATCCCTGATGCTATGTACAAACAGATGCTAATTATACACCAACATTCGTATGATCCCCATGCAGTTAACAGACCGGCTGAATAATCAAGTCAGTACTACAAAAAACAATTCATAATTTTACATTTTTTCACTACACATTTTTATCATCTATTTTCTTTGTGTTTCTGTAAAAACAAATAATTAAAAAACATGAAATGATTTTTGCCGTTACCGAGGCAATTGCCAATCGCCTCATAGTAAGCTACGCCCCTGAGGTGTATCGAAAATAATACTCATCTCAGCGAGGCGCTATCTAGCTGTGGAAACTACAGCAAGGAACGAGAAGAAAAACAAACTTAAACAGAAAGTAGGGACATTGCAAATATATTTGTTACAGTGCATTGGTAAGTTTTTTTTCTGTTTACAGTTCCATTATATACCCTGCAATGTATATTAAAGACATTAGGTGAAAAGATTTTAGATTGGATTGCAGGTAATCCACCCCGATGCAACGGCAACAGGTAATCAATCCCCAAATGATCCCTGATGCTACAACAGGTAATCCATCCCTAACGCACAAGTAATTCACCTCAGGGGCTGAAATACATGTAATCCATACCCCTAATGCAAATGTAATCTACCCCTGATGCTACAACAGGTAATCCATACCCCTAATGCATAGGTAATTCATCCCTGGGGCTACAACAGTTAAAACACCCCCAATGCACAGATAACCCATCACTGATGCTACAACGGGTAATTCATCCTTTAATGCACAGGTAATCCACTCCTAATGCACAATTAATCTACCTCTGAGGCTAATACATGTAATTCATAGTCTCAATGCAGAGGTAATTCATCCATGATGCTACAACAGGTTCGTCCCAATTCACAGGTAATTCATCACTGGTGCTATAACAGGTAATCCACCCCCTAATGCACAAGTAAGTCACCTCAGAGGCTTATGCATATTATTTATACCCCTAATGCATAGGTAATCTATCCCTGATGCTACAGCAGATATCCACCCCAATCCACAGGTAATCCATCCCTGATGCTATAACAGGTAATCAACCCGTAATGCACAGGTAATCCACCCTTAATGCACAAGTAAGCCACCTCTGAGGCTAATACTTGTAATCCATAGCCCTAATGCAAATGTTATCTACCTCTGATGCTACAACAGGTGAAACACCCCCATGCTACAGGTTATTTATCTCCCTAATGCACACATAATAAATCCCTCTAATGCACAGGTAATTAATCCCCTAATGCACAGGTAATCCACCCCTAATGCACAGGTAATCCACCCCCTTAATGCATAGGTAATCCATCTACTTGATGCACAAATAATCCATCTACCTAATGCACAAGTAATCCAACACCTATTGCAAAAATAATCCACCTCTGATGCTATGACAAGTTATCAACTCCCTAATGCACAAGTAATCCACCCCTGATGCTAAAACAGGTAATTCGTCACCCTAATGCACAGGTAATTCATGGGCACCTCTGGTGCTACAACAGGTAATACTTCCCCAATATCACAGATAATCCATTCCCTAATGCACAGGTTATCATATGCTGAACTATTTGATTTACGTGGGTAAGTTATTTATTTTTTTATAATCTTGGTTCATTACATCTGTAATTTCAGGTAAAGATGGTATCGGTTACCTTAGATAGGGTTATGAACCCCATGATATTACAGATAATCCAAGTGCATACAATGAAATGAATATGATCAAAAACAAATGTTTTGCAAACATCAAAAGCAAACACAAACTGGCTGTAAATGAATTAATAAAGCTTGATGACAAGCCAAGATCAAGATATATTTAGAATGGAAGCAGTGAAAGTGTTCATGTAGTGTTCTAGGTAGCTCAATGGTGAATACTCACCTATAATGTTCAAGCCTCAGTCCAACCCTCTCACCTCTGATATATAATTTATTTATTTATTTCTTCTTTTTGATATATATAATTTTAGAGAAATTGAATATTGCATATGGATAAGTATTACATTGGGGTAGACGTTGGGACAAGCAGTGTTCGCTCAGCACTGGTCAGTAATGAAGGAAAACTTATTAAAACCTCAGTCAAAGACATACGGATATGGTCACCAAAACCGGACCACTATCAACAGTCCAGTGAAGACATATGGAGTGCTGTTATATTTACAGTCAAGGTACAGTTAAACCTGTCTATAAAGGACATCCAAGGGAACTAGAAAAAGTGGCCTTTATGGACAGGTGCCCCTTATAGATAGGTTCAAATAACATGAATAAAGAGCAATTTGGATAAAATTTTACTGGCCTTTAAAAGCAGATTACGTTTGAGACAGGTTTGACTAACAAATAAAGTAGCCATGCTCTTATATATCATGTTAATCACAGTCTACATTCATATACAGTCAAACCTGTCTATAAAGGACGTCCAAGGGAACCAGAAAAAGAGGCTTTTATGGACAGATGGCCTTTATATACAGGTTCAAATTAACACGATAAAGTGATTGGGATAAAGTTTCACTGACCTTCATTATATATTTGTCATATGAAGTTAAAAAAATCTTTGCTGTTATATTCTGAATATGTTACACATACAGTAAAAGCTAAATTTTATCTTCATCATTATGCCAACCCATTATGAAGGGGTTGGTTACTGGAATCACCTAGTCTGTTTGTTGGTCTGTCAGTCTGTCATTCTGTTTGTCTTTCTGTCAGTCTGTTTGTCTGTTTTTTGTCTGTCTGTCAGTCTGTTTGTCAGTCTGTTTGTTTGTCTGTCTGTCAGTCTGTTTATCTGTCTGTTAGTCTTTGTCTGTCTGTCAGTCTGTTTGTTTGTCTGTCTGTCAGTCTGTTTGTCAGTCTGTTTATCTGTCTGTTTATCTGTCTGTCAGTCTGTTTGTCTGTCTGTTTGTCAGTCTGTCAGTCTGGTCGTCTGTCAGTCAGTCTGTCTGTCTGTTTGTCAGTCTGTCTGTCTGGTTTTCTGTCAGTCTGGTTGTCTGTCTGTTTGTCAGTCTGTCAGTCTGTTTGTCTGTCTTTGTCTGTCTGTCAGTCTGTTTGTCTGTCTGTCTGTCAGTCTGTTTGTCAGTCTTTATCTGTCTGTCAGTCTGTTTGTCAGTCTGTCTGTCTGTCTGTTTGTCAGTCTGTTTGTCTGTCTTTCAGTCTGTTTGTCAGTCTGTCAGTCTGTCTGTCTGTTTGTCTGGTTTTCTGTCAGTCTGGTTGTCTGTCTGTTTGTCGGTCTGTCAGTCTGTCTGTAGACACAATTTGTCCAGACGTCTCTTCAATTATGTAAGATTCAATCTTTTAAAACTGTATACAGATGATAAACATTATAAAAACTTGTGAACCTGTGATTGTCAGTTTGGTCAGATGTATTTTGCAGAATTATTGCCATTTCCAGACTTAGAATTTTCCACATTTGAAATTTGCTTGTATTACAGTTTTTTCTTTTTTTTTTTAGTTATGTATAGTCCAATTATTCTGAAACTATGCACAAGTGTTAAGCATCATAAGAATACATCACCTGAGATTAATTTTCTCCACCAACAATGGGGGACAGGGGTATTAGTCTACTTCAGAGAATGTTCTAGTTTGTTTGGTCCTATTAAACTTAAAGGGAGTTGGCAATAAATCTATAAAGTGACTTATAAAATAACACTGAAGAAATGGATTTCTAGATTTTAAATTCTGTGTCTCTCAGCCAGTTGCAAACCTAAGGAGAGTCATTTTAATGATGTTTTACTGAACAGTTTAGTATTGCAAACCTTTAAACTCCATGGTCGTTTGTGGGTCAGTCCCCTTCTTGGTGGGTCATTGGGAATTCATATCCAAATGAGGGTGGGACCCCTGGGTTGTGGGTCAGTTGGCAGCTCTGCATTGGGATAGCCTATTGTGATCTGGCTAGCACCAGCACCACATTACAAAGATTAAAATGTGCTGATACAAACCCAATGCTGACTAAAAGTGACTAGTGAAATATAGTAGAATGAATGTTTTTGTTTTAGGAAATAGTTGCAGCTGCCAAAATCCAGCCAGCTCAAGTTAAAGGAATCGGGTTTGATGCAACATGTTCATTGGTTGTTTTGGACAGTAATGGATTCCCAATAACAGTCTGTCCAAATGGTAACAGTTTTAGATTAAATTCTTTTCAAATGTCAACTTTAAAATTTATTATATTATCAATTATAAAAATTGTTTAAGAGTGAGTTCTAGCACTTACAGATAACAGTGTCTCTCATTTCCTCGGTTCTAATCTTACTCATGGGGTTATTCTAGTGTGAGAAAGCAAGCCAGTTTTTTTTTCAAAAAGTCGGAGATTTTCTCCAGTTCAGGTAATAAAGTTAAAAAAAAAACTTGGTTCAATTGACCTATCGCTGGCCACGCCCACAATGTTCCGACAAAGGCCTGGCATGGTTGAATGACACACAAAATGAATGAAAACTCGGCCTGAATTGTGCCATATAATGACGTCACTGACACTAGTACGTCATCAGTTTCAATGATGCTGCTTTGGTACAGTGATGGCGGCCTTTGTCGGAACATTGTGGGCGTGGCTGGCGATCCGTCAATTAACCATTCAACCAAACAACTGACTAAATATTTTATTAAAGCTTTAATACTGTAAAAGGTTGGGGTTATCTGGTTTAGGTACTCCAGTTTCCTCCACCATCATATACATGACAGCCTTTATACATGTACTGTGTTAACGTTTCCATTCCTGTTAGCCAAAATCACCATTGGCTGAAAATGTCTATTTTAGCAAAATCTTTTTAGAAGGATAGTATTTTCATAAATTTTGGAAATTTTGCTAAAAATGATTTTAAATTTATGAAAATCTAGCTCTATAATATAAAAGTTAAATGAAACTTGAGTTGGGTGTAAAACCTAAGTCCAATTAACCTACCTCCCAAACATTTCACTAAATATTTGAGGAAAGTGTTAACAGTGTTAATCATAGCAGTTAGTCAGTTTAGTTGCAGGACACGAGTCACAACTTTTTTCATCATCAGTAAATTTGGCCAGCGTACCACATGATCAGTACCCTTTTATGTTAGTGCGAAATGTTTTTGAAAACATTTACATTGCAAATTCCCACAATAATGTCATTTTTACGGGAAAATTGTCAACTGTTGCGACCAATGAAAAAAATTAGTTCCACACAAATGTAAAGGGGTACCATGTGGTATACTGGAGAAATCCATTAAATAATGCAAACTATATGTATGCAAACTATTACTATGGAATTTTGGCATTGTAGCAACTTCTAATGAAGTCCAACACCTAATGAAGTCCAAATTTCATTATTTGTCCAAATTGCAATGCCTAGTAAGTCCAGACTTCATAAGACATTGACAATTTGACACCTGATGAAGTCCAGAGATTTAGGCTCCAGACAAGAACTTAATTTTCAATTTAATTCTCAAAATAATTTTATTTTATAATACCAAGTAGACTTCTGTTACAAGGCATGTAAGAACAGAAATCCTCTTCACACTATGATAACACAAATGCTTAAAATCATTAAAAACATTAATTTTAAAAAAATTATTTTCAATTTAAAAATTTAAATTTTTAATTTTAATTTTTTTTTTTCAAATTAAAAATTTGAAATTTTCTTTTTAATTGAAAAATTTGAAATTTTATTTTCAATTTAAAAATTAAAAATTTTATTTATTAATTTTAAAATTTAACATAAATTTAAAATAAATTTTAAATTTTTACTTTATTTTGTACAATTTTAAAAAGGGGATCCAACAAACAACATAATAATGTGGATGGACCACAGAGCAGAAGACCAGGCTGCTAGAGTGAACAAGTCGGAACATGAAGTTCTTAAGTTTGTTGGTGGTACAGTATCACTAGAAATGGAAATGCCAAAATTGTTATGGCTTAAAGAGGTTTGTAAAACTGTTAATCCTTAAAGTGGTTCGTAAAATTGTTAATCCCTAAAGTGGTTTGAAAAATTGTTAAGGCTCAGGTTTGTAAAATTGTTAATCCTTAAAGTGTTTTGTAAAATTGTTATTCCTTAAAGTGGTTTGAAAAATTGTTATTCCTTAAAGTGGTTTGAAAAATTGTTAAGGCTCAGGTTTGTAAAATTGTTAATCCTTAAACATGTTAAAGTGATTTGTAAAATTGTTAAGGCTCAAAGTGGTTAAATGAATAAATGAGGTTTGTAAAAACAGTTATAAAAATGTTATTGTTCAAAAGGTTTATAAAAATGTCATGGGTAAAAACAGGGTTTGTAAAAAATATTTTGCCTTAAAATTAAGGTTTGTAAATTTGTAATGGCTTAAAAAAGTGTGTAAAATTGTAATGGCTTAAAGTGGTTTGTAAAATTGTAAAGGCTTAAAGTGGTTTGTAAAATTGTAATGGCTTAAAGTGGTTTGTAAAATTGTAATGGCTTAAAGTGGTTTGTAAAATTGTAATGGCTTAAAGATTGTTTGTAAAATTGTAATGGCTTGTAAAATTGTAATGGCTTTAAGAGGTTTGTAAATGTGTGGCTGAAAAGGGTTTATAAAATGGATATGGGTTAAAAAGATCTGTAGCAATGTTATAATGAGGTTTATTGAGTGTAAATTTATTGTTAAGGAGTTTTAAAATATATTTATATATAAATTACTAATAAAGATATTTAAAAGATCAGTCATAGCAAAAGTGAAAATAATTTGAAAGTTCTCATGTATTTTTGCAAATATTTCATTATCTGAATGAATACACTCAAATAGAATGTTATTTCTTATATTTTCTATCATAAAAAATGTTGTTAGCATGACAGAAATGTAAAAATATCACGAAAATGATTTATTTTATCCAAGATTCTGACAAAGATATGGTATTGATGGAACAGCCTTTTTCCAAATAAGGATAGAAACGATGGAACTTGGTTAGACTTTTGACCAATCAAATAATACATGACGTAACAGAATGATATTCTATGACATTATCAATAGTATAACGTTACGTTATCAGAGGTCATTACCCATACCATATTCGTGAGCAATTGAATGCCAGCAAAAACAAATAGGTTCATCTAAAGACTGTCTATTTCTTTTGTAAATATTAAGTAATGAAAGAGTTGTATCCCGTGAACATGCTTAGTACAAGATGACCTGATAGTGTTACATTGATCTATTATATTGTAGAATCTTCCTGATACATGGAAAAAAGCTGGACATTTTTTCGACCTGCCAGATTTTCTGACATGGAGGGCCACAGGGTCATTATCACGGTACACATACACTTATGAAAACCAAACATATCAATCCATGTCCAAACATTATTTTTGAATGTCAATGGTTAATGATTACTGGTACATAAATGGTGGATGTAGCTAAAGAGGAGGTGCTTAAACCTTCCGGAACACCCAACTTCACTTCTCTGGTGGAAGTTCACATGTTTTACTTAAATTGCCTGTTTTCAAGGTTTTTACTTTGTTTTGAGATTGTGATTTGGACATTGATTGGTATGTTTGTTTTTACTTTGTTTTGAGATTGTGATTTGGACATTGATTGGTATGTTTGTTTTTACTTTGTTTTCAGATTGTGATTTGGACATTGATTGGTATGTTTGTTTTTTTACTGTTTTGAGATTGTGATTTGGACATTGATTGGTATGTTTGTTTTTACTTTGTTTTGAGATTGTGATTTGGACATTGATTGGTATGTTTGTTTTTACTTTGTTTTCAGATTGTGATTTGGACATTGATTGGTATGTTTGTTTTTACTTTGTTTTGAGATTGTGATTTGGACATTGATTGGTATGTCTGTTTTTACTTTGTTTTGAGATTGTGATTTGGACATGGATTGGTATATTTGTTTTTACTTTGTTTTGAGATTGTGATTTGGACATTGATTGGTATGTTTGTTTTTACTTTGTTTTGAGATTGTGATTTGGACATTGATTGGTATGTTTGTTTTTACTTTGTTTTCAGATTGTGATTTGGACATTGATTGGTATGTTTGTTTTTACTTTGTTTTGAGATTGTGATTTGGACATGGATTGGTATGTTTGTTTTTACTTTGTTTTGAGATTGTGATTTGGACATTGATTGGTATGTTTGTTTTTACTTTGTTTTGAGATTGTGATTTGGACATGGATTGGTATGTTTGTTTTTACTTTGTTTTGAGATTGTGATTTGGACATTGATTGGTATGTTTGTTTTTACTTTGTTTTGAGATTGTGATTTGGACATTGATTGGTATGTTTGTTTTTACTTTGTTTTGAGATTGTGATTTGGACATGGATTGGTATGTTTGTTTTTACTTTGTTTTGAGATTGTGATTTGGACATGGATTGGTATGTCTGTTTTTACTTTGTTTTCAGATTGTGATTTGGACATGGATTGGTATGTTTGTTTTTACTTTGTTTTGAGATTGTGATTTGGACATTGATTGGTATGTTTGTTTTTACTTTGTTTTGAGATTGTGATTTGGACATTGATTGGTATGTTTGTTTTTACTTTGTTTTGAGATTGTGATTTGGACATGGATTGGTATGTTTGTTTTTACTTTGTTTTGAGATTGTGATTTGGACATTGATTGGTATGTTTGTTTTTACTTTGTTTTGAGATTGTGATTTGGACATTGATTGGTATGTTTGTTTTTACTTTGTTTTGAGATTGTGATTTGGACATTGATTGGTATGTTTGTTTTTACTTTGTTTTGAGATTGTGATTTGGACATTGATTGGTATGTTTGTTTTTACTTTGTTTTGAGATTGTGATTTGGACATTGATTGGTATGTTTGTTTTTACTTTGTTTTGAGATTGTGATTTGGACATTGATTGGTATGTTTGTTTTTACTTTGTTTTCAGATTGTGATTTGGACATTGATTGGTATGTCTGTTTTTACTTTGTTTTGAGATTGTGATTTGGACATTGATTGGTATGTTTGTTTTTACTTTGTTTTGAGATTGTGATTTGGACATTGATTGGTATGTTTGTTTTTACTTTGTTTTGAGATTGTGATTTGGACATTGATTGGTATGTCTGTTTTTACTTTGTTTTGAGATTGTGATTTGGACATTGATTGGTATATTTGTTTTTACTTTGTTTTGAGATTGTGATTTGGACATTGATTGGTATGTTTGTTTTTACTTTGTTTTGAGATTGTGATTTGGACATTGATTGGTATGTTTGTTTTTACTTTGTTTTGAGATTGTGATTTGGACATTGATTGGTATGTCTGTTTTTACTTTGTTTTGAGATTGTGATTTGGACATTGATTGGTATGTCTGTTTTTACTTTGTTTTGAGATTGTGATTTGGACATTGATTGGTATATTTGTTTTTACTTTGTTTTGAGATTGTGATTTGGACATTGATTGGTATGTTTGTTTTTACTTTGTTTTGAGATTGTGATTTGGACATTGATTGGTATGTTTGTTTTTACTTTGTTTTGAGATTGTGATTTGGACATTGATTGGTATGTCTGTTTTTACTTTGTTTTGAGATTGTGATTTGGACATTGATTGGTATGTCTGTTTTTACTTTGTTTTGAGATTGTGATTTGGACATTGATTGGTATGTCTGTTTTTACTTTGTTTTGAGATTGTGATTTGGAGATTGATTGGTATATTTGATTTTGATTTTTTGATTAATATAATGTTATATAGTGTGTCAAGTTTGATTTGGCCATTTGACCTTTAATTTGAATATTCAAACAGACATACCATTGTAATCAAAAAGTTGATATATAAGGATAGACAATAGTAGTTCTGGAAACTGGGCATTTATGGTAATCATAATGAAACATGCTGCCTTACCTAAATCACACAGTCTATTAGCCTATGGGTAATCTAGTTTTCATATTAAAGGTCAAACAGCCAGGTCAAACTTGACACACTATATTGATAATCTATTTCAGTAGCAAGTAAATTTCAAGTCTTAACCTTTACTCAACCTCTGTGTTTGGAGTTGATGTAGCCTATTTAAGACAAAACATCTTGTTAAAAGTTGAAAAAAGACATCTGTTCATCAGTTTCAGACTTGAATAAATTGCCATACTGTATTTGGAGTTTATATCTAAGGCAGGCAAAAACATTGACTATTAGTATTTTGATCATACACATGGTTGGGAAAACATTGATTTCCCAGTTTGGGGGGGGGGGGAGGGGTACATTTGAGGGGGGGGGGGCTTTTAAAATGAAATTCTGTTTAAGTTATAATTTGTTTATTTTGTATATATATATTTATTAAGGAATAAAATTCTATTTTAGTTATAATTTGTTTATTTTTTATATATTAATATATTAAGGAATGAAATTCTATTTTAGTTATAATTTGTTTATTTTTTATATATTAATATATTAAGGAATTAAATTCTATTTTAGTTATAATTTGTTTATTTTTTATATATTAATATATTAAGGAATGAAATTCTACCATATCTACCATATTTCAGTTATAATTTATTAATTTATCTATTATATATATATATATTTTTAAGGTCACTTTGTTCACTAGTTTGTAAATGGAACTATTGCTCGGACAACCAAGGGAACTCTGGATGGAGTGAGAGTTTTTTGACAGCTATTGGTTTACATGATTTAGCTGAAAATCATTATTGTAAAATAGGTGAGTAGAAATTTAAAATTATATACAGTCAACCCTGTTTATCAAGGCCACCCAATGGAACCAGTAAAAGTGGCCTTTTTGGGCAGGTGGCCATTATATTAGATTAAAAAAAAAATGAATAAAAAACAACTGGGATACAATTTTACTGGCCTTTATAAGCAGGTGGCACTTATATAGAGGTGGCTTTTAAGGCAGGTTGGACTGTACCATATCTACTCAGTATTAAGGGGCACCAGTGTCCAGTGAAAATATATGTTTTTTTCACTCTGAATTTCTTCACTATGCCGTCTTGTGAAAATATTGATTTTCTCACTTCACTTGACAAAATAAATTTCATATGCATACTTCACTGTTAAATATCTTATATTTATGACTAGGTTATGTGTATTTCAACAGGAAATGATGTCAGAAAACCAGGAACGCCATGTAAGGGTGGACTCTCCACCCAAGCAGCTGAAGAACTTGGTTTGGTAGCTAGTACCCCTGTTGGTACCTCTCTGATAGATGCACATGCAGGTTTTGTAGGTAATTCTTATTCTTAGTACATTTTCCTCAAATTTTGTCCTAATTTTTAGATTTTTTGTCTTTCATCAGTTAATGCCATGCTAGTTACATGAGTTATGCTTTAATTATGGGACTGTTAACCATGTTAACTATACATATATATCACAGTTATTATCAAGTTGCTTCAGAATGAACAAAATTGCACTATTTAGACGTCAGTCTACAAATCAAGGGTCTCTCACCTTTGTGAGTTCCAGTCCCGCTCAGACCACATTTGGGAAGGTGAATTTTCCTTGCCGTTGGCCTTTACTGGTTCATTCAGTGTCGGTGTAATGTGAATGGGGGAGTGGTACGCTTGTCTGCAGCATACTGACTGGGTGACTAGCACCTTAAAGTCGCCTTGAGTTTGTGCTGGTACAAGGCAGACCATAAAGCACACTCCCACTTCACATGCATACACAAAGCTGTTCATAGATTAATCCATAGATAATAATAAAGTAGTTTTTGTTGCGAATAGCTGAAAATTTTCTGATGCTACGTTGAACAACATTCAACAACAACAACAACATCATTTAAGATTTATAACTAAAGCAGATTCGAATGTCATTGTTTGTTTGAATCTTTTAAGATCTTTGAGGAAGTTTGTATGTCATATAGGTTTTTGGCAGATTACACGGCTTTGTCGCTTATGGGTCAGGGTACATAAATCTTTTGACATGGTACGTTGTCTGTGTAATCTGCCAAAGACCTGTATAATTTTTTTTACCTTTCAAAATGCTAGCTATTTTGGGTTTTTTAACTTCAATTTTGTGTTCTGTGTGACTTGCATACTTTGTCTTCATGTTTGTCTACTGACCAGACTTCCATGATATATGAAATACTTCCCTTTTACAACTTGTAAACCTGTACCTCAGGAACAGTGCTCCAATAGTGTTATCTAGAAAGGTTTAGTGACCTGAGTCAGCTCAGCCATTGGCCTGGGTACTATACCTCTTCAGACAACAATTAAGAAGAAAAGTTTTCTCGGGAGAGGACCATAATAGATTAGTATGGAACTTCTGTTTAATCATGTTAATGTCATATTTGCAGAGCTGCCAACCCTATTTAGTGTAATTTCGGGTCAGACCAAAATCCGGCCGTGTCTAGGTGCATTCCTCCCCCCCAAAAAATGAAAAATAGATAAAAAGATATGGTGCATTCTCAGGTGGTGTCTTTAAGAAATGGATACAGTATAATGCACGTAGTGATTTTTCATCTGCCGCGTCCCTATACAAAAGTAATCCTCTATAACCCTTAGTCTGCCCATGTAAATCACTCTAATTCAAAGCGATTACAGATGGATTTGAGTAGTAATCACTGAACCTTGAATATCCTCAAACCCTATGGTAATTTGCAGGTCACTCCCCTTCTTGGCGGGTCAGCAGTAATTAATTTCGTGGGTCAGTTGGCAGCTCTGTATTTAGAGGTCAAAATGTTAAACCTTCAGAAAGTCTTCATTCTCTGTTGTTGTTCTTGTTTTGTATATACAGGTTGTTTAGGTTGTAAACCCAGAGATTACAATTTTAATTTACCAGATGTAGAAAAGCGAATGGTTTTGATATGTGGAACTTCAACATGTCATTTACAGGTAACCAAAGGCTTAGGAGGTTTGTACGGTAAAACATAGAATTTTCTTGTGCCTGTTATTTTTGGGTAATTGGCAATTAAAAAATCCCGAAATTAATGTGTGTGTGTGTGAAAAAAATTGATCAAGCAAAAATGCATTGGCAGTTTTTGATTACTATAGTATTATATATTTCTGCATATATCTGGAGGTATTCCATTATTAAAACATTTACTAAGGTGATTCAATTTTATTCAAATTTTACTTTCGTAATAGGACATGGCAGAGATTAAATGCCGCCAAAAACGTCTTTAATAGAAATCAAGCGAAAATATAATATCTCAAAAATAAAGTGTATTACAGTATATAGTATTAGCGCATGAAGGGATACCTGATGGGTGTTCAAAATAGTGTTTCCTCACCGCTACGCTCGCATTAGACGCTACAAATACCAGATCAAACCAGCAAGTAATTACCAAATAAGTGTCAGATCAGCCCTTGTTTAAAGTTATAGAAATGATATTTGTACTGTATATGATGCAAATAAAGTATACAATCCATAAAAACTATGTGTTGAAATTGACTTCCAGAGCAGATTCAGCAATTATATGCTTGTCCAATCTGGTATTGCTAAGATCCAGTGCCTGCAAAATCTATCTTGAATACGCCTTTTGGAGTTTGTGAAATTGTTTCAGCTTGACCTTCATTCAAGGTCACATTGACCTTATTAATATAACCTTAAACATATTCTTGCTATAAATCAAACACAAAATAAGTTTGAAATGAAATGAAGTTCTACCAAGTGTGTAAAATTACAAACTTAGTTTTTTGTGGAAGGGTTCATTGGCATTAAACTTTTAAACACCATCTTGTCATGGAACAAAAGATCTGCTTGTGTTGATGTCAATAAAGGCCTTTTTGGCCCCCTCTTGTTACAAGTTTTAAAGCGCTTACTGATCATACCTCTTTGAATTTCACTCCTGCAGAGCATAGTGTGAGAGAGTTTTTCAGTTCCTTTCCTGATGTCATTCTGGGGCTTCACTTGCCAAGTGGTCCAAAGCATGTGCTTAGGGATCACAGTGCTCTCACCACCTAGGTTCAAATCCCATTCGGGACAGATTCTAGTGTTAGGAAGTTTGTCAGTTCACTTGCCAAAGGTCAGTGTTTTTCTCCAGGCACCACTCTTGAAATAATGGCCCTAATATAAATGAAAAAAATCTTGACTTGAGCATAAAACATTAATAAAAAATCCTGAGGTTGTTGGTTCTTTCTGGGGTTTCTCAATCTTTCCAGAACAAACTGCCTTGGTTTTAGTGAAAAAAAATGGCCTGAAATGAAACATCATTATTACTCCACTCAACTCCTCTTGTTAATTTAGTACCGTACAATGAGTTATTTTGGCGGTGCTAAATTTCGGCATTTTTGTTAAGAAAAGGTCAATGGCATATTTTGGCGTTTTTATTTTGGCGTTTAGAAAACATGTTATGGCTTAATTTTGGCATTTATATTTATTGTTCTAAAATATAAACAGTCATATATTATAAAAAAAGTTTGAAGAAGATAAAAAAACTTATCACAATATCGTACGTTATTAATTGTACAAATAGTTAATATGTAAAAGTTCAATACTAACTGCTACTGAAAACAACTCCCTCGCTCACTCACAGTTGACCAGTCAGTACATACATTTATGGCATACAATTACTGCCATTCATATTAGCTGAGTAAATTTTTACTGCCATAAATTTTCACAATTTATATTTTGGTGATTTCATTTTCACTGCCAAAATAATTTCATATTCGGACATGCTAACAATTTTTTTATGATTGTAAATATAAAATATTCTTATTAGCTGACGTAAATTTTTACTGCCATAAATTTTCACAATTTTTATTTTGGTGATTTCATTATCACTGCCTAAATAAACCAAAATTTGCACCCCGCCAAAATAACCTGCTGTATGGTATTATTGTATATATAGAACTACCATTTATATTTTTGTTGTCCTTGTTGATATGACATCAAACTTAAACCCCTTGCTGCCAAACGGACATATGTGTACTATACCACAGCCTGCCATACGGACACATATGTCCTTTCAATGGAATTGACAACTTTTGGTTAAAATACTAAGAGATACTCAAATTCTTTTGAAAAGTAAACAAAAATTCAAAATGTTGACTATTGAGATTATAATCTACAATTAAAATGATGTCATATACTACAAGCGCATCTGACGTCATAATCTATTGTTGACGTCATATCATTTCGCATTGTGAACTTCAATTTAGCACTGCCAACATTGCGTTGAAAATTAATTTGGCAGCAAGAGGGTTAAATGATATACCGAGAATAAAATAATATCACATGCCACATAAGCCTGAGATTCAAGTATCTCAGACAGAGGGTTTTAGTCCAAGGTCTGGTATTAATTGAGGCCTTATACTTTTTGTGATATGAATTTTACCATGCTTTATATTTATTATCATATATTTGAATTTTTACATATATGATAGTGTTTGCAAAATTTGTCATCACACATAGGAGTATGGTAATAAAATTTAGTCAACAACATAAGTTAATAAAAGTGTAAACATAAATTCTAGAAGAGTGATGAGTAATGGTGTTTAATGTCCCAGTCAAGAATATTTCACTTATATCAAGACGTCGCCAGCTTTAGGCGAAGGTGCAGAAATTTTGCCTGTGCATTGCGCTGATGGCATTATACAGCAGGGTTCTTTAGCGTGCCAAGCCCACCATGTCCCATCCGAAAGAACCGTGACTTTCATTTCGTAATGCCCAGTGCTTGGCGAAAGAACAGTCACTACCCACTTTCAAGTCTTGGGTCAGACCTGGTCGGGGTTCGAACCCACAACCTCCCACTTACGGAGCGAGCACTCTACCAACTGAGCTACCGCAGTGGTAATTCTAGAAGTGTGGTCACAGGGGTGGGATATTGATTTGTAGTTTGCATGCATATCATATATTAATATTTACAATTGGAATTGACCTTATTTGGATGAACCTTTTGTTTTTACTGGCATTCAATTGCTCTTGAATACAGTGTCGGGTCATGACCTCTGATTACGTAACAATTAATTATCCACAAAATGTCATCCTATTACGTCAAGCATTGTTTGATTGGTCAGTATTCAAGTACTATCCTTATTTGGAGCAAGGCTGTTCCATCAATCCTGTATGTTTGTCGGAATCTTGAATGAAATAAATTATTGTAGCGATAATTTTACATTTCGGACATGCTAACAATTTTTTATGATTGTAAATATAAAAAATAACATTCTATTTGAGTGTATTCATTCGGTATTATGAATGAGAGTCAGGAATAGCATATTTAACATGAACTGCTTCTTAAAAAAGTTAAATATTTTAGTACAAATTTTTGAGAAAAGAAAATACTTGTTTATTTCAGCTAAGTAAGGAGCCTTTGTTTGTGTCAGGTGTTTGGGGACCATACCATTCTGCTATTATTCCAGATTTGTGGGATATGGAAGGTGGACAGAGTGCCACAGGAAAACTTGTAAGTATATTGTTGTACCCCCCGCTTAAAAAGTGGGGGTATATAGTGATAGGGGTGTCCGTCCGTCCGTGTGTCTGTCCGTTACACCTTAGGGTACCTATCTCTTATCCGCAACTCTTAAACCCTTTAATGGATTTTCATAAAACTTTCACACAATCTTTGTGATATAATGTAGATGTGCACCTCCTATTTAAAAATTTGATCCAATGGATTTTTTTTATGTTGGGGGAGCGGGGGGTTATTTTTGTCAGCTTGTGGCTCACAGTTTTTCTAGTTATCACTATTATAGGGCTCAGAAAAAAATGTTCACCCTGCTTGACACTCTTCCAAGTGTTTAGGTGCATTCTATTCAGCCTTTTGCAGTTGTAACATAGCACTACAAAAGATGTAATTTTATTTTATGTATTTTTTTTTAAATTTTGACATTCCATTTTGACAATTTAATAACAAGTGTGGATGACATGTGTCATATACTTGTAATCTACTTGTCACAGGGCAGATATTAATTAAAATTTCACGCGTCACTTTGACTTGGTCAGATGAGTGGCAGAGTGCTTAATCTTAAGGCCAGGTATATTATTAAAGCAAACACAAATGATAATCAGATGGTGTCTGCCGCTGTACCACATGATGCCCTTTACTTTAAGGTTTATGCAGAATACGGTAATTATTTCTTTGGGATATGGAATTATATTGGTTCACATTTTTTTCATGACAAATGTTTTTCCAAAACATGAAGGGGTGTTGATCACCTGGTACCGCAGTGAACCCAAATGGTACAGGTAAACTATAATCTATTTATGTCATTGTACACTACAGTTGTCTAAACAAACACCTGTGCTGATCTCGTTAGGATTAACGATTAATATTGTTCTGCGTAATCATAATACCTGTCTTATTTGATCTAAAGATGTTTCAACAGTTTGGGATCTAAATTTAATTTTCTCATGCATGTATTATGCTTCATACCACTGCAATAGCTCAGTTGGTAGAATGCTCTCTCTGTAAGTGGGAAGGTGGGTTCAAACCCCAGCCGGATCCGAGCCATGACTTGAGAATAGGTAGCGACTGTTCTGTCGACTAGCATTACAAAATGGAAGACATAGTTCTTTCTGATGGTAACTTAAAATGAACAAAGTCCTGTGTCATGGTAGTCATGGCACGATAAAGAACCCTGCTGTATAATGCCATCAGTGCAACGCACAGGCAAAATTTCTGCACCTTTGTCTGTAGCTGGCAATGTCTCAATATAAGTGAAATATTCTTGACTGGGACGTAAAACACCATTACTCAACTCATATTATACTTTACAATTCTGTATAATTATTGAAAAAGACCTTAAAAATTGATGCTCCATGTCACAGTAGGCAAGGCACACTTAAGAACCCTCCTTGTACATTGTCCTGAGCACACTTCAAAAATAAAAAATTCTGCCACTTCACCTATACCTGGTGACACCTTGATATAAGTGAAATTTTCTTGACTTGGATGTAAAACCCCATTCAGTCAATTAATCAATCTATTCCACATATAACCCAGAGCTGCCAACTGACCCGCAAACTGTGGGTCCATCCCACATTTACACTTGAATTCCCGCTGACCCACCAAGAAGTGGTCTGACCTGCAATTAAGCATAGTTTCAAGACTTGCAGTATTCATTCATTACCATTAGAATTCCCATGTAACCGAGGCACATTTGAGTTATTACATGGGTGAAATAAGGGTCTAATCGGGATTAATTTTGTGCAGGTAGCAGGTGAAAAATCACAAAAAATCGTGCATATTCTGTATCCATTTCTCTGTGAAATTACACAATAGCTCACATTTTTGATCTTCTTTTCCAAGTCTGAGTAGTGAAACGAGCTTAGCAGTGCGCGATGCACCTTGGATCTCAAATGGACCAGCAATTGCACAAAATAGGGTTGGCAGCTCTGATAACCTCGTTACAGTATTGTTCTAAATGTACAATTACATTGTAGATTGATTATGTAATAGAGACACATCCAGCTTATTTAGAAGTAAAACAATTGGCTAAAAAAAGGTAGGTTTAAACTCAACTTTAAAGTGATTGATAGTTGTAGCCGCATTGGCAGTTATGGGGTTCCTCAGTCAGAAGTGATGGCTAGTTATAACCACATTGTTTTACATGAGTAGCAGTATGGGTTTCTTAGCTAAAAGAGTTTTTACTAATAGTGCAGTAGGTGTCAGACTTGCATCCATTGTATAGAGAGAGGAATATATCTAGACAAAAGTTCATTTCATCCTTCTTGATATAATCCCCCCCCCCACCCCACCCCACCCCCCGATGTTACTTTTGCTAGGAACCCATGCACCTGCCATTATAAGTTTGATCAAATTAATTTGGTTGAATTCAGTGATTTTGTTGGATCTTATAAAAACTACTTTTCTGTCTTTTAAATTGGGAAAATTTGAAGTTCTGAAATACAGGAAACTGCATAAGGACATGCTTACAATTTACCTTAGGATCCACATTGCAAAGATGTTATATTGTGATAATATCTGAACATTTTGTGGGTAAGGACAACTAGATTAAATTGTTAGTATGTCCCTGTTGTTTTGGGAATTTTAGTGGTCAAATTGGGAAATTTTAGTAATTTTTTCCCTGGAGAATCTATGTTTATTCGGTAGTAATTTGTGGCAAACAAAATCACTAGAATTGTTATTAGACTCATTGTGATTTTCAGTCTTAGAATAGTGTTCTCTGAACACCTTGTTTAATTTAATGGCTCAGACAGATTGCTGCATCCCACCAGTTCTACATGAACAAGTCTAAATGTTTTTATTAAAAGTATCTGATACATTGAACAAAATAACTGTTTAATATTTAAGAAATAATCACAGAGCACATGCAGAAGAATATATCATGAGGTGGCTTTGCCACCAAGTGATATATTCGCCGCATGTTAACGACGGCCCGTGTATTATTCAACGATATACCACCGGTAAATGTTGATCATTTCAATTCTAACATGACTTGGATAAAAAAGGAATGAAATAACAATTGCAAACTCTTTCTTCAGAAGTACATTTTACTATCTATTTGCAAAAAAGGTCCATTGAAACAATTCGGCTATTGAGAGTACCTCCATTGAAATAAATGATTTTATGAATGAAAATTATGCCACAACATATAGCATGAGGTCATAAGATAGGCAAGGGAGTACGTCATTAAAATGGAACAGCCATGGGTATATCGTTTGTTATACCATGGCTGGCTTCTTTGTGTTTCATAAGAAGGAAAACTCAGGTCATGTTAGAATAGTTGTTACAATAACTCAAAATATTAGATATACACATGAGTTATTACTATTAAACCAGGTAAACAGGTTATACTCAACTAATTTCGTTTCGAGGTTATATTGGAGATTATCCTGACTGTGTTTGCTTCAAAACTTTGACATCCACCAATAGAGTTTGATCAAGCTTGGCAAAAATGTATTTTACTTGCTAAAAGTCCTGCGTAAAACATAAAGGTTTCTAGGTCACAGTTCACTAGAACAAATTTGGTCTCATGTTTAATAGACATGTGATTGAGACGGGAGTATCTGTCCCTCAAGCGACTGATATAGTTAAAAATAATTAGTGTTTAACTTGAAAAATGATAGGATTTGATATACTGTAAATGATAGGGTTTGATATACTGTAAAAGATAGGGTTTGATATACTGTAGATTACTTGTTATCGTGAGAGATTTATAAACATGTAATTTCGCGACTAAATATTCAAATATCACGTGAATGTCCCAGAATTGCGAAAATTATTATGTCAAATTTAAAACATGAGAGCAATCGACTATGACTGTCGTAAAAGTATGCCATATTAGATGCAATAAAGTAAATTGTAAACTTTGCCGTGACTTGCAAGGCTCTTTTGAATTTTCCCTTTAAACACTGACTGATGAGGCTGAATTAAAAATTCCTTTCAACCATTTACAATGACTATGGAACATTAAGAAACAAACAACAAAACAAGAAGAAAGGTAGATAGCTATATAGCCCCCACAAAGTGGACGCTAAATTAAATATCAAACTGAATTGTGGACGCAAATACACATATTTGTGAAATGAAGCTTAGATGTAAGTATGCGAAATTTGATACTCACGATGTTAAAGTAATCTACAGTAAAATAAAGAATAAAACATTTTTTATGAATCAGACTTGATTTTCAATGGTCTTAGTGACAGAGTAAAATATTATTGAGAAGAAAAAAATAAAATAGCATATACAATAATAAAAGTGTTGACAACTAGAAATCCCTTTTAAAGATTTGAAAATTTTGAGTCATTGTAACAAATGTGACAAATTAACAGGTGGTCCTTTATTATCAGGGTTCATACAGGCCTGGAAAAGTCCTTAAATTTTGAGGTTTGCCCTAAAAAGACCCTAAAAACAAGTCTGACCCTAAAAAGCCCTTGAACCTATCCTGAAGGCCTAAAAAGCCCTTGAATTTGGCCAGTTGGGTGTCTGTATTTTGATATTAAGTGGTTGCGAATAGACTGATACATATATAAATAAATTAGGCTGAATTAATTAATTAATAAGTTGAATTGAAATGAGCAATTTAAAGGTACCTGGCCCTCCCGACGCCTAACTTCAACCTCCACTTCAAGTGTTGTTACTATGGACACGTAAGTAATTGTTTTATTGATTTAATTGCCTTTGCACCAATATTTTTTTGCTAAAATTGTCTCTTTGATTAGGCCTTAAATTTGCAAATTAGACCCTGAAAAGACCTTAAAAAGTCCTTAAATTTTGAGTCCAAATGTCTGTACAAATCCTAATTATGAACTTTCTAAATGCAGACCTTTTATAACACAGTATTGTGCTAACAAGTTGATCTATGTGTTGTAGAAATCTTCACATTCATGAATTCCTGATCGCTCTGTTAGGCGACCTTGTAATAACGAAAAAGGCATCATCATTGTCAGAATTAACTAAAGATTTCCATATTTGGCCAGATTTCCATGGCAACAGATCACCATTAGCTGATTCAACATTAAAAGGAATGGTAAGACTTCATCTTTATATTAGCTCACCTGCACAGAATCCTTAAGTCACACCTGTTCATTTCAGACCCAAACTTCTATCATTACTAGATTATAAGTAAAGATAAGAGTGGGTGGGTGCATGGGTGTTTAATAGTATGATAATGTTTTGTTAAATAGTATGATAATTTTTTGTCTGTAAGTCGGACACAATTGACATATCACCAGCCATGCGTATTATGTTCCAACACTGGCCGCCATCACGGTACCAAAGCAGCGTCATGGCAACTTATGGCTTACTAGTGTCAGTGACATCATTAAATGGCACAATTCAGACAAAATTTTCATTCTTTTTGCGTCTTATTAAAGCATGCTGACCTTTGTCAGAACATTGTGAGCATGGCGGCGATCCGTCAATTGTTATCTGTGGATGCGTGTTTTGATCAGTTCTTGTATCTGATTATCTTGAGCATGTTGAGTAAAAAGTAAAACTTTTATAATCACCATGGTATATTCTTTAGTTTTGTTTGAAAATATAGGTTTACCTAAGATTTGTTTGTTAACTAGATATGTGAAAGTTTTTATAGTATATGTACATGTATATATATATATATATATATAATATTTTTTTTTGTAGAAATGTGGGTTAACCTTGAACTGTGATATATATGACCTTGCCATACAATATCTGTCCATATTACAAGCCCTGGCTGTAAGTTAATTTATTGACCTTGACCTTACCTTAACCTTAATTCTCTCCGTGCCAGGAGGCACATAAGGCCTGAACATTCGCTCTCCACTTGTTGCGGTCTGCAGCTTCTCGACGCACTAGGCTCCAAGATTTCCATCCCGCCTCATTTCTCTCAACTTCCACCATCCTTCGCCACGTTGTCTTTGGCCGTCCCCGCTTTTTCTTCCTTCTGGCGTCCACCCTAGTGCCACAGCACAGTCATTTGATATATCTTTTCTTAGGATATGGCCTATCCAGTTCCATCTCCTTCTTCTTATCTCTTTGCTGATGTTACACGTCTCTGCCATCTCCAATACAATCTGGTTTGTTGTTCTTTGCTGCCAACTGATCTTAAGGATCCTCCTTAGGCATTTTGTTTGGAAGGAGTCGATCTTCTTTTCCTCTGTCTTGGTAAGTTTCCATGTCTCGCATCCATATAGTAATACGGAGAGAACAAGGCTTTTGAAAAGAGAGACTTTTACTTTTCTGCTAATGTTTGTAGCCTTCCAAATACTGTCTAGCCTTCGAAAGGATGTACCAGCCATCGCTATCCTCTTCTTGATGTCGGCTGTGCCTCCGCCATCCTTGGTGACATTGGCTCCCAAATAGGTGAAGTTATCAACTTCTTCTACTTCACTATTTCCAACATGCAGGCTGGTGTCACTCTTGCTGTTAACCTTCAACACTTTACATTTCTTGGCATTCAGCTTCAGACCAACTTTAGCTGAGTTATCTTCAAGCTTTGTTGTTTTGCACTGTAGATGGCACATTGTGGATGAGAGCAGAGCAATGTCGTCCGCAAAGTCGAGGTCTTCTAGTATGGTGCTGAAGTGCCATCGAATTCCGGTGCGTTCTTCCTTTGTTGTCTGCTGCATCACCCAGTCTATAACTAGAAGGAATAGGAATCCTGACATGCAGCAGCCTTGTTTAACGCCAGTAAGAACGGGAAAAGGGGCTGTTGTGTCGTTTTCTTCTATTACTGAACACTGAAAGTCTTCGTAAAGTGCTTTTACCATTTGGATCAATTTCTCTGGTATGCCGTATTTTTTCATAATGATCCAAAGACTGTCTCTGTGCACTGAGTCGAATGCCTTCTCGAAATCGACGAAATGGATATACATAGTAGCATTCCATTCGTTGGCTTGCTCCAAGATGTTCCTAAGAATGAATATTTGGTCAACAGTCCCTCTGCCTCTTCGGAAGCCTGCCTGTTCTTTCCTTAATATGCAGTCCACGCCCGTTTGTATTCGGTTTATGATGATGCGGCTGAGGACTTTACTGGCTAAAGGTAACAGTGTAACTCCTCTCCAATTGTTGCACTCTTGTAGGTTGCCTTTTTTGGGAATTTTACAGATCAGTCCCTTGGTCCACTCCTTTGGTACTTTCTCCTCTCTCCATATTTGATCGAAGATAAGTTTGAGTTCTTGGCTGGACTGGACTATGTCAGATTTCAACATTTCGGCAGTGATCTGATCTGCTCCAGGGGCTTTTCCATTCTTGAGTGTCTTCAATGCATTTCTTACTTCTTGTAAGGAGGGTGTATCAACTGAGATATTTAGTTCAACTCTCTCTTCCTGCTCATCTTGTGGTGTTGATTCCGGAGTCTCCCTGTTTAGGACCTCTTCAAAGTGTTCCTTCCACCTGGCAAGTCTTCCTTCTTTGCTTTTTAACAGTTCGCCGTCTTTACTTTTTACTGCTGCTGTTTGTTTGCTTCCTTTTCCTGTTAGCTGCTTTACTATGTTATATAGTTCCTTTTGTCTCCCATTTTCAGCTGCTTTCTGTGCTATTTCAGCTTTCTCCGCCACCCATCTTCTCCTATCCTCCCTCACATTCTTCTTGACTTCTTTATCTTTCTCTCTATAAGCCTCCTTTAGTCTCGTCTTTAGCCTTTCAGATCTTGCGCCCTCCATCTTTGTTTTAATTTCCTTTCTTCCATCTATAAGTCTCCATGTGTCTTCACTGATCCAGGGTTTGCTCTTTCCCTTCCTGTAGCCTATGATTTCCTCTGCGGAGTTTACATATGCCATCTTTTGCGTTCCCAGGTGTTTTCAATATCCTCATACTCTTTTCTTTGGATTTCTCTCAGCTTCTTTCTGACACAGTCATTAAACTTTGTTCTTATTTCTGTATTTTGGAGGCGGTCGGTGTCCAATCTTGGTCTTATCTTGCTGCTGTTCTTGTATGTGCTAAGATGTAGACGGATCTTAGTCTTCACCAAGTAGTGGTCGCTGTTGGCATCTGCTCCCCTCATTGATCTGGTGTCTAAGACGGAGGATCTCCATTGTCCATTAATAAGGAGATGGTCAATCTGGTTTTTAACCCTTCCATTGGCGGAGACCCATGTCGCTTTATGTATTTCTTTATGTGGAAATAATGTACCAGTTATCACAAGTCCGTTGGTCTGACAAAACTCACATAGTTGTTCACCATTTTCATTTTGAGTTCCGAGCCCGTGTATGCCCATAGTTCTTTCATATCCGGTGTTAACCATCCCTACTTTGGCATTAAAGTCTCCCATAATTATCATGATGTCATTCTTGTTGCAACCATCCACTGTTTCTTGAAGTTCTTGATAGAATAGCTCTTTCTCCTCATCTTCCCTCTCATTGTGTGGGGCATATACTTGAATCATTGTCACTCTTCTGTATCTTGAGTAGAACCTAGCTGTTATTATTCTATTACTAATTGGTGTCCATTCCATGAGCGACTTCATTGCATTCTGGCTAATCATGATGGCAACTCCTCCTTCATGCAGCTGTTCATCTCCACTGTAAATGACGGTCTGGCCTGAGGTCAGTCTCATCTTCCCAGCTCCCGTCCATCGGCACTCGCTTATTCCTAAGACGTCAAGCTGATATCCTTCCATCTCTCTTGCTACCTGTGCTGACGCTCCACCTCTGTACATTGTTCTCACATTCCAATGTCCGATGGTGAGTGTTTGTTTGGGTGTTACTAGGGAACTAGTCGGACGTTGGGCTTCCTTCCGGCTTTCACCCTTCGTCGTCCTGCTGTCAATTCTGACAGTTCCTGTTTCACCCAGTCTTCTTTGTTGAATGTTTATAGTTTCTGTAACCTTCTGTTTTTATTGGCAGGGTTGTTGGCCCTACGCAAACCTCTATTACCCTCGAGGATAGGTGGTTTGAGTTTGGAGTTTCCTTCCTAGGCTGCTTTCCATCCCTGGATGTTGAGTGCAGTCTGCCCATTTGGTTTTATATCAGTGTTCCTTCACCTAGCCTTTCCCATAAATGGGTGTGGCCGCAAGGCAGCGGAGGTTTGGAATCAGAGTTTTCCTTCTCTTAGATGAGCTGTCCTCCCAGACTGATGAGCCTCATCTACCCAAAGCACTGGTTTTAAGGCGCCATGTCTCTCGCCTTCGCCCCTTCTCCTATCAGTAGTAGCAGTTCCGCCGGACTTGATACAAGCCACACAAGCAGGCTAGGACCTTGAACTGTGATATAAATGACCTTTGCCATGCAATATCTGTCAGTATTACAAGCCATGTCTGTAAGCACATGTTTTGACCTTGAACTGTGATATAAATGACCTTGCCATATAAAATCTGTCCATATTACAAGTACATGAAATATGTCATAATATTGCCATACTCAGTAAATAGGAACAGACTTGATGATACACTCCAGTAAAACCAGAGATAAATGGAAAGTTTGATTCATACAGCATTTATTTTGATATTTTAAAAAAGAATTACTGCTTTTAAAAGTTACTGTTCTTACCAATATTGGTATTATAGCACAAATCTATCTTGAAAAACCACATGCAAAATGGTCTTTATGAGCAGATAAGCTTCACATATAGGCTCACGTAACAAATTTAAAGAATTCAACGAGAAAATTTAACAGGTTGAGGTTGGAAATTTGCTAATGGGATCAAGTTCTCCTGTATATTATTATGTGAAAAATCTAAATTTTCAATAAAGTTAATGTCACCATAATCAAGCCAGCCTTAGCTACTTTGGTAATGTATCCATACACAAGGTTCTTTGTTAACTTTTTTGCATAATTAAAAAACAAAATGATTTCACTGTTATTGAATTTGAACTGAAAAAATTAAAACCATTGAGTGTTACTTTAAATCAATTCGTTGAGAAATACCGTAACACAATTTAAGTTTATGCACATGTAGTGTCATTCACGTAATTTGTTTGGGTGTAATTCGCAGTGCACAGTAAAAATTAATGGTTAAAAAGGGATGTTTTATGCAGGTTTGACTGTACAGTAGGTTGTAATTTGATAACTTCAATCTGTTTTACAGTATGGCACCAGACATATTTTGTCAGAAATGAAAAACAGTGGACATGTAACTGATGTTCTTATTATCTGTGGTGGTCTGAGGAAGAACAGATTATATGTAAAGTCACATGTGGACATTACAGGTGAGGAAGAACAGATTATATGTTAAGTCACATGTGGACATAACAGGTGAGGAAGAACAGATTATATGTTATGTCACATGTGGACATTACAGGTGAGGAAGAACAGGTTATATGTTAAGTCACATGTGGACATTACAGGTGAGGAAGAACAGATTATATGTTATGTCACATGTGGACATTACAGGTGAGGAAGAACAGGTTATATGTTAAGTCACATGTGGACATTACAGGTGAGGAAGAACAGATTATGTGTAAAGTCACATGTGGACATTACAGGTGAGGGAGAACAGATTATATGTTAAGTCACATGTGGACATTACAGGTGAGGAAGAACAGATTATATGTTAAGTCACATGTGGACATAACAGGTGAGGAAGAACAGATTATATGTAAAGTCACATGTGGACATTACAGGTGAGAAAGAACAGATTATATGTAAAGTCACATGTGGACATTACAGGTGAGGAAGAACAGATTATATGTTAAGTCACATGTGGACATTACAGGTGAGAAAGAACAGATTATATGTTAAGTCACATGTGGACATTACAGGTGAGAAAGAACAGATTATATGTAAAGTCACATGTGGACATAACAGGTGAGGAAGAACAGATTATATGTTAAGTCACATGTGGACATAACAGGTGAGGAAGAACAGGTTATACGTAAAGTCACATGTGGACATTACAGGTGAGAAAGAACAGATTATATGTTAAGTCACATGTGGACATTACAGGTGAGGAAGAACAGGTTATATGTTAAGTCACATGTGGACATTACAGGTGAGAAAGAACAGATTATATGTTAAGTCACATGTGGACATTACAGGTGAGAAAGAACAGATTATATGTTAAGTCACATGTGGACATTACAGGTGAGGAAGAACAGATTATATGTTAAGTCACATGTGGACATTACAGGTGAGAATGAACAGATTATATGTTAAGTCACATGTGGACATTACAGGTGAGAAAGAACAGATTATATGTTAAGTCACATGTGGACATTACAGGTGAGAATGAACAGATTATATGTTAAGTCACATGTGGACATTACAGGTGAGGAAGAACAGGTTATATGTTAAGTCACATGTGGACATAACAGGTGAGGAAGAACAGATTATATGTTAAGTCACATGTGGACATTACAGGTGAGGAAGAACAGTAAAGTCACATGTGGACATTACAGGTGAGGAAGAACAGGTTATATGTTAAGTCACATGTGGACATTACAGGTGAGAAAGAACAGATTATATGTAAAGTCACATGTGGACATAACAGGTGAGGAAGAACAGATTATATGTTAAGTCACATGTGGACATAACAGGTGAGGAAGAACAGGTTATACGTAAAGTCACATGTGGACATTACAGGTGAGAAAGAACAGATTATATGTTAAGTCACATGTGGACATTACAGGTGAGGAAGAACAGGTTATATGTTAAGTCACATGTGGACATTACAGGTGAGAAAGAACAGATTATATGTTAAGTCACATGTGGACATTACAGGTGAGAAAGAACAGATTATATGTTAAGTCACATGTGGACATTACAGGTGAGGAAGAACAGATTATATGTTAAGTCACATGTGGACATTACAGGTGAGAATGAACAGATTATATGTTAAGTCACATGTGGACATTACAGGTGAGAAAGAACAGATTATATGTTAAGTCACATGTGGACATTACAGGTGAGAATGAACAGATTATATGTTAAGTCACATGTGGACATTACAGGTGAGGAAGAACAGGTTATATGTTAAGTCACATGTGGACATAACAGGTGAGGAAGAACAGATTATATGTTAAGTCACATGTGGACATTACAGGTGAGGAAGAACAGTAAAGTCACATGTGGACATTACAGGTGAGGAAGAACAGGTTATATGTTAAGTCACATGTGGACATTACAGGTGAGGAAGAACAGATTATATGTTAAGTCACATGTGGACATAACAGGTGAGGAAGAACAGATTATATGTTAAGTCACATGTGGACATAACAGGTGAGGAAGAACAGATTATATGTTAAGTCACATGTGGACATTACAGGTGAGGAAGAACAGATTATATGTTAAGTCACATGTGGACATTACAGGTGAGGAAGAACAGGTTTCTCTCTTGTCTGCAGATAGAGTTTTCTTCCATCTTCCTATGTTTGAGATAGAGATTTCCGCTTGAAGAAACGATGGTAGAAATTTCTATCTTCACCTCCTCGGGGTTGAATATTTATGTCAGAGATTTGGCAAGCCTCGTCTCTTACTGAAATATTCAACCCCTTAAGTGAGATTTCCCTATCCTACATGGATACTCATGATAGATTCTATTATTCATCTGAGTTTGAGATATCTCTGTCGTACACTTTTACTAGTGTAGGATTTTGTTTTTACACATTTGCAACATAAAAAGCATGATTTTTAACCAAAGACTTGCATCACCTGTTCAGTATTAATGCCATCATCCGTTTCTTCTTAAAGTGACATAATCAATTTTTGTTTACATTCTCACATAAAATGATTATGACAATCAAATAAGCATGTGTAAGTTATTGTGAAGTTTGGAAAAATTATTTGTTGGGAGAGGGGAGTGGAGTGATGATGTTTAATGTTCCAGTCAAGAATATTGGGACGTTAAACACCATTACTCCACTCCTTGGGAAAGATTATCTCAAAGTAGGGAGAGACAAGTATATTTCACATGGGTAAATACAATAGATTTTCATGTCACATATGTGAAAAATCTCTATCTTACACTGTACCACTATAGTAGTTCTGTGGTAGGGTGTACGCTTGGTATGTGGGAGGTTGTGGGTTTTAACCCCAGCCACGTCCGACCAAGACTTGAAAATACATAGTCGTTATTCTTTTGCCAAGCACTCGGCATTTAGAAATAAAAGTCATAGGTCCTTCGGATGAGACGTTAAAAACTGATGCCCGTGTCACAGCAGACTTTGCACATTAAAGAGCCCTCCCTGCTCATTGCCTAAGCACACTACAAAGGTAAAATTTCTACTACAGCACATTAAGCTGGTGAGGTCTTGATATAAGTGAAAAATTCTTGACTGGGACATAAAACCTCAATCTATCTTACACTGTCACTTGTGTTGGATTCTGTTAAAAATGTAAAGTCAGTTATAAATATAATGGGTGAAGAAAAAGTAGAACTCAATATATATATCTATCAAAAGGGCATGGACACTTCCCTTCCAACTGATAAATTGTCTTGATAAGTTGACCAATAGTCCAAAATGGGACACCGATTCAAGAGAACAGGTATATAGTTTTAAAAAAACAAACAAATCAGTTCATGTTCAGATCACAATCCAGAAAACAAAGTAAAAACTTTTAAAACTGACAAACAAAGTTCAAAACATGAACTTCTTCCAGGAAAGTGACGCTGAGTGCTCCGGAAGGGTAAGCACCTCCTGGTAAGCTACCGAAACCAAACGTGTAATCAAGTTGAAAGGAACATGGAACTAAGGGAGAGAAACGGAGAGAGAGAGAGAGAGAGAGAGAGAGATGGTGTTTAATGTCCCAGTCAAGAATATTTCACTTATATTGAGATGTCGCCAGCTATGAGCAGAAGTGCAGAAATTTGTTGTATGTTGTGCTGATGGCATTATACAGCAGGGTCCTTATTGTGCCAGGCCTACTAAGACACCTGTAATGTCCACATGTGACTTAACATATAATCTGTTCTTCCTACCCTGGGAAAATAATACAATGCAACACAAAACATCAATCTGTTAAAAAATTACACACAAAAGATAAAGCGTTATACAACACTGGTATATACTGTTTGTATTTATCAAAGAATTCCAAATATAATGTCTTGTATTTTGCAAATTAAAACATTTTCTCTTAATTTTTGTTCAGGTCTACCTATGATCCTCCCAGATGAAGAGGAATCAGTACTACTCGGGTCTGCCATACTTGGTGCCAGCGCCTCTGGTGATTTTAACACAATGCAGGTAAATATTTTCAGAATCTCGGTACTGGTGATTTTAACACAATTTACAACATTTTTATTCAGTGGCAGAATTTGTTTTTACTAACCTTTTTAGTTATGCATGTTGTAATGTGTAACCTTACTATTATTAAGGACTATTTTTATCTTGATTAGGAAGCTATTGACAAAATGGGAGGGAGCGGAGGTCTGTTACTGCCAGACATAAAAGAACAAAGGTAAGCTTGAATTACTCTTCACATAAAATGCTGTTAGTTTATTTAATGTGTTTCTCCAATGGATTTACATTTACTATACAGGTATAATAGGTTACGCTCCTAATATGGCCACACTTTCTGTCCTGGCTTATGAATCGTGCTGTCTCGCTGCAATGGTCCAAATCCCATTTAGGACAAATCCTAGTGTGTGAGAGAGTTTGTTAGTTCACTTGAGTAAACCAATTTGGCCACATAGACAAATGGATAGACAACAAAACTTTTACTGGACTACCACACCACTAATTCATGCTGTGATGTAACCATGGCAACCATGTTATGACAAAAATAACGTAACTTAATTTCTTTCAACAATGCCTTATCCTTTGCTAACACCCTAATTCTAGAAAACATGTCATTTACCAAACCATGATTACACATGAATAAAACATAAATGTTACAATAAAGCACATGCATGTACTAATGAATTCTTTCCATTAGATGCATCTTTGTATCTCATTGACCTCATGTCCGTCTTTAGATGACCAACTTTGAGGAAATTTGTAAATGATGCCATCATTTCGAGGGGTGTATGCCAGAAGGTCTTAAGTGCATATTTCATGTAATGAAGAAAAGTCCAATTGAAAGCTACCTTGTTTGCTGATGATATTATGTACTTCAAAATAACATTTAAACTTGAAGGATGAGAAGATTTATCCATTGGATGTACAATTTACAAGATAATGTTATTATTATGTTACTTATGTCTAATTAAACCACTTAAGACTTTCTGGTCTGCGGGTATCATGACTTTACAACTGATGTCCAGCTGTCTTATAATCATTTAGGATGAATTGGTCGATTTAAAGTGGGTTGTCAGAATGTGAGTTAAATGGCATATCTGCCCTTAAAATCATGTGGTCAAAACACAATGGACATTTGTAATGGTCTGTTAACACATTAAGTGCTCTTAAGATGTATATAATAGTAATGATTAAACTAATAGCTGTTCACTTTGTACAAACTGTTTACTGAGTAAATATTCTAATAAAATCATGATTAATTCAACAGGTGGCATTTTGAAGTGTTGATGTGTTTATGAAATATACCGGAGCACCCGGCCTCACTTCCCTGGTGGAAGTTCACGTGTCTAACCTAACTTGTCAGTTCCAAAGTTTTTACTTTGCTTCTGGATTGTGATTCGGAAATGGATTACTATGTTTGTTTTTGATTAACAGTACTTCAAAATTTACAACTAAAGCACTTAAAAACTAAATATATTCGCATATCTTCTGTCACTTTGTCCTTTATGAATCTACAATAACTATTTTCAAATTGATTTAAATTTTGATTGTTAAAGAACTTACTTAATAAATTAGAACAACTGACTTAAAGTTAATGGCTAATTAACTACTGAACTCAATGTCAGAAATTATAATATGAAAGAATTCTCATTAAAATTACCACTAAGTTAAAACATCCACCCTTCATTTGACAATGCCATAGAATATGTAGAATGTTTTTAGACGGATTTTAAATAGCAAAACCACCAGGATAACTATCCTAAAATCGGTCCATATACATGTAAACAAGAACTTTTAAACTTCAAAGTCAGAATCTTCAACCTCATCATAGAGGTCTGGCTCTGGCAAGGTATCACCGATTCCAGCATCAGAAAGCATGTTGTAAAAATAATGGGCATATTCCTCTGGGATTGTACCGTCTTTACAAAGTGAAATCAAATCACGTTTTTTTCTTTTCAGAAATTGGTAATTTTTCAGCATAGCACTGAGTCACAGATTCAGCTATGTGGATCATGCCGCCTTTTCTGTTTTTTTATTTCATTTTGAAGATTTGAAACTCATTATCTCCAAATTCATATTTAAAATACATGCAGTCAGGATCACTGCTTCTGAATTGTATCCATTTGCAGTTCATCCACTGCAACTTTGACCCCTTAGTGTCTACCGCAGACGGGGGAAACAACTTTTTTGAAACGGTTTTAAAATCAATGATGCCTAAATGTCTTAAGGGAACTACAGTGTATGTTTTTTTCTTACGGGCTAGCCTTACTACTGTGTCCCACTGGCTAGGGACATAAATCGAAGTGTTCTTCTTTGCCGCCTAGATAGCTACGTGCATGGAGTCACACTCCATTCTGTGTGACCGGGTTCTAAGAATTTTGGTATGGTCATTGTCTTGATGTTATGACATGTTAAGACAGCATGTAGGATGGCTGCCTGAAACAATTCTGTTTTCTATTCTGTCCTGTGCTGTTGTCTAAATATAGACATAATGTTTATGTGGTGGTAAAGATAACATAATTTTAAAATACAAGTTCCAATTTCATTTGATCCGCGTTTTGCGTTTGTTTCATTCCACATAAAACAAGTCCCACGACCGTCTCCAAGCGAATAAAATGAAGAGTTGTAACCAATTAAGCTTTCTTTTGTAGTAGACTTGGCTCACTTTAGAACATGGTGTGTGTAGAACAGATTGTAAACAAATGTGGCTGTGTGAAAATCATTTCTTGTTTTACTTAAGGTCTTATCTGTTGTTTTCTTCCCGCACCGCTTTTAATTTCCTCTTAATATGAAGATCATATTGTCTTGGTCCCATCTGCAAGCTTGCCATTTGTTTTTCTTTTCCTGGTACAGATTACATACGCGACATTGATCTTTTTCGGTGTATGGAATGAATAATGTATCTTCACAAAATATTTGCGGTATTTTGAAGCTCCTGCTGGTGTAATGTTTCTATTGCCACAGTCAATTTTATAGAGTTCATACATTTTGGTTATGTTAAGATCACTCCCTAAAATTTGCGGTGTGTGCCTTTGCGGAAAGTAATTCGAAAGATTCGATGTCACTTCTAATGTGAGAAAGTGTGGCTTCTGGTAATTTGTTAGCTGGCTTGTGGTGTCCTCTGTTGTCTTGTGATGTAAAAGTTCCAGACCTTCTTGCTTTTAAAGCACTTTCAATTACTTTTTCACCAATATCTAATGTTTAAAGGTAAAAACATTTGCATATACGAATTACCATTGACATTAAAACTAAAATGGCGTGTACGTTTACGAATCCTGGTTGCTTTTGGTCTAATTCGTTCAGGCGCACATTCTTTTACCGTGCCACAGATGAAATCCATATGTCTGTTATAGTCATTTAGATTCCAGTAACTTTTAAAAATATCTTGCTCTTTTCTAGTGAAATATTGATGGAACATTTAAACCTGCACTTTCCACAGTCTTGCTCCTGCAGTTTTCTTTTTCTCATCGTTTGCCAGTAGTTGTTACATATTCTTTGCCAATAACCTGAGGTATTTCTTATATTCTTTTTCCACGTTTCAGGTGTTGAAATACGCCGTTTTCTACATCTAAATTCTTTTTGGACTCTTATATTTGCAGCTTTCCTTGGAGTTATAACTTTAGGGTTGTGTATTATCAGGAAAATTATCTTTTGACCTTGGTGTTGTGGAACCAGTAACAGAATTAGATGTAGAATTAGATGGATTATTGGCATTCAATGCGATACATGCATCATAATGGTCAAATCCTGACACAGCAATGTGAGCTAGAGGTATGGGTTGGTCTGAAGTTATGTCAAACAGGGATGGTGTAATTCTCAAAATGGGTCTCTCTCAAACTGGAATATAACAAAAGATCTTTTCTCAAAGTATTGGCTGTTGCTAAAGGAAGGGCATCTGCAAGCCTACAGGACCAGTTTCCTTCTTGTCTCAAAAAGTTTACTTGATCTTCATAATTGGATGATGATTTTTCATTTGCTAGAGCACGGTTATATTCATCTGGATGGTTAAGAAAATGGTCACAAACTGCATTCCGTAGTTCCAGATGGTTGTATCCTATATGTTTAGATACAGCACGGAAAAAACAATTACCATCACCTTGAATTTCCTGTCGTTGCATTCCATTACTAAACAGTAGCGCATCAAGTGTTCTTATATTGTTTTTATATACAATTTGTCTTGCCTTATAAGCCAAAAAGCTCTTTTTCTTGACTCTTGAATACTCTGTACTTCTGAATATGTCTTTGCAGTTTTGGAGTGGACATATTTTAATTTTATCTTTTTTGATGCCAATACATTAGGTCTTCCTGGTGTGTTTCTCTGGTTTCTGTTTAAATTAGTTGGTTTATTTTTCCAGCCTACATTTCTAAACTGGTTTTGAATGGTTTGATTTGCTGTGAAGTTTCTGGCTTTGAAGCGTTTTGATGATACAAGTTTATTTTTCCAGCCTACATTTCAAAACTGGTTTTGAATGGTTTGATTTGCTGTGAAGTTTCTGGCTTTGAAGCGTTTTGATGATGCAATGGGCGCTTGTAGACTTTCTTCAAAAAGTTTTTGTTGTATATTAGATAGTAATTCGTCTTCAGAGCTTGTTTCAGCGTTTTCCTTTGGAGACTTTTTCTTTTTTAAATCTGATAACACGTCATCCTCAGAAGTTGTTGATCCTCTTTCATCCATTTCACTTGAATAAATAAATAAATAAATTAAGCGAGATCTTACTAAATTATTATATAAATTTTATAATTTGAACTAGCTCACTTCTGCTATAGATAAATAAATAATAATAATAATTATTATTATTAATAAATGATAATAATTATTATTATTATAACAATATAACTTACCATTTATCCTGCAGAAGAACTTAGCTGTATCAACATGTCAATTTCAAAACAGAAAAATAAAAACATCTTGAATCACTGAAATGGGAAGGAATAACTGTACATGTAGTTTTAATAAAATAACAAACCCAATAATAACTTCGAAATTTTTTTATTAGTTTGCTCATCATAGTTCATGGTGTCTTCAGCTACTTGACATGATAATGAAAGTCATAAGGTCATTTATGACATTACTGATACATCATATTGTATTGTACCCATTTCATCTTAAAAGCACATAAGGCCATCTGATGCACTTAAGGAGTGATAATGGTAATCTGGAATTTATGGTATAAGGGCAAATAAGAGCAAATTCTCCCTTTATAAATGTTTGCTTGTTGACTGGAACAATCTCCTATGGTCACATATGTCCAATTTAGACTTGTTAATAGTAGGGCATGGAATTCATCCAAAAGGTACTGAGTACCTTTAAGAGCTTTTGGCATGTGATAAAGTGTGAAGATTGCACTTACGACATTATGTTTTTGTGTAATATATACTTAATAAAAACAAATTCAAGTGCAAGATTTATACAAATGATAGATTAATTATAAATATGCAATATTATGATATTAAATGTCAAAATTCTTAAATTTTGCACTTACGACCTTCTGGCATACACCCCTCGATTTAGTGACAACTACTTCAGAACTTAGAATCTGAAAATAATTTGTAACATGAGTATTTGCCTTTGAGTTTGAGCTGTAGCATGAAATGAAATGACTTGCCTAGGGTCACAAAATGTGTCCCAGATGGAATTCAAACCCTTGGATCATTGGCAGATTTACTGATGTTTTTCATGAAGCAGTGGATGCTGTTCCTCCATTTATTTCTATTACATGTTAGATATACACAGAGGTATAATGTTCTTTTCTGGTTTTATTGTAGATACCATGAAAAAAAGTATAAGGTGTTTCTTAAAATGTTGGAACATCAACAGGAGTACAAGAAGATAATGGATGGTTAACAAAAGTGATGTGGCTAAAAGAGACCTTGTTACATAAATAGTCAAACCTGTCCAGAAAGGCCACCCAAGGGAACTAGTAAAAATGGCCAAATATAGAGGTTCAAATATGAAAAATGAAAAAAGAGCAATTGGGATAAATTTTACTGGTCTTTAAATGCAGTTGGCCTTTAAGGCAGGTTCGACTGTATGAATACAGCAGAAGCCTGCTTGAATATTGTTTGTTATGAAAACTTATAATTGTTATTTCAATTTGTTTAAACAGGTGCTACATGTATGAAATCATGCTATACAAATATTTTACACATGTATATATATTTTAATTGAGATCATTAATAAATGCTGTACATTGTTTTATTATAAAGTGATATTTTTTAATGCATTTTCATTGGGCTAAAAGTTGTCACGTGATCAAATTAAACAATGTAATGACCTGGCACATGCAAGAAAAGTTGGCTGAAAAAATGTTATTGACTGGAGATTGCTTATCTTCCTTGGATTCAATTTTGATTATGTAAGATCTGAAAATAACCTACTGTTACTTTATTTACTCGGGTGCTTCCAAAATAGGAGGAAGATTTGGAAGGACAACACATCGTTACATGGTTGAAGGTTTTCGTCATTGTCGACTAAGGAAAAAGACGTTTTGTACAATTGTCAAAATATTACAATAAATTACAACATTTTTTTCAAAGTGAAGTGATATTATATCTGTATGTTTAAAAGTTGTTAATGTTCAATTTCTTGTGTTATAAAGCATTTTTAATACCGGTAGCTGAAATCAAGTAGTTTCTTGAATATTTTACCAATTTTATAATTAAACAATTATAGCACCAATTTAAGGCCCTCGGTCAATATTGCTATCCAGTGGTCATTAATACATATATTGACCTCAAATTGGTGCTATAATTGTATATTAAATTAGTGACTCCTGTTTTTGTTGCAAATTTGAACCACAAACTTTTACATTATAGTTTATCAATGAGTTGTAAATATAAAAATCATTCAGAATTTTTTAAAGATATAGAACAAAGAGATTTTAAACTGAAAAAGATATGCTTAGCAACAGAAAATGTAACCAAGAACATGAACCACCATATATTAATCAAAGAAACATAAAAACAAGACATAAAATAGATGCATCACTCAGGTCCAACCCTCATTTGGACTTTAATTCCCACTGACCCGCAAATGACCATAGAGTTTGAGGATTTGCAATGTTCATCTATTACTACCGTACTTAAATCCATCTGTAATCACGGCAAATTAGAGTGATTTACATGGGTGAACTAAGGGTGTAGTGGATTTATTTTGTTCCCGAGAGCAAGTGTAAAATTACTATATGCATTATACTGTATCAATTTCTCAAGACATCACATGACAATGCACCATATTTTTTTATCTGATTTTTCACTTCTTTCAAATGGTAGGGATGCACCCAAGCACGGTCGGACCCGCAATTACACAAAATGAGGTTGGCAGCTCTGATATTGGGACCACTGATTATAAACCTCCCAGCTTTAGATGAGCACTGAGATTTACTATGTATCTGTAGATACACTCACTTTATTTTATTTTTTATTTTCTACAAAAACATCATTCTGAGTGTTCTTTTATTTTTTCTCATTTTCGGGTAAAAGTCAATGTCAAAGGCGAATTATATATAAAATAAAATATTCGCGAAAGTTTTATTGTTGTGTCTAGTGACTCTTCAGAATTTGCGTGAAAAATACAGACACTTCATACATATATTGACAGGTTAAAATTGTCTTATCAATACACATCAATAATTAACAGTGGCTGAAGCCATTAGATTAGAAGGTAGGAACAGTCTTTGTTATTTACAGGTACACATATCGGTAGTATGTTTTCTATAACTATATAAATTATTGTATTAATTAGTGACACCTTGCTTCTTAAGAAAACAAAGACAATTAGTGTATACTGATAGAGCAACTGCTACAATGTACAGTCCATCAAGATTAACTTAATTATTTTCTAAAATTAATTCTGATTTTAAAAAAATAATAATAAAAATAATTATAACCAATTTAACAAGAAAGCACTACATATTTTTCACCCATTAGTATACCGGTATCAACAATACATGTTTACTTGTGCATAAGAGGAAGTCCACCTGTCTATTAAGTCCACTTTTCCTCAGTCCCTTGGGTGGTCTTCATACACAGGTTATACTACATGTATATTGACAGGTTAAGATTGTCTTATTAATCAGATCAATAATTAACAACAATTCATTAAGTTTCTGTATTATTGTAACCAGATATAATAATTCTAATGTTTGGTAGAGCTTGTTCCCGCTACTGGACTTTGTACAACAAAGTAACATAGTTACAAATAAATTGTTGGTGCCTAGGCTTATCAAGTGTCTCAAAACGTTTTATGGGCATCATCACAATATTGGTGATAAAGTATGATGTATCTGTGTCCAAAATCATCCTATGTTCCTTTTATTGTCATATTTCAATTACAAATGTGACAGATGTAGCTAGCTAAACAGGATGTGCTTATGCTTTCAGACCACCAAGCCATATTTCCTGAGCACCCAGCCTCACTTCCATGGAGAAAGCATGCATGTTGAACTGAATTTGTCAGTTTTTAAAGTTCCCCAGTACCGTGCCTCACTTCCATGAAGGAAATGAATTTGTCAGTTTAAAAAGTTCCCTAGCATCCAGCCTCACTTCCATGGAGGAAATGAATTTGTCAGTTTTCAAAGTTCCTGAGCACCCAGCCTCACTTCAAAAGGGGAAATGGATTTGTTAGTTTTCAAAGTTCCCAAGCACCCAGCCTCACTTCCATGGAGGAAATGTGCATGTTTAACTGAATTTGTCAGTTTTCAAAGTTCCGGAGCACCCAGCCTCACTTCCATGGAGGAAATGAATTTTGTCAGTTCTCAAAGTTCCCAAGCACCCAGTCTCACTTTCTTGGAGAAAATGTGCATATTTAACTGAATTTGTCCATGTTCAATGTTCTGGAGCACCCAGCTTCACTTCCATGGAGGAAGTAAATTTGTCAGTTTTCCAAGGTCCTGAGCACCCAGCCTCACTTCCATGGAAGATAAAAATTTGTCAGTTTTCAAAGTTACTGAGCACCCAGCAGGTAATGTGCATGTTTAACTGAATTTTTTAGTGTTCAAAATTGCTGAACACCCAGCCTCACTTCCATGGAGGAAATGAATTTATCAGGTTTCAAAGTTCCCAAGCACCCAGCCTCACTTCCATGGAGGAAATGTGCATATTTAACTGAACTAATAAGTACTCAACGTTCTAGAGCACCCAGCCTCACTTCCATGGAGAAAATGAATTTGTCTGTGTTCAATGTTCTGGAGCACCCAGCCTCACTTCAACGGAGGATAAAAATTTGTCAGTGTTCAAAGTTCCCGAGCACCCAGCCTCACTTCCATGGAGGAAATGTGCATGTTTAACTGAATCTGTCAGTGTTTAAAGTTCCGGAGCACCCAGCCTCACTTCAATGGAGGATAAAAATTTGTCAGTGTTCAAAGTTGCTGAACACCCAGCCTCACTTCCATGGAGAAAATGAATTTGTCAGTTTTCAAAGTTCCGGAGCACCCATCCTTACTTCCATGGAGGAAATTAATTTGTCAGTGTTTAAAGATCTGAGTATCCAGCCTCACTTCCATTGAGGAAATGAATTTGTCAGTTTTCAAAGTTCCGGAGCACCCATCCTTACTTTCATGGAGGAAATGAATTTGTCAGTGTTCAAAGATCTGAGTATCCAGCCTCACTTCCATGGAGGAAATGTTCATGTTTAACTGAATTTGTCAGTGTTCAAAGTTCCTGAGCAGCCAGCTTCACTTCCATGGAGAAAATGAATTTGTCAGTTTGCAAATTTTAACAAAGTTTTTTGGATAGTGATTTTAACATAGACTGGTATGTATGTTTTTGATTATTATGTTTCATAAGTACTGTAATCTGATATTATTATTATTCTATCAGTTATAACAGATGTTGCCTAGGTTCCTGTCAGATCATGAAATCTCTGTCACATCACGTACACATTATCCTGAAACATGAAATGTTGAAACATATAAATACTGACACAAAACTATGATGCATTATTCTGACTATAAAAGTTTGTCAGAGACAGAAACACTCTTACCAAAACCATGTGTACACGGCTAATGTTCTTTTGTTGTGTTTACAGCCTTGTAATGTTATTAGATGGTAATGATGGGGCTTTGGAATCTCCAAAACCATTTGAACACCATACTGATTGTGCCAGATACTTAGTGAAGGAAATGCTTCATCTTTTTGCTGATGAGAAGATTAGCAACAAAATACAACAAGTTATCAATAAAATGAAAATACAACAAAAAGGTAAGCAACATTAATATAAGTGAAATTAAAACACCTAAGAAATACATCAGGTTTTCATTTTTGATAAATTAATAAGTAGAAATAAGAATTCATGGTTAAAAAAATGCTTTGGTGTGTAAAGTGTACAGTCATCAGACAGCATAATTTTTTTTCAAAACTTCAAAAAATGCTCCTTTTTTGACTTGTCCTTTGCATTAAAAAACCATAATGCACTAGTGAGGACAGGTGCTCCAGAAAGATAAGCACCTGAGACATAGAAATCCGGCGTTTTTACCCGTGTGAGATTTTTCTGTCTCACCCTAAGGATGAGATCACTTTTCTAAACCAACAATTTCTCAACGTCATAATCACTTACAAATGCTTAATTGATGACGTCATAATCATTTTACGTGAGACAAAATCGATGACGTCATTCTCAGAAAGGCACTGATGATGGCTTGAAAACTGAACATTTGATGCATTTTTTGTTTACAAATCATGTTTGTATGCTGCAAATGTTTGAGAAAAAGAATCCAATACCAGTAACAGTGTAAGACAGAGATATCCTCCTGGTTTGAGATATGGCTGTCTTACACTGTTGCCGGTGTAAGATTCTATTAGTCTAGCTAGCCACACCCACCACCTGTGTATACATAATCAAAACTGAGAACAAAAAAAGAAAAGTCTGACTAATTAAAAATTATGTTTGTAACCAAGGGAATTTGATTATTTGTTTGTTTATAAGTCGAAAGGAATTTTAGAGTCAAAAGTTTTATTACATTTTATGCCTTTATTTTGTAGAAAATAGAGTTGCTTTCTCAGCAAATTTAGCAAGTGAAGCTACATATTCAAATGAACAAATACTGAAATTTACAAAGGTGATAACAAACATTGGCAACGGATTAAATACAACGGACGGAGTTTTTTATTGTCCCGTACCAGGAGTGTATTCCTTCTTTGTTAATATCCAGTCAAACACAGATCACGCGTATGCTCAAATCCACAAAAACGACAAGGTAGTAATGTATGTATTTACTGATGAGAGTGGAAAGGGAAAGTGGAAATCTGGATCTAACGAGGTGATTCTTCAGCTGAAGAGAGGGGACACAGTCTCCGTCAAATCACATTATTCTGTTAGGTATCACCCTATGGCCAGTCATTTCAATGGACACATTCTGTGGATACAGTAGTTTAAACATTAATTTTATGTCAACGTTATATTCAAACTTTAATGCTTTATTTTCAATCTGTTGTTTTTAGATGAACATCTCCAATCAAACCAGAGACAATAGCCTTTTTGGTTTACATTATAAGGTATACAGTCAAATCTGTCTATAATCATGTATAAAGGCCACCTAAGGGAACCAGTAAAAGTGGCCTTTATGGGCAGGTGGCCTTTATATACAGGCTCAAATAATATGAATAAAAAACAATTGGGATACAATTCTACTGGCCTTAATAAGCAGGTGGCCCTTATATAGAGGTGACGTCTAAGACAGGTTGGACTGTATTTCTAATCCATAAAACATTTTTCAGAACAGAATAAAGGCAGATTATGGTTATGGGAGTTCACATGCTTTAAATACTTAGTTTGACCATTTTCAAAAAAAATTATTTTGCTTTTGGGCTTCTGATTTAAACATGAATCAGTATTCTTGTGTTTGACTTTTGGAATTGTGACTTGAATATGGTATGTTTGTTTTTGATTTTAGAAACTATGTTTAAATATATAAATATGCACAGGGTTTTGAGGAACCTAGTCGAGAAACATTCTAAATTAGCTTAAATCAAAAACAAAACACACCAATTCATGTCCAAATCACAATCCCAAAGCAAAATAAACTTGAAACTGGCAAATTTAGCTAAACACGTGAACTTCCACCAGGGAAGTGAGCGTGTGTGTTCCAGAAGGGTAAGCACCTCCTGTTTAGCTAGCTACACCCGTCACGTGAGAAATCAAAATTGGGACCGAAAGGAACATGAAACTATGGGATGTCAAAGATACCCAGGGTAATTTTTGGATAAAGCAATTTTAAACTTATCAACAATATTGTGATGAAATTTTTCAGAGCCTTGATAGTTTAGAAACAGTATAATAAATGAGAGATCATCCTGTGGATATTTGAAATACAGATGCTTAAAATTATTCATATATATCTGCATATTTAAAGAATTGCATCTCTTGCATTAGCATATTTAATAACATGTTGCATAATTTATATGTATCATTAAAAATAAATTATGCAAATTTATTTGGCTATTACACCATAGTCTCGATTTACAGGCATCCAGTTTGTTGCTATTGCGAAATATATCCAGTCTGTAAACATGGAAAATTCCACAAAAGGCCCATGGACCTTAACGCTTACCTGAGGATATGTCAAGATCTGAAACTTGATACCCAGAGTATCTTATACATGAAACATCCAAGATATAGCTCTTGTATGTTCAATTTTTTAGCTCACCTGAGCCGAAAGACTCAGATGAGCTATTGCTATCTATCACCGTCCGTCGTGCGTCGTGCGTAAACTTTACATTTTAATCTTCTCCTCCAAAACTACTGAGCTAAATTTGATGACACTTGGTGATTATTATGCCTAGGTAACAGGCTTTTAAAATTGTGTTCGGGGTTTGACCATGCCCAACAATATGGCTGCCGTTCTATAAATAGCCAAAAAGACAAAAAAAATCTTCTTCTCTGAAACCAAAAGGTGCAGACAAATTTTGATTTTTGGATTCAGGATACCTAGGAACAGTAAAATTGTGTTTTTCATGAAAATTGGACGAAAAATAGGTTAAGCGTTTTTGCGTAAAATTGTGTAATTTTTAAAATGAGACATTTATTGTTATAACTTCATAACAGCTGAAGATAATTGTATGGAGTTTTCACTGTTGATCTTGTCTTGCAACTTTCTTCTGATTGATGTCAAGGTCAAAGGTCAAGGTCATGTCCAAGTTTTTTACCTTTGATAAAAAATGCTATTTTTTAAACATTTCTGGTGATAATGAAGTAGTTTTTTGGTTAATTGTAGATATTGACAAGACGATCATTTTGATATATCGATCAAGGTCATGGGTCAAAGGTCAAGGTCACAGATGTACAAGTACACCAAAATAGTTAATTATCTGCAAAACTATGAACTTTTTGTATAGGCATGTATATTAGAATATTTTAGGTATTATCCTAACGATCATTTTGATATATGAATGAAGGTCATGGGTTCAAAGGTCAGGGTCACAGATACCAATGAATACCTAAATGGTTAATTATCTTGTAAACTATTAACTTTTTGTATAGGCATGTATATTAGAATATTGTTGGTAATGGCACAATGGTCATTTTGATATATGAATAAAGGGCATAGGTTCAAATGTCAAGGTCACAGAAACAAACAAGTACTGAAATGATTATTTATCTCAAAAACTATAAACTTTTCGTATAGGGATGTATATTAGAATATTGGCCTAATTATCATTTGATATTTGAATGAAGCTCATGGGTTCAAAGGTCAAGGTCACAGGTGAGCGTTAAGGCCCATGGGCCTCTTGTTTAAAAAGATTTTCACTATTCCCCTATTTTTTTTGGGAGGGGGGGCATGACTCCTTTACTTGGGCAACACTGAAAGCCCTTCACCTGAAAACCATTATCACCAAATATCATCTGATTTGGGCAAGTAGTTTAGGAGGAGTTAAAATGTGAAAAACTTACACACTGCCCATGACATACAAATGCACAATGGGTGAAGATAGATGGCAATAGCTCCTCCAACTATTTTACTTATGTGAGCTAAAAACTTTAACACAAACTATAACAATGGTTGCTGATACTGATACTCATGCAGATGGCATGACATAAGCTTTTCTGTGCTTTTTGTACAGCCTGGCTACCAATTAGCAAAACACACAAAATACTACATTGTATTTATACTGATCCATGTTAAAATCACAATGTAAAAGCAAGGAAAAAACTTTGAAGACTGGAAAATTTAGTTGAACATTTAATTAAACTTCCACCAGGAAAGCAAGTGCAGGTGTTCCAGAGGAGTAATCACCTCCTGTTTAGCTAGCTACACCCACCACGTGAAAAATCAATAGGCACGTGAGGGTGCACAAGTCAAGTTGCAATTCCATATTCTATATGATGTAGGATTCACATACAAAATTTTAGTTTAATATCTGCGAAAATTTACAAAACAAGTTCCAGTGGACTGGAACAAAACTCACATTTGACTGATATGTAACTTGTGATGCTTGACTTACAAACCAGATATTTGTTCAATATCTTCAAGTGTTAAGCAAAATTTAAAAAAAAAACTGTTTTAAAAGAAATTTTCTTAATAATTCCAACAAAAATTACTGAACTAGACCGGAACAATACTCACACTTGATCTGTAACTCGTGATGTTAGACTTGCATACCAACTATTATTTCAATATCTGCAAGTGATTAGGTAAAAGTCAAGAAAACTGCTATTTTATAGAAAATTTCTAAGTCCATTGTCCATAATTTCATCAAAAACCTGTGAACTGGAAAGAATCTAAAGCTTTGTCTGTAACTTATGATGGTAGACTCATACACCAAATACTAGTTCAATATCTGCAGGCATTTAGGAAAAAAGTCCGGAAAACTATCCTATCACTACTCCCGATACTTATATTTTAAGTCTCTTTATACTTCACTATCTGTACATAGGTGTATTTTGCTGTATCTAGTGGCATTCTTGTTTTGAAGTACATTAGGATGTCTGGGAAAAATGGAATTCTTTTAGGGAATTTTAATAACACTTTACAACTTACTCCTTGTGTCAAGACAACAAGTCAAGTGTGGTAACATGACTAGATAAAAATAACAAAGAACATTTTGTTTTATATACAGCTGATGTTTATTATTATTAACTATACAAGGTTAATACGTGTACAAACAAAGTATACATTTTTATACCTTAAAACACAAAACAAAACAGGGATATTTCTAGTCACTCACAAGGATCGGTAATAGGAAAGACTCATTCCAAATGAAAAAGCATATATTTTCCCAAGTTTGCAGGTAAATATTCCTAAACCGACCTACATAAGGAAAAGTATAATAATTGTCTCATTTTACTGTGGAATTTTAGCATGTTAATTTTTTCCAAATCCATTGAAAAACAGTGGAATTTTTTCAATTGAATGGAAATCTTTTCCAATTCTATAACATGCAATTTTTTCAAATTCCAATTATTAACGGTAAATGTTTTTCCGAGAGAAAACCCAAGAAAAGTGACACTATATTTTGACATAGCTTTTATATTGTAAGATTATTATTCAAAGATGTTAAAATAAGTTATTCAAATATGTTCTTTTTTTCTATTTTCTCCTAAAATGTGGATTTCGTTGATACATTTTTGCCACTTTCATTCCATTTTTTTCTTCTATTTCTCCTAAAATGTGGATTTTGTTGACACATTTTTGCCACTTCAATTCCAATTTTTTTTCTTCTATTTTTCCTAAAATGTGGATTTTTTTTCAATTGATTTTCCCCAATTTTTTTTTTCTTTCCCAAAATGGCCAGAAAAATCCCTGTCAAGTTGACTTTTAAGGTGGCGAAGTACAATGAACAATTAACCTATTATTATCAACATTGTCATTTTATTAAAATGTTTTTGTTTGAAGTCACTTGGTGTAAACTTTGTTGTGATAATTATGATTGATAATGATGATATCAACAATACTGGGGGGTATAATGATCATGAACACAAAATTGAGGTTATTAATTGAACATGTGATACCCAATGTTGTTAACTCAGTTTGTAGATTTCTAATGTAAGAAAAATGAGGTTGTTTGGTTGGTTGAATGTTGCTTAACGTCGCATCAGCAATTTTTCAGCTATTCGCGACGAGAACTATTTAATTAACCTCTATGGATTAATCTATAAACAATTTTGTGTATGCATGTGAAGTGCGAGTGTGTTGTATGGTCTGCCTTGTACTAGCGCGCACTCAGGGCGACTTTACCGTGCTAGCTCACAGAGTCAGTACGCTGCAGACAAGCGTATCACTCCCCCAGTCCATTATACTGATACCAGGTGAATCAGTGAAGGCAAACGGTAAGGAAAATTCACTTTCTCACATGTGGTCCGAGCGGGACTCGAACTCACAGCGGTGAGAGACCCTGGATTTGAAGACTGACGTCTTATCCATTAGGCCACCGCACCCTCTAAGAAAAATGAGGGGTGTCAAAAGAATGTTAACCTAGGCCTCAGATTAAGCAATTGACCACTTGTCCTGACCAAGGGCCTGGAATAAAGCATTTGGTCACTTGTCCTGGTCAATGCCTCGAACAAAGCATTTGGCCACTCCTCTTGGCCAAGGGCTGTCACACTTGGCCTAGAGTCAAGTATATAATTTGTCATATGTCATCCTTGATTCTAAATAAAAAAATTACATAAAATGAAATTACATTTTTTTCTAGTGCAATGTTACACCTAATTGGTGTCAAGTACACAGACCCTATTGCTTGGCACAGTGTCAAGCAGTTTATCCGAGGCATATGTCCTGTAAACTTATCCAAAAATTAAGGGCCGTCAGAAGAAAAGAAAGTAAAGTTCCCCTGTGCATCTAATCTATAAAAAAAGTTATAACCAAAAAATGCAATATTTGATCACTAAAAATCTTAAAAACTGGATACCAGCCATGAATCTTGAAGCAGAGGTATGACAGACATTTCCTGTATGACACAGGCACTTCCTGTATGACAAAGGCATTTCCTGTGACACAGACGCTTCCTTATGGCACAGGCATTTCCTGTATGACATGGACACTTCCTGCATGACACAGACACCTGTATGCCATACAAGTGATCTAAATGTTCCCAATGGAATTGGTCATTATGACTTCGACTTCCCAGACTTTACAATGCCCAGAGATATTTGTCAGTATTGGGTATCACATGTTACCAAATGATTCCAAATTTTACATATAAGTAGGTGTATAAATATGTTTAATTTAACTACTGTTGTACTTTGATTTTTTACAAGTTTTTATTTTCACAGGTGTCTAAATTAATTGCACAAGCAACTTCCTTGAATTGTTCTCAACTACTGTACATAACGTCGTCATTGTATGAGATTCGCCTTCTTTGGTTGCCTTATTTGCCTGTTGGACAGACAAACAACGGATTAATTCTCCCTCGTTAACTAATAAATAATTAGTTTTAGCACTAATACATAAACAATAAAACAGTAGTTATATGAATCATGTATCACAAACGAGTCCCATTAAGGTCGACAGGTGTTAATCCGATTCCGATCTTGCTGTAAAAGATGATGTGTAACTCTCTGAAGATGCTGAAATCATACATAAAAATATATTTGTTAAAAATATATATTTCAGTTAATTAAAGAGGCATTAAGAGACTCCATACATAAAATGAAACACAGGTTCTTGACAAAGTAACAAGCAAATTCAGTGAATTAGGATTAAATTTATTTGAGTATTAAAGAATCAAAATAAGATAAATATCAAATAAATATAAAAAAATACAGAAATATAACAATTGAATTGTGTTTATAGTGCTTTGTCACCCTTCAAAGAAATTTCTCCCATAGTGATTGGTAAACTTGCCGGGATACATGGAACTATGTTCGGAGATCTGCCGGGTACATGAACGCACACAACGTTTAGCTGTAAAAAGGAAGTAACTCGTACATCTCTGATGTCTAGTTATGGTCAACAAACATGGCGACAACATACACAAGTTACACAAAATATGAAATGGAAGTTATAAAGATCCAACTGGTAACGCTTTGAAGGGTGACAAAAATGACAAAATATGAAATGGAAGTTACAAAGATCCAACTGGTAACACTTTGAATGGTGACAAAAATGTTATACAGGGCTTTGGCAGGTTACACAGTCACATGTACCCCGTCAAATATGAATGTACCCTGAGCCGCATCAGGGTACATTCATATTTGACGGGGTACATGGGACCGTGTAACCTTCCAAAGCCCTGTATAACTTATAATAACTTTCATTGCTGTGCAAAGGAAAATAATCATAATGCCCCTTATTCAGTTTGCTTTAAAACGGCAATGGAAATTATAGCACTATAAACACCATTTCTCCACAATTCAATGGTTATATTATACTAATAGAATCTTACACCGGTAACAGACACATAATGACATATGACAAGGATACCTCAAACACCGGTAACAGACACATAATGACATATGACAAGGATACCTCAAACACCGGTAACAGACACATAATGACATATGACAAGGATACCTCAAACACCGGTAACAGACACATAATGACATATGACAAGGATACCTCAAACACCGGTAACAGACACATAATGACATATGACAAGGATACCTCAAACACCGGTAACAGACACATAATGACATATGACAAGGATACCTCAAACACCGGTAACAGACACATAATGACATATGACAAGGATACCTCAAACACCGGTAACAGACACATAATGACATATGACAAGGATACCTCAAACACCGGTAACAGACACATAATGACATATGACAAGGATACCTCAAACACCGGTAACAGACACATAATGACATATGACAAGGATACCTCAAACAAGGATGAAGTTTGAACATCTGTCTTACACTGTTTACTGGTGAGAGATTCTTTTTCTCACACATTTGCATCATAAAAATGTGATTAGAAAAGAAATATTTGCATCAAATGTTCAGTTTTCATGCCACCATCCATGCCTTCGGAAAATGACATCATCAATTTTGTTGACATTCTTGCGTAAAATGATTACGTATGACATCATCAATTTAGTGTCTGTAAGTGATTGTGTCTCATCCAGAATGCTCCTAATTTTTTCATAGAATCAGATTTAAATGCCAGAGAAATCCAATTAATGTGGGAGTTTGGTCGTGTGATCTGTCTCAACCAGGGTGAGGCAGGGAAATCTATCACTTGTCAAAGAGCTAGATTCTCTTATATGTGTGAAATATACTATCAGGGCTCAAAGTTGCGACTAAATTAAGTCCCATGACGACCAAATTTTTCCATTGGCGACCAAATTTTACTCATAAGTCGCCAAATTGGCTACTGCTTTTTCGAAGGTTAAAACTTGATCATGGCAGATTCCATTTTTCTATTTGTGTTTTACATATTGACAGTGTTTCTGGCACTTCTTGGTTGGCCTCGTGACTTATAGAGGGAATCTATACAAAACGTCAAAAGTGTGCTGAATAAAACAATAATCATGGCTGGGAAGTGGCTGTCAATATGTATTTATAGTTTTTTCAAGGCAAGTACATGTGATGCTCCCAAAATGCAGGAGATATATATTCATTGCCTGATGATTGATTAATAATAAATGTTTGATATTATACAGTATACAATGTGTTTTTAGATTATTTTTAAGATAAAATCACATTAATTTTATTGCCAGTGCCTAAACTGCCAAAAGTCTCAATTGGCGCCTTAAAGTTTAAATTGGTGCTAATACATGTATTTTCATATAAGGAGCCAGGCTGGCTCTTAGACTCAAAAAGTCACTTTGAGCCCTGACTATCTTTACTTACCATCTGTTTCTGGATCTACCACGCTACTATCTGATTCTTCTCTCCTTATACATGGGACTGAATGTTCATCTGATGTTCTATAATATAGAAAATAAACATTACCTTACTGCATACACCATATACAAAAATATATAAATAAATAAATAAATAATAAATGGAAGTGACCATGGATGAGTTACTTCACTCATCACTAGGTAAGGGTGAAGTAGCATAGATTTACGTTTTGCATGCAAGAATTAATTAAAGGAATCAAAATGAACCTTTCTAGCAAAAACACAGTACAGTCCAACCTGCCTTAAAGACCACCTCTATATAAGTGCCACCTGTTTATAAAGGCCAGTAGAATTGTATCTCAATTGTTTTTTGAACCTGTATATAAACGCCACCTACCCATAAAAGCCACTTTTACAAGTTCCCTTGGGTGGCCCTTATAGACAGGTTTGACTGTATATGGAATAAAAATGTCAACTCAAAGATTTTAATTAGTTAATCCTACCATAATTAACTGACATAAATAAAAAGGCAGCAGTATTTATTATCAAATGGAAGATTTGGGTTTTTTTTCCACCAGCTTCAAATTAAACATTTTTTTCACCAAAAAAAACTACATTAGTTTAAATACATGTACAATTTCTTTTCTACAAAGACACATCTTACATCTCTCTCTCTCTCTCTCTTTCTCTCTGTGTGTGTGTGTGTGTGTGTGTGTGTGTGTGACTTGCACGAGTGCACTCACTTGTCAAATAAAGTTTTTGATATTAATTCAAAATTACATCTTTGTTAAAAGTACAGTCAAACCTGCCTTAAAGGCCACCTCTATATAAGGTCCACCTGCTTATAAAGGCCAATAGAATTGTATATCAATTGTTCTTCATTCATATTATTTGAACCTTTATATAAAGGCCACCTGCCCATAAAGGTCATTTATACTAATTACCTTGGGTGGCCTTTATAGACAGGTTTGACTGTAGTCAATAATGAGAAATTTATGTGAAAATTTTATGTTACAGTTTAACATTATTATTAATACAGACATATCTAAGGTGTCAAACCTGTTCTTTTTGCTTGTAGAATCACCTGTAGGTGAATCTGCTTACCTGTTCTTTTTGCTTGTACAATCACCTGTAGGTGAATCTGCTTACCTGTGCGTTTTGCTTGTAGAATCACCTGTAGGGGAGTTTGCTTACCTGTTCTTTTTGCTTGTACAATCACATGTAGGTGAATCTGCTTACCTGTTCTTTTTGCTTGTAGAATCACCTGTAGGGGGAGTCTGCTTACCTGTTCTTTTTGCTTGTAGAATCACTTGTAGGGGAGTTTGCTTACCTGTTCTTTTTGCTTGTAGAATCATCTGTAGGTGAATCTGCTTACCTGTTCTTTTTGCTTGTAGAATCACCTGTAGGGGAGTTTGCTTACCTGTTCTTTTTGCTTGTAGAATCACCTGTAGGGGAGTTTGCTTACCTGTTCTTTTTGCTTGTAGAATCACCTGTAGGGGAGTTTGCTTACCTGTTCTTTTTGCTTGTAGAATCACCTGTAGGGGAGTTTGCTTACCTGTTCTTTTTGCTTGTAGAATCATCTGTAGGTGAGTCTGCTTTCCGTTTATCTGCTCGTTTGTTGTCCTCTTCATGCTCTTCATGAACACGGAGTTGCTGTATTCTCCAATCGACAGCTCTTACAATATTATCACTATCCTTTGGACTTGTCTAAATTAAAGAACAACAATATTTTATTGATGATTGATTACTGATAAATGATGTCACAGAATAAATTACAAATTGTTATTAACATATGTCAAATGTCAGAATTTTTTTTTTTTATAGATCAGGGTACAAAAAACGCTGGAAGTAATGGTGCGAGAACGTTTGTAAGTTTGCTTGTGAAAAGTGGGTGATTTTTTCTGGGTACTCCGGTTTCCTCCACCATTCCAGAATTGACCATCTCAAAATAGGTGAAAGAATTTTCACTGGGGTATAAAAACTCCATCATTCCTCTCTTTTCCTTGTTATTTTGTGTGTGATTTTGAACCATGCCTTACCATAATATGTCCCATTTCTAGAATCGGGCATATAAAAGATTACTGTAAAGGGGATTATTTTCGAGGAGTTAAAATTTTGCGATTTCTGAAATCTGACATTTCGTGGGTGTAATTTCCGTGTTACCGATATAAGTAGGTATATTCTGTATATTATGATATATTAATCTATATAGTTGTCATTTTCACGTGGGTAAAAATTTCGCGGTAATTTCTTTAGTGTGAAATAAGCGAAAATTTTACCCAGAAGAAAATTCCCCCCTTTACAGTATTTCTCGATGTAAAATTATCATGAGATGTGCTTTCCCTTATTATTTCGAATGGGATTTCTAAGGAATTAAATTGTAAGGAAACAAACATACCATAAATAAGAATACTTTAACAGTTTCGTCTATATCCGTTCCAGTAATTCTGACACTCTTCTGACTGGCTCTCTCTATCGTCATTCCGGGCCAGATCTTTGTATTTAAAATTAATCTTAAACTCCCTTGTGTTCTCATAACTGCATGGAAAAATACATAAAAAATAAACTTTTTAATATCTTTGAATATTTATAAATTTTTTAATATTTACAATAAAAATGTTTTTCATCTATGAACCCTTTGAGGCATATTGACTTTATACTTTTTTAAGTCAGAAAGCCGATCGACACAATTCCATGATATTTCAGTATGTAAACAAATGATGAGGTAATTAAGCCTCGACTTTCATGTATTGCAATGTAGCTTATCAGCAAATGCAGGAAATTGTGGCGGACATAAAGTGTGAAAACTGTGCAGTTTAAAGATGTCTATTTTTGAAAATTTTATCAATTAAGCACAATTTTGAAGGATTGTGACTATAAGGAATGATTTATGGTTGTTTGTTTTTCAGGGTGGTGTGGTCAGCAATAGCAAATTATGGGTCAACTGTAATCAAGAATTTAAGACATAGTGGTCATTTTAAATCATTAACTGACCGCAGTGATGAATGATGTATCATTATCAGTGGCGTAGCATGCATAAAAGCCAATAATCCTGTGCTTTCACATAATTTTTTGATAGAAAAAAATAAAAATTAATTCAGTCTCTCATCATGTAAAAATAAAAGTAAAATACACAATACAAAATATTGCAAAAATTAAACAATGATATTTTTCAAGGATGTACCCGTAACAACTTAGTAAGGATGCAACTTTGACGATTGGTGCCAGGCTTGCACATTCATTCCATTCTGGCTACGTCAACGATTATACATATACACATACCTAGTCTAGATTCAAACTGTATTGAATTTGAGGTTCTTGAATCATTCAATCTTAAAAGTCCTCTTCCTCTTTCTAACCAATTCTTGTTTTGTGTTTCAAATACAAATAATTTACCAGTAGCCTATAAATAAAAAAATAAATAAATAAATTATTAGTGGACCAATACATAGACAGTATTCCAGGAAATACAGTAGTTTGTGCTTTATACAAAGAAGTCTAACCTACATCATTTACAATGTCCATACAGACATTTGGACTCCAAATTTAAGGACTTCTTAGGGTCTTTTCAAGGGTCTTATTTGCAAATTTAAGACCTTATCAGAGGGACAATTTTAGCAAAAAAAAAAATTGATGCAAAGGCAATTAAATCAATAAAACAATTATGTGTCCATAGTAACGACAATTGAAATGGAGGTTGAAATTTGGCATTCAGGAGGGCCAGGTACCTTTAAATTGCTCATTTAAACACACGTTATTAATTATTTAATTTATTTATATATATCAGTCTATTCTCAACCACTTAATATCAAAATACAGATACCCAACTGGCCAAATTCAAGGGCTTTTTAGGGCCTTCAGGATAAATTCAAGGACTTTTTAAGGTCAGACTTGTTTTTAGGGTCTTTTTAGGGCAAACCTCAAAATTTAAGGACTTTTCCAGGCCTGTACGAACCCTGCTTTAGTATAACTACAGAAGATATACTGGTAACATGAATAGATGTGTATTATACTTGATACGACCCCTTTTTTATTTGTAGAAGCTTAGTTACCTGTAGTACATTTGATTCTCCTTCTTCACCTGTCTTTACTTCTACTTCTTTTAATTCTGGTTTTTTATCATGTTTAGCTTGGAACTCTCTAGCTGATTCTTCCAGGGTCTGTATTTTATCTACAATTATTCAAGATATATATATATATCAAAACTGTAAAACTGACAAGTTTTTGTTGTGAGCAGATTTTACATTTTTTTTAAAATGTAATTCAAGTAAAAATTTAAGATAAGACAGAAAAAATTAAACAAATGTTTGAGACCACATATAGTGCTTGCTGTGAATCATGTGAGAAAGGTATGGAAAAGTTTGGATCAGTTTTAAAGTGTCTAAAGTGGGATCTAAACCTACTGTATTTCCATAAATTGAGTGCACATGGTTTTTATTATTTATTTTCTAATTGAAAATGTTTCCATTAAACTATCATTAAAATGCATTTAAAATGCACTGACCTAACCAAATTATATTTTTAATTAAAAACATTATTGTTCAGTTCTCCTCTACAAAGAGTGAGTGAGTGAGTTATTGTTTAAAGCCGCATCAGCATTATTGCAGCTATTCGCGGCTGTCCTCTACAAAGAGAAATTTTGCGAAAATTTTGGGAATTTGATCAAGTTTATACACCAATTGGGCCTCATGCAAAATTACATCAGGGCATTTAGGGTCAGGTAGGTCATTGTTGTTCGGGTTTTTTCCAGGTGTGATCATCATGAATATTCCAATTATGACATAACATTTATAATTGTTCCAAGTAAGAAGGTACAGAAGGGATAAATTTGACATAGTCATATTTTTTTGGTTTGTTAAAAAGTTCAAAAATTGCTCTATGTACAGAATTAAGTTCACTTTTTCATGAATAAAAAATATTTTTTCCTATAACATGTACATGTAGGTCAATATATTTTGTTTTAAGTTTTGACAATTTTTTTGTGAGTTTGTTGGAAAATACTACTTTATTCTTGCATTTTCCATGTGCACTGAGTTTGTGGAATACAGTAGGTGACAAGATGCACTGTGATCGGTAACTGTGTGCTTTAGACCACTCTGCCCCTAAGTCCCCCAAATATTGCTTGAGAATTCATTAGCGGTAGGTACGTGTATATTTATACATTTCTAGGATATTTTCATTTTCTTTATTCTTGTTCATAAAATTTAAAATTTAAAAATAAAACAGGGCAACGGTGGCCGGGAAGTCCAAAGCACATGCTTACAAATCACAGTGCCCTTTCACAACCTACATGTTAGAATTCCACTTTGGAAGAGGTCCTAGTGTATGAAATTTTGTCAGTTTGCTTGCCAAAGCTTGGTGGTTTTTTTCAACAACTAGTTTCCTTCACCATCATCCCTGAACTGACTGCCTCAATATAATCCAAAGAATCTTGACTGGGACGTTAAACACCATTACCTAACACAAAAGGCTGGTGGTTTTCTCTGAGCACTACAGTTTCATTCAACATCCCTAAACTGACTGCCTCAATATCATCCAAAGAATCTTGTCTGGGACATAAAACACCATTACCTAACACAAAAGGCTGGTGGTTTTCTCTGAGCACTACAGTTTCATTCAACATCCCTAAACTGACTGCCTCAATATCATCCAAAGAATCTTGTCTGGGACATAAAACACCATTACCTAACACAAAAGGCTGGTGGTTTTCTCGGAGCACTACAGTTTCATTCAACATCCCTAAACTGACTGCCTCAATATAATCCAAAGAATCTTGACTGGGACATAAAACACCATTACCTAACCCAAAAGGCTGGTGGTTTTCTCTGGGTACTCCAGGTTTCCTCCATCATCCCTGAACCGACTGCCTCAATATAATCCAAAGAATCTTGACTGGGACATAAAACACCATTACCTAACCCAAAAGACTGGTGGTTTTCTCTGGGTACTCCAGGTTTCCTCCATCATCCCTGAACCGACTGCCTGAATATAATCCAAAGAATCTTGACTGGGACGTAAAACACCATTACCTAACCCAAAAGACTGGTGGTTTTCTCTGGGTACTCCAGGTTTCCTCCATCATCCCTGAACTGACTGCCTCAATATCATCCAAAGAATCTTGACTGGGACGTAAAACACCATTACCTAACCCAAAAGACTGGTAGTTTTCTCTGGGTACTCCAGGTTTCTTCCATCATCCCTAAACTGACTGCCTCAATATAATGAAAGAATCTTCGCTGGTGTATAAAAACAAAATCAGGGTTCATACAGCCATTGCCAATAAAAATTTAATGACTTTTCCATGACTTTTCCAGGACATTTTCATCTTTTTCCAGGACACAATTATGTCAGGTGGCATGATTAACCATGCGTTTACGATACGAATCACATTAGGCGGAAGTTTACATTTGATTGTAAACTACAAGTCGGGCGCAGAAACAGACAAAATCGGATTTCACTGTTTAACGTCTTTGGGGTTTATTTGGACCAAACTGTATCTCACAAAGTCAGAAACAGTTTTATAATATTTATTTTGCTTTAGTTTAAGATTAAATCAAAGTTTTTTTAATTAAAATTCAAAATTCCATGACTTTTCCATGACATGTTACAACATTCCATGACTTTTCAAGGCAAAATCTCAATTCCATGACTTTCCAAGACAAAAAAGTCAAATTCCATGACTTTTCAAGTTCTGTGCGAACCCTGAAAATTTAAATCTACCGAGCATAAACTGTAACCTTCTCCTACCTCCTGATTTATCTAACTCTGTCTCTTCACCCGATTCTGGATCTTTTTCATCAGCACTATCATTACCAGTATCAGATTTTACAACTCTCTCTGCTAAATTTTGACCGAACACAAAACCACCACTATTCTTCTTTTCTTCTTTACTATTAATTCCCTGAAACAATAAATTATATTCATATCATCATATGCAGTAATTTTCTCTTTGCATTACTTTATACAATTAAATTATTTTGAAGTCTAAGAATTTATCCAACATCCCATAGGTCATGAAAACATTTCCTGCAAAATTTTGAAGACTCCATCAAAGTTTGAGATACATGTATATTGTAGCATATGACCAAAGAGTAAAAATGGCAGTAGCTTCAGTTGTTGTCTTTATGTATCTTCTTCCTATTATTTAACATTAGACTAGTTTTTCTATCTGATTTGACAAAATACAAATTTTATCGAACACGCATGATACAGAATCTTGTATCACCACACTGTGGTGATAAATGTGGTGATACAACATTGGCGGTTCACGTCTGATTTCTCATTGTGACATCATAGGTGAATCTCTGATTTGTCAAATGTAAATAATGACGTCATTACTACAGAACATATGTCATAAAATAGTTCAGTGTTTTTCTGTGGTGTAAACTATATTTTTTCACAAAAAGTGTTGTTTTTATTATTTTAAATAACCTAGTTGGAAATGTTAGATAAAATTATCATATACACAGTGTGTATGTACAACCCTTCGTTTCAGGTCTGGTCCTTTTTTAGTAGCCGTATCACTACTCGTCCCGCTTGATCGACTCGTAGTGATGCGGCTACTTAAAAAACGACTCGACCTGATACGGAGGGTTGTACATATACACTGTGTATATAATATGTACTGTAAAACACATTATTTTTGCGGCATGATATTTTCGCGATATTTGTATCAGTCATTTCGCGGCATGAAATTTTTGCTATATCCCGTTGTAAGCCCGATCCCATCGTGAGCCCCTCATGTAAAAGTCCATTCATATTTATTCCACCAAATTTATTTTCGTGCATATTATTTTCGCGATTATTTATGAACTCGCAAATTACGCGAAAATAACATGCACACGAAAATTTCATTTTTACAGTATTTATCATGAGCACTACATGACACCACAAACACTCTAGATCAATACATTGTTTGTATGATATCTGAAGTTTCAGTGTTTTTAACAACATATTTATATGGCCACACAGCTAAATTTTGTTAACGTACATTTAACATAAAATTGTCAGAAGAATTGATGTGAATTGAGCTTATACCTGAAATTCATGTCAAAATTTTAATATAAAATGTTGGTTCACTTGAAATCTGTGTGCAAATCATGTGAAATTCACAAAAACCAAATTTGACTGTCTAGTGCTCTCTTATTCTTTAAGGCAGTCCTTATAACCAAAACATACAATCACCTATAGGTAAATAATGTCCTCAAAAAGATCAAAATCTAACTTACTGTAACTCTATTGTTTAAATTTTCACCAAAAACAAATTCTTTATTTTCCTCAGCCTCTGTAGTTGAATCTGGTAACCTTTTAAAAATAAACATTTCAAAATAAAAATTTAATTACCTGTACTCTGAAAGCAGTAAACGAAGTCCTAATAACAATTCAATGTTAATAATCAAGCACAATCCTTGATTTACATTGAAAATGAAATGCTTTAATTCCATTCCTAGTAGCCAAAAGGTCACTGCAAATTTGTGAAAAAAGACTTTAAAAAATGGACTACATTTTCCAGGGGTTGAAATTCTTCAAGCCTGAAGCCCGGGACTAGAAATTTGGCAAGCAGGACTTTTCAAAAATTTTACTGAAAAGCCTGTCGGGCTTAAACACTCAGAGGACCAATGAATATTATTTTTGACTGTCGCCTGGTGTCTCGAAAAAATCTTGAAAAACCATCCGTAGTCACGTTGCCCTGTTGTTGTTTACATTCACTCTTGATCATTGCAGCGCTTGTAAGAAATGCTAGTCATTAGGTAGACAACTTAAGCGTTCTGCTGATAAAGAAAAAGTGCTTGTAATCGCTACCAATGTTCAATCTTGTCCAATGATGTAGCTGTTTAATTTAAATTTCACACCAACAAGTAGGCTACAGTGGCAAGAAAAGAAACTCAAATGAAAATAAAGACACCAAAGATGATCGGAGAAGTGTGTCAGATTGTTTCAACAGCCGTCACATGGGTTGTAAATACTGCCAAAAATACCATTTAACTGCCGATAGAAATAATACATATTGATTTCTGGTTTTCTCCTTCGATTTTTTGGTAACTAAACTCTGGACTTGATAAAAAAAATTGCAGGCTTTTGATTTTCTTTTTTAAAAAGTTCGGGGCTTTATCTCATCTGAAAAAATATTTTCAACCTCTGATTTTCATAAATTTCAGAAATTCGGCTACATATAATTTTTTAATGGTGAAAACCTAGTATATGAACATGCATATACGGTACTTTAAACATGTTTATAGTTTTTGAACTCTCAAGAAAACCATGTGAAAAATAAATGCATGGCATACCCAGGTTGTTATTAAAGGCACATGCAGTAACTGTAGATTTTTCATTTACAAGTAACTGTGTCTACTAAACTGGGATAAGGATGTACATATATACCTTCAACATGTTACATGACAAGACATGAGGTTATTATTCTGAGAGAAAGAGAGAAAGAAACTTTAAGGGAAAAAAGTGTTTACGTGTTTGAGAGAGAAAGAGAGAGACTTATTTAGATGGAAAAATACATGTAAAATGTGTGTTTACATGTTTGAGAGAGAGAGAGAGAGAGAGAGAGAGAGAGAGAGAGAGGAGGAGAGAGAGAAAAGAGAGAGAGAGAGAGGAGAGAGAGAGAGAGAGAGAAGAGAGAGAGAGAGAGAGAGAGAGAGAAGAGAGAGAGAGAGAGGCTTACTTATCACTACTTTTTCCCATGGCTGCTGCAAAATAATTTTCACTAGAGCTAGAACTTAACGCTGCAGCAAAGTAATTTTCATGAGTTACTTTATTGTCTATATTAGATTTAGATTTATCAGAAGATTCACTATTATCATGTTCATCAACTGTCTCTTGATTCTCTTTTTCTTTATGTTCCGATTCTGAAATAAAGATCAAAGATCTCTATCAATAATTAGGGACATAAAAAACTCATCAAATCCTGTTAATTTTAACAAATGGTGCACCTCAACAGTATAAAGTTAGGAATAGCAAGTTCTTAGGAATGTTGAAGTATGTGACTTTCATTTCTAAGCGCTAAATGCTTGGCAAAAGAACAGTTGTTAACTATTTTCAATTCTTGGTCAGACACGGCCAGGATTTGAACACCTCAAGTCCTGTTGATTTAAATAAATGGTGCAACTCAACAGTATAAAGTTAGGAATGGCAAGTTCTTATAAGAAATGTTCAGTGCTTGGTGAAAGAATAGTCACTAGCCAGGGATTTTTCTGCCCTTTTAGGGAAAAGGACCTTGCGATAAAATTGGGGAAAAGCTTAACAAAAATGTAATTTTTGGAAAAATCACAACAACATATTAGAAATTCTAGACCACTAGAATACTGGTAATTGAACAAATTATATTGGTTTCACAGCAAAATAGCCCTGTCTCTTTTGTCTCTATATAAATCACCCAGGAAAATGTGGGTTAATATAGAGCAAAATCGTAATCAGAAAGAGATATCCTCCGAATATGATTTTGATGATCTTGTGATTTTTCTTTCTTCAAAAAATTGATAAACGCAGCTAATTGGGAATTTTTTACTATAGAATTGGGAAAAATGTATGTTTTTTTGCATTGGGAATTGGTCCCTTTACCGGACCCTGTGGATACCCAGAAAAATCCCTGCTAGCTATTTTCAAGTCACGGTCAGACTCAGACCAGGTTTCAACCCTGACCTGCCACATACTGAGCGAACTCTCTACCAACTGAGCTTTTGCAATGGTCTTGCACACTAAAACCTGAAAAATTATAAAACATGTACATAACCCAGAAACTGCTAAGAGATTTATGTTGGAAAAACATTTACCTTTCTGTTTTAAACTTTGTACTTGTGCAGATAGGACTGAAGGTCTAAGAAAAACTTTTGAAGGACTTGATGTAGTTTCTGCTTTGTTAAACATATCTACAAATACATGTACAATAATAAATTTACAATTTATAACAATAAAACAGAAAAGTCACTAGAGGGAGCAAGATATACCAATCTACATTCCCCCCCCCCCCCCCCCATTAAACTTTTGGTAAAGGTTGCAAGTAAGTAGTTGAAAGTTGTAACTTGACACAGGCACTAAAAAATGTGTAATTTGTTTTTAATTTAGCATTACATTTTGAGAATTTAACTAAAATCAAGAATGACATCTGACAAATAATCTCCTTGGCACTGGGTTGAGTGTGAATAAAATAGTATTTATCACTGGGATGTTTCAATTCAAACTCTGTAACTGGGTTCATACAGCCAATGCCTGACAAAATTCAAAGACTTTTCAAGGACTCTGAAATGGGTATGTTTGACCATTGAAATCAAATTGTGCGTCTTTTTCTCTGTAGTTTCCTTCTTGTATTGGAACACCACCCGGAATTTTTTCCGTTACAAGTCGTAGACTCACAAATGATATTGACCGAGACAAAAGGAATAACTCAATGTTTTTTTTTATATTTATGATAAACATTGCAGCTGCATTTTTTATCGTGAGTTTCCGATTGACTCGTAAAAAATTCCAGGACTTTTGAAGACAGACTGACAGAATTCCAGGACTTTTTAAGGACTCTGATTGCTTTTACTCATTTTCAAGGACTTTTCCAGTAAGGGCTAATTATTCAAGCACTTTTCAAGACTGTGCGAATCTTGTGTAATGGCCAAGTGATTGATCGGAGGCCTGGTTGTTGTGCTGTTAAAATATTTTCAATAGGAAATGATAAGTTTACTATAGTCTAACCTGCCTTAAAGGTCACCTCTATATAAGGGCCCCTGTTTATAAAGACCAGTAGAATTGTATCCCAATTGTTCCTTATTCATATTTTATGAACCTGTATATAAAGGCCACCTGCCCATAAAGGTCACTTTAACTGGTTCCCTTGGGTGGCCTTTATAGACAGGTTTGACTGTATATATTTCTGAAGCATATAACTTAATTCATGACTTTAAAGACTCAACATGGTGTGTTAAACTAAATATTTCCACAGATTTTGTCTGTCTTATGAAGAACTGCATGTAAAACCTCAAGATAGAAATGAATCATGTGATACCGGTATTCAAGCTTGTATCATAAATAACATAACTTTGTTAGTAATCTTACCTAATTTTGATGGCGCTAATACAGACGATTTGTGGCTACCTGTGTGATTAAAAAGAGAGAAGTGTTTAATATCTATAGTTATTGTGGCTACCTGTGTGATTAAAAGAAGAAAAATGTTTATTATCTATATGTATAGTAGACCCATTCAATGGTTATTTTACATGTATATCAATATCAAAATGTTGTTGTTTAACTTGCAATAAATCTACCAGCATTATAAATAACAGCCAGTCGAACCGTCTGTGATGCTGGTAACTTTTGGGAAGGACTAATAACTTTTTCAATAGTATCCTATATACCACAATAGACATTATCAAAAGAGGGAGTTGAGTTGAGTAATTGTGTTTAACGTCCAAGTCAAGAATATTTCACTTATATCGAGATGTCGCCAGCTGTTAGCGAAGTTGCAGAAATTTTGCCTGTGCACTGCGCTGATGGCATTATACAACAGGGTTCTTTAGCGTGCCAAGCCCACCGTGACATGGGACCTCGTTTATTTTAAGTTCCCATCCGAAAGAACTGTGACTTTCATTTCGTAATGCCGAGTGCTTGGCGAAAGAACAGTCACTACCCACTTTCAAGTCTTGGGTCAGACCCGGCCAGGGATCGAACCCACGACCTCCCACTTACGGAGCGAGCACTCTACCAATTGAGCTACCGCAGTGGTTATCATCAAAAGAGGACTGGTTGAAATTTATGACTTATTTGCAACATTGTCACTACTATGTGAAAAACTTGAAGAGTGGTATTTTTACTGGTAGTTCAGCAAATTTCATGCATAAAATTGGGATAGTGAAATGTTTGTAGTATTTGAATGTGATATCTTAACTTAATGATCTAAATTATGCAACAACGTTGTTATCCTTAAAAAGGCACTTTTCCTGGATTTTTTTTGTAAATTTTGGGGAAAATAAATAAACATTAGAAAAATATTTTTTTGACAATTCAAACCAAATAAACACAACTGCTTCTTTCTGAAAGTCAAGTGTCAAAAACATTATTTGAAAGGTCTAATGGTTGGTTGGTTGAATGTTGCTTAACGTCGCATCAGGAATTTTTCAGCTATTCGTGACAAGAACTATTTTATTAATCTCTTTGGACTAAGCCATGAACAAGTTCATTTATGCATGTGAAGTGCAAGTGTGTTGAAATGGTCTGCCTTGTACCAGCGCACACTCAGGGTGACCCTGCAGAGAAGCTTCCACTCCCCCAGTAACATTATACTGACACCGAGTGAACCAGTCATGGCAAACGGCAAGGAAAGTTCACTTTTCCACATGTGGTCTGAGTGAGACTCAAACTCATAGCGGTGACTCATAGCGGTGAGAGATCCTGGATTTGTAGACTGATGTCTTATCCATTAGGCCAATGCAGTCTGAAAGGTCTTATGGAACACCAGAAGAATTAATGTGTAACTGTTCATTTCGTCAATACAATTAAACTCAGGATTTACTGTAATAACTCTCACCTTCAGTATCTGTTGCACCTCTAGTTACAAATGGATTGGATCCTAATTTACTGGGGGCTATATGTACTAAAAACAAAAAAATAAAATAGTGTTTAATCTGTCATGTACAATTTAAATTGACACTTAATTTGTTAATAAATCAAAAACAAACATAACCAATCTATGTCTAAATCACAGCAAAGCAAAAACTTTGAAACTGGCAATTTAAGTTAAACACTTGAATTTTCACCAGGGAAGTGAGGACATGTGCTCCAGAAGGGTAAACACCTCCTATTTAGTTAATCACGCCCACCATGTGTGTAATCAAAATTGAAAATAAAAGAAGCATAGAACTATAGACTGGTACGTATATATATAACTATAGACTGGTACGTATATATATAACTATAGACTGGTACGTATATATATAACTATAGACTGGTACGTATATATATAACTATAGACTGGTACGTATATATATAACTATAGACTGGTGCGTATATATATAAAGATAAAATATGTCAATGCTATATTATAACAAGTATTCACTCTTATATCCTTCTTATAAATTAAACACTTTTGCGTGGTGTATTACTATAAAGAGTCACTTTTAGATAGATGTGCTTGGACAAGTTTATATAAACAGTTTTTCTCCAGAACAATTCCTGTAGAGCACAGTGTATCATAATGCATCCAAACCAGGGATTAAAATTAGCAGGGACCCAGTAGACCACGACCCCTAAAAATAAATCTGGCCCACTAATTCTTACACAATTTTGCTAATTATTACAATTACAACTTCTTTTCTGAAGTAGGCTTGGCCCCCAATTTGAAATAGTTAAGCTTCTTCCCTGCAAACTATGGTATTATAGAAGAAATTTTCTAGTAGGGTAACATTTCAATATATCATACCTGCTGTAGGCTGGTGTGGATGTGGAGACGACGTTGAAGTGGAAGAGACAATATCTGTTTTTAAAGCTGGTCTGGAGGCAAATGGATTCTGTGGGTTGACTATTAAAAATACAAATAAAGTATGAGACACATTGCATCTTGTACTTAAAATGTAGAATGAAGTAAAGCTCAATAAGATGTATGACTTTCAACAAGCATTGCATCTGACTATTAAATAAAGGTCCAGAGATTGGATGAATATGTTAATTAATGCTGGATTTATTTTCATTACAATAACCAAAATGTATTCAGTTTTATTCTAAAAATAAAATACTCTTTTTGTTAGACTTATAATACTTTCTTGAAATAAATTAAGTGTAAATAAGATTTTAAAAAGTTACATAAATGAATGATAAAAAGGTATCAAAGTATTTGTCAAGATGTCTGAAAATATCATGCATGTTTAAATGATCTGAGAATTTTTTCTAAACAAAACAATGTTAGCACTGTCATTTGCCAATTTTTAGAATTTCTGGCTCCCAAAAAAATAGCTTTTGGTTAATATTTTTGCTCCAAAATTTTTATCATTTCATTGTGATGCAGACAAAAATCACTGATTTTTTTTTCTTTTTCTTTACAGAAGTATAAAGTTACACAATGTTAATCAAGAAAATTAGCAGATTAGAAGAACTACATTTAAAACATTTTTGTCTCTCAGTTTCTTAGTTTTACTGGCTTCTTAAATAAATCCGCTCATAACTTTTAAAATTTGCTCATTTTTTTTACTCCAACTTTTTGAGGGCCAGAGTTGTCCCAGCAAAATAATTGGGGATAACATATAAATGGTATGCTATTGATCAATAATTGTAATTGAAAACAATTCAGTAAGTATTACTATGTGTAGTGGTCTAATTAGTTCAGTGGTAGAGCACTCGCCTATAGTGCGGGAGGTCCAAGGTCTGACCCTGCATTTTTTCTCCTTCCCGTTACAGTTTGGTGGCAAGTGTAACCCTCAGAAGTGATGGACTGGCATGTTGTAGCCACATAGTCCATCCAGGTGAATTTGGGTGAGATTTCTCACTTGGGACTGTGGTTAACTCAAAAATAACAGGTGAGGAATGTAGCGGTCTTGGTAGCTCAGTGGTAGAGCACTCGCCTATAGTGTGGGAAGTCCCAGGTTTGATCCCCAGTCTGACCCTGCATTTTTTCTCCTTCCTGTTACTTATGTATTATTATTATGTATGTATTATTATAATTAAATGTTTAAAACACACCTAAATATCCTCTGTTTGGGCTATCAGCTGACTGTAAAACAGAAAGGACCATTATTAATTAGCAATACATATATTGGTTTATATGATACAATTAGGAATACCAAATGCCTGTTTGATCAGGGTCGACACTTTCTTTCAAAATACCAAGAGTCAAACCATATAAATACATTTTGAGCAACCATGACTTCAAGTCAGATGTCAAATATACCGGTAATACTGTAAATTTACTTTGTTTAGAAGTAGATTTATTCTAGAGCTAATTTATCAGGGCTCGCACTGTCAGTCGCAAATGTTGCATTGCACCTGTCACAAATTTGTGACACTTTTTATAAATTTTGACAAAAAATTCACCTATAAATAGAAAAAAATGTCCTAAAAGACTTAAAATTTCTACTTTTGTATAACATTTGCGACAAAACTTTTGAGCCAGTATGGGCCCTGGTTTATGATTACTGTTACTGATAATATTAATTAAATAATTATATATACAATGTATACTAAATAAAATTATAACATCAGTGTTAACTGAATGTTTGACATCATTTCCACACTAAATAAAGTTCATTTACAGTACGTACTCAAAAGTCATCTTATGTCAAAACAAACTGGAAGGGTCAAATGGAAGTCAAGTGTATTTGTAAAATACATGTAAGGTACGATTCTGATAGTTACACATAGGTAGCGTTAATGGAAAATGGGATTCACAATACACCATGTGATACTTTCTAAAACTTCTGAAATCAATATTATTCATTTTCAAGTTACGAAATAAATAATCGAATGTTATATATAGGGTCATAATCACATAGGTAGATCCCATTGAAAAACAAATCAAAATATTAAAAGGTATTCATAACAACTGGTAATTCAAATTTTTTATAAAAGATTTCAATTGTTAAAGAATGATTTGGATATTGTAGTTATATTGGTAAATAAATCAATAATGGCATACTTGGAACAAAATTGAAAGTAGTCGTACATTTTGTAACTAAATAAAAACAAGAAACAGTTAACTCTGTAACAGATCATGGTCCATACAAATTTGAGGTTAAAAATTCAACAATACATGCATATGGGGGCTGTATTCACATGAAAGCCTAGAGTAAATAAATATAAATAAAAATGGGCCGATGTTATTATCACGTATTTTTATACCCGTATAACCCTAATGCATGTAACTTCATACATCGATTGAATAGGATTAAATAGTCCAATTTTGAATTAAAACAAAACTTTATTGATATTTTTACAAAAAGTTGCCGTCTAAATGATTGATGGTCGACCTTTGATTGTGATGAACTGCAAAAAACAATCCGACCGTATGACGAAAACAAGATGGCGGATATAAAACCATATTTACTTTTTTTATCAAAATAATCTTTTATTTGACCCAAATATGACAAAGTTCTATTAAACATATATTAATTATCACTAAATTGATGTATTTATAGCCAATCATAAACTTATAAAGCACATGTACATGTATACTATAAAATATGGGTATAAAAATATGTGGTAATAACACATTTGTTATTGACCCATACGGGGCAATAACCACTTCGATAAAAATATATAAACAAGAGATCACCTGGTCAGGTGTATCCTGAACAGTATCATCTTCTGTTTTACAACCCCCACTATCTGGTTTTTCATCTGTAGATTCTGAAAGGTAAAACAATAAGTACAATGTAAATAAATATATATATAGATTGATCTATCAGGTTTAATATTAAATACTGATGTACAAGTGCAAAAAGGTGAAATAGGTTTTTATTAATCCTTGTGAGCATCATATTTGTCATAAAATGCTACAAAACGTACTTAACTTAAGGTAATGTCAAAATGACAAAATATTTTAAAACTATTGAAGACACTTTTTACATAACTTATGATCTTGTCTAATGTTTATTTATTTTATTTTAATAGATGCATAATATCAAAATTATTTTACATTTAAATGTGAAAAGTGGCGAAGCTAGGAGGACAAACCAACTATGCACGCAATGATTATGAATGAAGTTCAATGAACACATCACCTTGATCATGTATACGACAATCACCACTAACCCACAAATTGTTACCTTCAAGGATTAATATCAATTTATGTAATAATGTTAAAATGACTGGCGTCATGAGAAATAGGGACCTTATATGGTAAAATTTTGCATTTTTATGCGTTTTTCTAACATTTTCTTTCAATTTTAATTCTTAATATCATTAGATTACTTTCTCAAATAAGGAGTTTTTTTTAGTGAATCTTTGTAACTTATCCCACTGTGTTGGTACATGATACAAATTGGCATTTTGTGTTCATGACAAGTGACAAACAATGGCCATTGGGCATAGTTTGCCATTTAGTTTCTGCCAGACTGCTATACCTATTTGACGAAGGTAACTACAATATGGATACGAAATAAACCAAAATGGACCAGAGAGGTTAGGGCCTGATAATATGGTGTAACAGAAGGTAACAGGGATGTGACTAATAATTTGCAGTCTAGTAGTTCTTGAATGAGTTAGGTCAGTAAATGTCACTGGATAGATAGCCCATATGAAGGACCATTTTATACAGGTTGTACCTTCAACTCAACATTGGGCACTAACACAGACACCAGTGAAAAATTAACTCTTTTTGCACTCATGCAGGCTAGCTAAAAAGTGAAAACATTACAAGCCCTCTTTACAGGGCACTTGTAGAAATGCAAATAAATCTGATCGACAAAATACAGAATATACAATCAAAAATGGTGAAATCTGTATTGGCGACATAAAACGCGGTAATTTATCACAATTTTTATTCGGAATTTACAGGTGAGCGGGATTGTTTTCTTTTGGATGAGTTTAGGGCCTTTTTTACATAACATTTCAGGCATCTTTTCTCATCCGCTATAGCAATTAAGAGATTACACTGTTCGAATTTTACTTCACTTAAAGATTTATTTGTCAAGTGTAATAATTCTAACAACGACATTTTAATGTCATAAACTTTTCAGATAATTTTTTACACTTTCGCGCTCACCTGGGTAAACATCCGCCATCTTGGTTAGGTTTTTACACTGGATCACGTGACTTTGTGTACGACAGGAAGTTTTCTCGAGCTGAAATTCCTATTATTTATGGAGCACCAAAACACAACATTCTCCAGATACCTCACTGCCTGGCCTATCAATTTGATATCACTGCCTAGCCTATCTATTTGACATCACTGTCTTGCCTTTCTATTTGACATCGCAGCCTATTATAATAATAATAATAATAACTTTATTGCTCAAACACAGTACAGGTTATGGCAAATGACAAATAGACATACAACAGTAACATACATACAAATACAGATGCATAAAAAGAAATGTAATAAATTTCATATACTTGAAATTGTGAGTTTTTAAGCAACATCCCTGGGTTCAATTACTTATATATTTACAAAGCAATATCATGTTAAAAGAGAATTTCTTATATCATAACAGGTACTAATATATTGCACAATATTGTGAAGCAAATCAAAATGATTATTATTAAGAACAAGTTTTAATTTAGTGAAATCTGAGCATTTGTCAAAGTATAAATATTTTCTCTTTTATTTGAGAATAAGTTTTGTCTTTGTGGGTCATATTTTTTACAGGTGACAAGGAAGTGGAGTTCATCATCTGAATAACAACAAGGACATATTCTGTCAGCAATTTTAATATTTGTGTATTATATTATATTATATTATATTATATTATATTATATTATATATATATTATATTATATTATATATATATTATATTATATTATATTATATTATATTATATTATATTATATTATATTATATTACTTGAACATCTTTCTTCTAATACTTTATCTCATGTAAAAAGTATAAAAACATTTGATTTTTCTACACTTTACACCACAATCCCTCATTCTAAATTGAAAGAACGTCTTAAAGAAATTATTCACTGGTCTTTCTTCTACAAAAACGGTAAGCCAAGATACAAATATCTGGTGCTGAACAGGGATTCTGGTTATTTTGTCAAGCACCATACGGATTCCAAACAAAAATATACTGAAGATACCATCAACAAAATGTTGGGAGTTTTTGATAGATAACATATTTGTTGTGTTTGGTAATATAGTTTTTCAGCAAACAATCGGTATACCAATGGGTACAAACTGTGCACCATTGCTTGCTGATTTGTTTCTTTATTCTTACGAAGCAGAATTTATGCAGAACCTTGTTAAATCTGGAGAGAAAACTGTCGCCAAATCATTCAACTCAACATACAGATATATAGATGACGTTCTGTCTCTTAACAATCCTAAATTTGGAGACTATGTAAATGCCATCTATCCTAGTGAGCTTGAAATAAAAGACACGACTGATTCCTCAAGTTCTGCTTCATATTTAGACTTATACCTGAATTATGACGCACAGGAAAGGCTACATTTGAAACTTTATGACAAACGTGATGACTTCAATTTTTCTATTGTCAACTTTCCTTTTTTATGCAGCAATATACCTGCTTCTCCTGCTTATGGTGTATTTGTTTCCCAATTAATACGCTACGGTAGAGCTTGTTCCCACTACGGGGACTTTGTACAACGAAGTAGGCTGCTTGCAAATAAATTGTTGACTCAGGGATATTGCAAGCCTAGGCTTATCAAGGCCCTCAAAAAGTTTTATGGCCGTCATCACAGTATTGTTGATAAGTTTGATGTCTCTGTGTCCAGGATTGCCTTGGATATTTGACGTCTCGTAGTTCCATGTTCCTTTCACACAATTTTGATTACACACGTGGCGGATGTAGCTAGCTAAACAGGAGGTGCTTACCCTTCCGGAGCACCCGGCCTCACTTCCCTGGTGGAAGTTCATGTGTCTAACCTAACTTGTCAGTTCCAAAGTTTTTACTTTGCTTCTGGATTGTGATTCGGAAATGGATTAGTATGTTTGTTTTTGATTATATTATATTATATTATATTATATTATATTTATTATATTATATTATATTATATTATTATATTATATTATATTATATTATATTATATTATATTATATTATATTATATTATATTATATTATATTATATTATATCTATTTGATATCACTGGCTGGCCTATCTATTTGATATCACTGCCTAGCATTTGTCATCACTATCTAGCGTATTTGACATCACTCCCTTTTGTCTATTTAACATCACTGTCTAGCCTATCTATTTGACATCACTGTCTAGCATATCCATTGACATCACTGCCTATCCTATCTATTTGACATCACTGCCTATCCTATCTATTTGACATCACTGTCTAGCCTATCTATTTGACATCACTGTCTAGCATATCCATTGACATCACTGCCTATCCTATCTATTTGACATCACTGCCTATCCAATCTATTTGACATCACTGCCTAGCATATCTATTTGACACCAGTGTCTATCCTATCTATTTGACATCAGTGTCTATCCTATCTATTTGACATCACCGTCTACCCAATTTATTTGACATCACAGTTTAGCCTATGTATTTGACATCATGGTTTAGCCTATCTATTTGACATCACTGCCTGGTCTATCTAGTTGACATCACTGTGTAGCTTATTTAAAACATGATAAAGTGTGCAGTTGGTCATAAGGTGAACAAATGCAAACAAGTGACCATGTAAACAACGTTGGAAATTGGTTAACCTTTACAAATTAATTTGCTGTATTTTTCAAGTTCACATAGGATGTAACTTTCAACCCCAGCTTTTTGATCTCCTTGTACCATGTTGTTTATTTTAATTTTCATACATTTATTTATAAAACAGCATCATCTGAACTATGACCTAGTACCATACATCATTGGGAGGGCGCGGTGGCCTAATGGATAAGACGTCAGTCTTCCAATCCAGGGTCTCTCACCGCTGTGAGTTCGAGTACCGCTCGGGCCACATGTGGGAAAGTGAATTTTCCTTGCCGTTGACCTTTACTGATTCACCTGGTATCAGTATAATGGACTGGGGGAGTGGTACGCTCGTCTGCGGCGTACTGACTCTGTGAGCTAGCATGGTAAAGTCGCCCTGAGTGCGCGCTAGTACAAGGCAGACCATACAACACACTCACACTTTACATGCATCCACAAAATTGTTCATAGATTAATCCATAGAGATTAATTAAATAGTTCTCGTCGCGAATAGCTGAAAAATTGCTGATGCGACGTTAAGCAACATGCAACCAACCAACCAACCAACCATACATCATTGGTACTTTGAAGAAACTGTAGGTGGTGCCAGTATGGTAGTCCGAGTTGTTCATCAAAACATGCAGCCAGACAAACACATAGATTTTGACACGAAGTGTTTCTGGCAACTTGCCTGATAATTTAAAAGTATTGTATATCATTATATTCTAACATTTATCAATCAAAATGATGGCAACCAGTTTATCGATTTAGATAAAAGTCTTCAAAATTATCACTGGTTCAATGGCTCGAGGCGAGTAAATTTGAATGCCAGCAAGCCTAACTGACTTGTAACAGAATCACAATACAGACTTTCATTTGAATATAAATTGTTAGTTTGCCTGTGAAATCTGATCTGTAAAACAGGCTCTGTTACTACCCTGAATGACTTGTAACTAGCAAACCTTTTATTCTTTGACTTAAGTCTGTGAAAGGCTGAAATCCCACAAATATGGGTACAGAATAACACAAAGTCCAACAATTACCATTATAGAAAGAATTTAACACTAGAAATGAGTCCAAGACTACTGATGTTACTTGGTTTACTTATAACACATCACACCACTTAAGAAACTCAGTTGGTAGAGTGCTCACTCCGTATGTGGGAGGTTGTGGGTTTGAACCCAAGCCATATCTGACCAAAACTTGAAAATAGATATTGACTGTTCTTTTGCCAAGCATTGGGCATTTAGAAATGAAAGTCATAGGTTTCTTCAGAAGAGACCTTAAAAACAGATGAACCCCTGTCATGGCAGGCATGGTATGTTAAAGTCTTAAAGAACACTCCCTGCACATTGCCCTGGGCACAATGCAAAGGTCAAAATTTCTTCCATGTCACCAATAGATAATGACATCTCGATATAAGTGAAATTCATATTCTTGACTGGGTCATAAAACCCCATTCATTCATTCATTCATTCATTCATTCATTCATTCATTCATTCATTCATTCATTCATTCATTCAATCAATCAATCAATCAATCAATCAATCAATCAATCAATCAATCAATCAATATAAAACATCAATGGTACATTGTATTTATTTTAATTTTATTACATTTCATTAAAATAACAATTGGTGTCAATATCTTTCTGTAAATCTAGCACTAGGCTAGGAGTATTCCCATTATAATTCTACTATTCATACTGTATGCAATATATGGACCTTTTCTGAAATCATTTCACATATGCTACTGGCAGGAGGGACAATACTGACTATACACATACCTGTCTGATAGCATATAGGTTTTTATGTATAAATTAATACAGTAAAACACATTTATAACCAAACCCTAGGGACTCTATTATTAACTTAGTTATGTAGCGACTTTATTACATTGTTATATATAGACTTATATAGAGAAGCAGTGCGGCCAAATAATTGACTTGGTTCTGTCCATGTATTCCTTTTCAGCGTGTTCGTTATATTCGTGTTACACTGTATACAACACAGAGTCTCAATTACACATAAATATGATTGTTTAACACAAAATATTGCAGCTTGATATATATGAACCAGTGATGGCTTTTTCAAACCAAAACGTTACTTCAGGTTGAAAAATATAATGTAATGAAAGTCATGAATTATCTTACAGATGCGCACAATGGTAAGTATCATAAATTAAAATGAGACATATTAACTGATAATAATACCAAAATAATCACCATTTCAATTTTAATTGAAAGACGGTATGGTGTTTAATACCTCAGACAAGACTATCACATTCATAGTCATCTGAGTTAATTCAAGAACAGATTCAATGTTTTTCAAAAAGATATTGATAATAATTTTTAAACCTCTGAATGATTGTTGAATTTTTTATTTTGGTAGCTTCCTCATTTATAAAGAATCTGGTCATTCACATTACACAATTAACTACCATGTGGTGTCCACTTCAATGCAAATATTCATTCACCACAGTATATGGTAAATACATGTATGTACGAATGTATAGCTGTCCCAAGTATCAAAATACCATACTTCTAGATCCCTAACAACTTGTTGCTCCAAGAAACATGATATTCTCACTGTAAATCTCATGTTGAAAACACAATAAGATGGATATCCCGGTTTTCCATTACAGATGGTATAAATTAACACTTTCAAAAATTTCCATTGTCATATACACCTGATATGAACACATGCTTCACTATCTGGAGGAGGAACAACTTGTTTGTTTGTTTCCATGGAAATATAAAAGCAAAGTTTATAATCCTTGTCCTTTAATTAACATCAATCAAGGAATTTCTTCAATTTTAGCCATGATGCTGTCTAATGGTGTCCACCTGGAATTCTCCAATACTTCAAATATTTCCTAAAATAAACAACAAAACCTATCTGTAAATTGTTAGGTATATCTTAGTTTTTCTTACCATTTTAAACTTTATACAACTATAAAACTGTACATGTATATGGTTATTTTCATCCAAACCAAAGATCTAAATCTGAACCAAAATTGGAAATTTCATCCTAATAAAGATGGGAAATTAAGGTGAAAAATGGGTTGGATATTCAACCAAATCTACAGTATGCTAATTCTTCAAAGTAAAAGTATATACAATACTGTCAACAGTCAAATATAATATTTCTACTGTTTGTGTCACTGCACTTGTGACAGCGAATTTAGCAAATTTTTGCAAGAAAACGTATTAAATTTAATGAATATGTAAAATACCCACATCTTGAATAACTATCTCTACGGATATATTCTATGGTAAAAGACAATACAGACAGTCATTTTCAATTACAACTAGAGACTGATACCATGATTCACTTCAATTATTTTTTTTTTTGAAAAATTGGCTGTCACAAATACAGTTAATTAAAACAATTAAAAAAAAAGATTTTTCCCCCGTCAGCATTATTTCAGCTTTACATGGCAGTAAAAATAGATACATTGCTTTGTGTATTCCTACCTCACTCTGTTCCATGAAATCTCTGTTATATCTGTCTACATCAACCTCTAGTTCTGGCTCTGTAAAACAAATAAATATATATTACTAACATGTCTCATAAACTTTACATGAACAGTGTTTTTTTTTTCTAGAAAGGACCCTTATTTTGTGCAATGACTCCATTATTAAGACCTTAGTATGCCATATTTAACATTATTTGAATGCAAATATTTTGATGTTATGGGCTTTAGACAGAAGTTTTTGAAAATGGCACACCTCTGAAAAATCCTAGCAGTACATGAATTTTGAATCAGGGACCCCATGATTACATAGAGTTGTTATACCAGTTCACAGATAAATGTGTAGCAAAAACACTGTAGCAATGATTTGACATTGAACACGATGGAGCAATTGTTAAACAATACCCCTTGGTAACTTTTCCACTTTGCTTATTGTCCCAGTATTTTTAAGTACCATACCAAGGACTATTTCTTATGGTTTTCTTTATCAATCTCTCTTGAGTCATCATCAAATCCAATTATAATGCCAAATTCTGTGTGAACAAATGTAAGTGATGAATTAAGGTTTCACTGTAACTGAAGTTTACACAAATTTATAATTATATTAGGTTGTTACAGTCATATACAGTCCAACCTGCCTTAAAGTCCACCTCTGTATAAGGGTCACCTGCTTATAAAGGCCAGAAAAATTCTATCCCCACTGTTCTTTATTCATATTAATTTAACCTGTATATAAAGGTCCCCTGCCCATGAAGGCCACTTTTACTGGTTCCCTTGGGTGGCCTTTATAGACCGGTTTGACTGTAAATGGGTCTAAATCTTCCATATCAAAGAATTGACATACCTTCTAAAACATCAGAGTCATCTTCTTGGTGATAATCATAATAACCAGACTGTAAAATAAAATCATTAAATATTATGTAATTTGATCAATAAATAATAGTATACATCTGGACCTTGTTATAATGCCCTTAGAAAACAGTCTATTTTTTTCTTGACAAGTCTTCTTTGATTTCTTACCAAATCCCTTCATAAAGCTAAACATGACTGAACAAATGGTGAAAATATCACACTTAAATCTGTAAACAAAACAAACCCCTTTTGACACACAAAAGTTCAGTTAAACAGATATGCAAGATTAAGCCATTAAAATTTACATTGCTGTTGAAAATAAATGTATCAGGACATATTTTTTGTTGATTTTCTAATTATTAATTCAGACATCATTTTACGCTGTATTTTTTTAAATTAATCACTTAACATTTTGTTCAGAACTTTATTTCTAAAATTTATTTATTTCAGCAGTGTGCTATATGTAGCCATTTCGTGATGATACATTAGGGTCATATAAAATTAATTCCGAAATTTTAATAAATTTTTATTCATAATTGGACCAAGGGGTGGGGATGCGAATTTTATTTTTTATTTTTCAGATTCAAAAGAAATAACAGTAATCACAATAGAAAGTGCCTGAAAGAAACTTTATTAAGAACACAACAAAAATAAATAAAAAATTCTGGGGTGGGCCGAAAAAAGTGGGGTGGGCAGGGATGAAAATCTAGGAATGCCATATTAAAACCTATCCCCTAATTACATAAGATTGGTAAAAAAATATGGTAGTCATGTTGTTGAAGCTGTCTGTATTTTATACAACAAAGTCATACTTACAGAATCATTAGAGTAATACTGGTTGTAGTATGAATGCGAGTTATAGTAGTTATAGTATGTATTACTGTATGGGTAGTTATGGCCGTAGTAATGACTGTAATGTACTCCTGATCCCGACATCTCTGGTGGTAATGGCCTGTTGGGAAAAATATACACATGTTACATAGATGATACATTTAACACAGGATTGTAAAATACTGTATTATGGTAATATTGTTTGTACTACACAGCTAAGTTTTGTTCATATGAATTTCACACAAAAAGATTCATGTGAAATAAATTCATGAAGAAAAATTTATATTAAATTCATGTGAAGAGAAATTCTTGTTAAGTTAATGTAAAATCAGATTCAAGTGAAATTCATGTTCAATTCATGTGAACAAAATTTGACTATGTAAAATTTTAATTTTAATTTTCAAAGATTTAAGAAAGTAAAAACACCAATTTCGGAGCTTTTTCTGTTTGAACTATTGAATTTCTCAAGTAAAAGTTTTTTGGAATTTTTACTATCAAAATTGTTAAAATGTATAGAAATACATCTACAAAATATGTCAGTTCTGATAAACATGAAACATGTAAAATAATTCCATTCCTTTCATTCCTAATTTTGATTGCACCTGTGGCAGATGTAGTTAGCTAAACAGGAGGTGGTTATCCTTCCAGAGTACCCTGCCTCACTTCCCTGGTGGATGTTTACGTGTTTAACTTAATTTTCAAATGTGCAAAGTTTTTGGGGTTTTATTTTATTTTTTATTTTACTTTTTTGGATTGTGATTTAGACATTGAGATGTATGTTTTTTTCATTTCAACTACTGGTACATTATTAAAACCTCTTCTTTAACTTTGCCGATAGGTTATTATTCTGACACTTATGGTGTACATTTGTATGTATACCTTTTTGGTGTTGCTAAACTAACTCTGATTGGTCGTCTTCCGAGACCAGTCATGTGTTGCATTTCTATCAGAGCTCTCTGTTGGTCAGTTTCCTCAGAAAATCGTACAAATCCATAACCTTTACTTCTACCATTACCCTCTAAAACAACTGAAATAACAAAGTTATATAAAGTCTTTAGATACAACCTTAAAATTGATACAAGAGACCTCAGACTTCAAGTAAGGCCAAATCCTTATGAATAATGGTTACTATAAACATAGAAACTTTGGTGGCAGTTTTAATTTAGTGCTTTTTCATGGTCTGACCCAGGGTTCGTACAGACATTTGGACTCCAAATTTAAGGACTTTTAAGTGTCTTTTTAAGGGTCTTATTTGCAAATTTAAGGCCTAATCAAAGGGACAGTTTTAGCAAAAACAATATTGGTGCAAAGCCAATTAAATCAATAAAACAATTACTTATGTGCCCATAGTAACGACTCTTGAAGTGGAAGTTGAAGTTAGGCATTTGGGAGGGCCAGGTACCTTTAAATTGCTCATTTCAATGCAACTAATTAATTAATTAATTTATATATATCAGTCTATTCGCAACAACTTAATATCAGAATACAGACAACCAACTGGCCAAAATCAAGGGCTTTTTAGGAACCTTCAGGATAAATTCAAAGACTTTTTAGGGTCAGACTTGTTTTCAGGGTCTTTTTAGGGCAAACCTCAAAATTTAAGGACTTTTCCAGGTCTGTACGAACCCTGTCTGACCGACCTTTCCACTAAAATAAAATTGAGCTAAAATTATGCATAACGGGTAAGTAGCTTGGTGTGCACATAAAAAGTTGGAAGATTAAAATAAACATGCCCTTATTTTATCATAAAGTAAAACTGCTAAAACAAGTACAGGTATGTACTAACATTAAGCAGTTTACAGTATTCAATGGAGAAGTTAAAACTTGTTAAGAGAGCGGGGGGAAGAGACTCTTAGAGCGAGAGAGAGAGAGAGGCGGACAGAGAGAGAGAGAGAGCATGAGGAAGGGATTGAGAGGGGGGATAGCTACCTTTTACTGATCTACGGGATCTACATGTATATCATTTACTAAAGGCGTAATATAAAATATAGCTATGTACAAACAAACAGTGGAAATTCTGGTCTGAGAGAGAGAAAGAGAGAGAGGGGGACGGGAGGGAGAGAGAGCTACCTTTGGCTGATCTACAGGATCTATATCATTTACTAAAGGCGTAATATAAAATATAACTATCTACAAACAAACAGTGGAAATTCTGGTCTGAGAGAGAGAGAGACAGACAGAAAGAAAGACAGAGTGAGAGAGAGAGAGAGAGAGAGAGAGAGAGAGAGAGAGGGAGGGAGAGAGCTACATGTACCTTTGGCTAATCTACAGGATCTGTAGCGTTCACTAAAGGCCTAATAAATATTGCCATCTACATCATCTGTTAAATCACAAACAGTGAAAATTCTGGTCTTAGAGAGACAGAGAGAGCAAGGAAGGGAGAGAAAAAGAGTTACCTTTTGCTGATCTACAGGATCTGTATCTTTTACTAAAGGCGTAATATAAAACATAGTCATCTACATCATCTGTTAAATCACCAACAAACAAGGAAAATTCTGGTCTGAAATAAATAACAAAATAGTTTTTCTACATAATACACAAATCAAAAACTTACAATAAATAAATCATACCACATGATTACTGAAATAAAGGCCACACAAAGTCAATTTTTGGTTTTTGTTCAACAGGTTTTCATATTGAAACTACATTTTAATCCGATTACTTCCCAAAACCAAAGAATTATAAATTATTCTGCATAGAGAAGTTTATTTTTTGAAATGATGATTCTTATGAATTTTAACTGACACAAGACTTTCCTAATTTACAGTATGTGGAATTAAAGTGTAAAAGTTAAAAAATCTGAGATATAACCAGAAGTTCATACATACGTGGGATTTCCACCTTCTTTTCCATGTGAGGCACTGTTTAACTTGAACCTCTTTGGCTAAAATTGAAACAATAACAAAAGTATTTGTATACTTTGGGTTAATGACATGAATCAAATCAAAATACTGTAACAAAATTGACGGATTGCCAGCCACACCCACAATGTTCAGACACTGGCCGCCATCATGGTATCAGACGACAGCGTCACGGCAACTAATGACGTACTAGTATCAGTGACGTCATTAAATGGCACAATTCAGGCTGAGTTTTCATTCATTTTGTGTGTAATTCAAGCATGCCATACCTTTGTCGGAACATTGTGGGCATGGCCAGCGATTCGTTAATTGTGCCAAGGACTCAACATGGTGTTTCAGCTGTATCTTTGAATTTGTATTTGAGTTTATTGACCATCAATTGGTACAGTTAAACAAAATACTAAACACGAGTCAAACGTTGATTACAGGAGTGGAGTAGAGAAAACGAGTTTTACACATATGTCAAGATTCTTTCACTTACAACAAGGCAATCAAGTTCTGAGATCGTGGAAGAAGCCAGAGTGCCTGGAGAAAACAACCAACCATCGACAATCACCGACAAAATTTTTTACACTAGGATCTGCCCTAATTGGGATTTGAACCGAGGTGGTTAGAGGCAATGTGATCCATAAGCTGAACCTTTAGACCGCTCTGCCACAAAGGCCCACTATGAACTAAACAGTTTATATGATAATAGAACTTACTGGTGAACTGTGTGGTATAGTTTTCCCATTGAGTTTCAACATACAATCATGAGCTGTTTCTGGATCTGCAAAGGTGATGAAACAATATCCAGCTGGCAACCTGAAATAGTTTTAATTATATAATAAAAATAATGGGGCAGGGGGGGGGGGGGGGGGTATTTCCAATTTGAATTTCAGATAAAATGTGTTGCAGTTTAAACAAAAAAACTGTTATTATTAATTATTTTGGATTTAATAAATGTAATGAAATGATATTAAGATTTCACAGGTTTTAAGTTTTGAGCCAGGTTTGATAAAAATCCATCCATAGATATAAAAGTTATGAACACAATTGTATATAAGACAGATATATAGACAGACAAACAGTAATGATGATTCCTACATATAATAATAATAATAATAATAATAATAATACATGTATAATAATTTTTATTTTAAAGTGCAAACCGATTTACATTTTTTTTTCGCGTGCGATGACTTTCACATATAAATCTACCGGCCAGCCTGTGTAGGCTTATGATGCACTATCAATTATATGGCATTTTGAGACTGTCTATGGTACAACAGTACAATAAATTAGTTTCGCCAGAATAATGAATTAAGTTATTATAGTTAAATTTCGCATATTAAGGCAGTCAATCAAATAGTTTGACACAAGTCTTGTGTTTGTCGTAAGAATAGTTCCAAGAATATCATCCGAGATTGGATTACTGTTGACCATATCCTTCAAACTAAGTTTGCAGGGCAGGTGTGGGGGCATAATTATAGCTGGTCTGGCTGGATTTACTAACTTTTAAGAATGCCCAATAAAAAACAATTTTGTAAAATTTCATAATCCAAATAAGCTAAATAATTAAATAATAACCCTTACCCAGACATTTTATTCTTAATGAGTTTGATAGATTTAGCTGTTTGTCCCATTGACTGAAATGCTGTTGTTATGAAATACTCATCCATGTACGGCTCCAGCTGAAAGATGAAAATATTCTGATTCAATCAGTTACCATTGATTAACAATGTTCTAAACAGTTCTTACAATAGATATACAGGAAATTATTTTCATTTTAAGTGACATTGCTATTTAAGCAAGGCATCACAAGTGATACTAATCCCCTCCCAATAGAGCACTGTCAGAAATGCCAGTATTTCACTCAAATAAACAAAGGGCAATAACTCTTGTCAATTTGGGTTTGCCTAACTTTGCCATATACAAAACATGAACTTATCTAAGATATTACCATCATAAACCCTTGTGTCATGTTTTACTGAATGCTGCAGAGAAATAAAATTTTTAGAGCGCTGAAAAGGAAAGTGTAACATACATATGCATTGGCATAATCCTATATCCCTTCATAACTTTGTTTACAATGGGATAATTGACAGAAAAATAAGTCTGGTCATGACTGACTTTGGAATCAGATATCTATCTGATCTATGCATACCTACCCTGGGGCACAATATATTAAACTTTTCCACAAATGGAACTAAAAATAATCAAACATATTTTTCCCTGTTCCAGTGTTCAATCTAGAAATGTAGTTGAAGTCATCTTGGCCCAGACCTTCTAAAATAGGGCCATGTGTTGCAATCTGGGTAGCTCAGTTGGTAAAGCATTTGCCTATAGTGTGGGAGCCGAGGTCTCAAGTTCAATCTCCAGTCTGACCTTGTATTTTATTTTTATTCCTTTTGCAGATTGTTGGCCAGTGTGGCCCTCAGAAGTATTGGACTGGCAACTTTGTGCCATATGATGTCCAACCAAGGAAATTTGGATGAAATTTCCAATGTAGGCGAATGTCAAACTCAAAACAAGAGGCCCATGGGCCTTATACGCTCACCTGATAACTAATGGCTAGCTGATAGATTTAAAGAAAACATAAATACTAAACCCCAATGAATTTTTTCTTTACATCAAAATGATCATTGTATCAATACCTACAACATTCTAATATACATGCCTATACAAAACTTTTATAGTTTTCAAGATAATTAACCATTTCAGTATTGTTTTGCATCTGTGACCTTGACCTTTAAACCCATGACCTTTTTCTATACATCGCAATGATTGTTGTATCCATACCTACAACATTCTAATATACATGCCTATACAAAAAGTTTATAGTTTTCAAGATAATTAACCATTTCGGTATTGATTCGCATCTGTGACCTTGACCTTTGAACCCATGACCTTTTTCTATACATCAAAATGATCGTTGTATCAATACCTACAACATTCTAATATACATGCCTATAGAAAAAGTTTATAGTTTTCGAGATAATTAACCATTTCGGTATTGATTCGCATCTGTGACCTTGACCTTTGAACCCATGACCTTTTTCTATACATCAAAATGATTGTTGTATCAATACCTACAACATTCTAATATACATGCCTATACAAAAAGTTTATAGTTTTCGAGATAATTAACCATTTCGGTATTGATTAGCATCTGTGACCTTGACCTTTAAACCCATGACCTTTTTCTATACATCAAAACGATCGTTGTATCAATACCTACAACATTCTAATATAAATGCCTATACAAAAAGTTTATAGTTTTCGAGATAAGTAACCATTTCGGTATTGTTTCACATCTGTGACCTTGACCTTTGAACCCATGACCTTTTTGTTTACACCAAAATGATCGTTGTATCAATACCTACAACATTCTAATATACATGACTATACAAAAAGTTTATAGTTTTCGAGATAATAATTATAATCAGAGGTAAAAAAAATTAGGTCACGACCTTCACAATTGACCTTGACCTCACTTTGAAGATACTAACAAGAAGATGTCAAAACTGAAAACCCCATATCATTATCTGGCCAAATAGTCAAGTTATAACAATTTGAAGCTATTTTACGATTTTTTCAAAATTAAACGCAAAAACGCGTAACCTATTTTTTGTCCGAATTTCACAAAATGAACAAACTATAGACTTAAGACCCTAGAGAAGCCAAATATCACATCAGATTTTTTCTCCAATCAATACTTTCGGAGAAGAAGATTTTTTAAGATTTTTGCACCCCTAGGTCACCTTGACCTAGTTATGGTAGCCATGGCAACACCACGAACAAATCTGAATTGCACCGACTCAGACATGCTTCTGACCAAGTCTCGTTGAAATCTGCCAAGTACTTTCAGAGGAGAAGTCGAAAATGTGTGTTAACGACGCACGCACGCACGCACGCACATACACACGCTGCACCATACCATAAGCTCACATGACCTTTAGTCAGGTGAGCTAAAAAGGGGAAGAATATTGTGGTCAGGGTAGCTCAGTTGGCAGAGCACTCACCTATATAGTGTGGGAGGTTCGAGGTTTGATTCTCATGTTCCCTGCATTTTTCTCCTTCCCCTACCAATTTTTCTCCTTCCCCTACACGTTTTCAAAATTTGAAAAATAAACTTGTATGACTTGATGCAAGTTATTAGGATTATTTTATTTGCATAACTTCCACAGCAAACATTAAATATTTTAATCTTTGGCAACACTTATGTAACGGGGAGGCAAGGCTCTACGATTGCAATTTTTTTCACTAGCCTCCTGGCTAGTAAACCCGAGATGTTTACTAGCCAGAGCAACAATGTTACTCTCCACATATTTTTTTTATAAATACAATTTAACTGGGATTCAATTAGACTGGAATTATTTACCATTATTGCTTAATTTTGAAGATGCAAGGCAACATCAATATCATAAAAAAGCCGTTCGGAGCCATGAATTTCAGGTCAGTTTAGAGGATTACGTTTGTTTTTCCATCAAGTGATCATTGGCACCGAGTCGTAGACGAGGTCGTTTCTTCCTGATCATTGATAACATTAGAAATTTCGAAGCTTCTGGATTTTTATTCCTACTCATGGCTTGAAAAATAAATATATTTGCCGATTTTGTTTATGACTCATAGCGATGAAATTGACACTTGAAAATGTGATCACACAAACGCTTAACAACTTTACAGATTGGAGCTATATGATTTAAAGCGCTTTAAAGATTAAGCTTGATAAGAGTAATTTTGTTGTCGAAAACAGAAAGGAAAATCCGGATTTGACTTTCTACTTTATACTCGCACATGGGCGAGTGAATTTGACATATCCACTCGCATTTACAAATAATTACTCGCATTGTAGACCCCTTGGAGGAAACACCAGACAAAAAACCCACTTCCAGGTTCCTCACTGTCTCAGTGCCCCAGCCGAGAATCAAACCCAGTCTTTCTGGATGAATAGCGAGTGTTCTACCACAACGCTAAAAGATCCGGACCAGAAAGTCTGGCAGTAAATCACTCTATTATATCTACTCTATACAACACAACAATACCATGACTGCCTCAGTCCCACTGCATTTATTTACTGAATTATCAGTTTCTCTCCAAATAAATTTTACAGTTCTTTAAAACTATATGACATTTGCCATAGCATGGTCCCATATCATAAGCCAAATGTCATGTTATACACCAGATATAATTCCACTAGCACTACCTAAACTTGCTGATCAAAATAGGGTCGACATTAAAAACTAAAAAGTAAATGTTTTCTAAACCCAGTTGCTAGCTACAAACTTTAACTTACATCTCCCATCCATAATGTAGAAGCGTCTGTCGACATATTGGACATTATAGCGTGGAACAATAATCTTTTTGCTTCAGAATCCAGATATCACAAAATCTGGCTCAACGTAGCCTTCCCCAAAACTTACCTATCAGTATGTGACCATCACTTGTCAAATGCGGATCGTCGTCCTCTACGATATAATGGCCTTCAGTACTTTGTATGCAGGTGTTCTTGGCTTTCTATATATCACAACAGACAACATAGACTCTCTTTTAGAACAATTCAATTCAATTCAATATTTATTTCCTCTAGTTAGAGATTATATTTATAATACATTCAAGATATTAATATATGAAATATATACAAAGTAATAATGAATAATTAAGTAATGAAACTATAAAGCAAGGAACAACTATATCTTAATTAATTCATAACGTAATAAGTTATATACATATGTTCACACACACACACACACACACACACACACACACACACACACACACACACTGTTATAGCGTTTTGGATATGTGTATGATCTGACCGAGCGAACTAGGTGGTTTCACCTGTTCACTGGGCTTTAGAAGTCTATAATAGCAAGCACAGGTTGCTTGTATAAACCTATAACACAGTCTTCTAAAAAGATGAGCGTTATCATTTCCGATCAGGGAACCGGACATCCTTAGAAGATAATTTAGATCTTATAATTTGGTCACATATATTCCCTTACAGGCTATGATCTGTAAACATGATTAATATAACTATTATATTTCGCAGCTTGTATATTTTTAATGATATTGTTCTTTAAACTTGATCAAATTTCAAATAACAATTTTTTTGCAGGAATAGGAAATTCCTTTATTTGAACAGTTGAACAGCGACATATGAAATGTCGCTGCTTAAAAATAAGCAAGGAAGATAAGTATGATACAGTACTTACCTGCTTACAGAGACCGACATCTAGAATTCCAAAATAATACACAACAGTTACTATTTCCTTAGAATACGAACCAACGTATTATAACGGACTATACACAGTGATACAGTCATATTGAAACAAATTGAAACCAAAAGGAAAAATTTGTTTAAGAAACTATCATTAAAATTTTGCACTTGTGTATCATGAGTGTGGTGGGAAGGTAGACAGGACAGGCTATGGATCATATGCATATATAGGCATTAGACCGTTTTTGTATTTCATATAAAAATTAGCATTCATTCTCAAGTGTATATAAAGTAATATATGTTTGTGTACAATATATTAAACACTGTGCTATTTATAGCTAAACGCGTGCCAAAGTTAATAGTTGTAATGCACTCTATAAACGCATAAGCCGGAATTTTTATATGATCAACATAGAAAAGTTGGTGTTTCCATAATCCAAACATGTTTGAAATGTAGGTCTACACGTTGTCGTGTATTTATAAGGTAATGTACCTAATCTTAATCTGCATAATGGGTCAGGTAATATTCAATAATGTAAACTTCTACCCTCTACCAGAGACATATGTCTCTGCCTCTACACAAAATCTCCATTGTGACATTTGGAATTGGTAAGGATTACTTAAAACTGACTTTTTTGTTGTTTTTTTCACCAAAAATTCTGCAATTACCGGTACATAACTTGATGCAGCAAATAATTTCTTGTCAAAATGATATATTTTGTTTTTAATATTCCATTTGAAATGAAACAGATAATTCATTCTTGGTTGGTTGGTTGGTGGATAGACATGAGATTTTGGCCCAGATTGACTACATTAAATGGGTCTGTTTTGATAAAGGTACGTTTTTACTTTGCAGTTTCCTATCTCTGGACGAAGAAGAGTCTGTATATTTCCCACACGTGTGTACTAACACCCTAGAGCCAGCCTATCTACATTCTTCTGAGAAAATGGAGGTTGTTGTTGGTTTCATACGATGAGGTTTGTGTTAGGATATAGACTGGTAAAAATCGACAAGGTAAATGTTGCCGTGTAAGACGGATATGTTTTCTGGCAAGGTAATGGATTCTGTGACTGATTTTGATTGAGCACAGGACCTTCCCATTGCCTGTTCTACAGTTCTATATCTGTTTATTACACAGTTACAATCCTAGTATTCTGGATAGGTGCAAAGTAAAGTAAAGTAACCAACATATTAAACACATCAATTTTGTTTAGATGCCACCCAACAGTGTCAAATAAAGGGTAGATTAATTATCCAAAATAGTTCTGGAACTACCAAGGCAAGTACCTTTCTGGAACAAAATGTAAAAACTTTTTTTCTAAAATAAAAATTTGAATTCACTGTTGTGTCATAATTTTGATGCTGTATTAAATTTTAATATTTGTTTAGAATTTGAAGTTGCCATTGTTCTGGTTCAAAGTTTAATGGAATATTTATTTTAAGATGGCATTCCTTTTTCCTGGGCAAAGTAAGCGATTAATAAATTTAGCAGTCTCGGAGGACAAGTTGGTAGCATGTTTTCCTGTAGTATGGGTGGTCTTGGGTTTGAGCCATGGTCTAGCCCAGCATTTTCTTCCCTTGTTCCATAAACTTAAAAGTTTAAAATTTGTTATTTTACTTTATGTTTTAGGAATATCAGTTTGAACAGAGTTTTACAGACCATTCACACACTGGATGTGTAAAGTCTTTAGCAATATCAGCTAAATCTATTCTAGCCTCTGGGAGTACAGACGAATCTATAAGATTATTTAATTTGAAGAAACGATCAGAATTAGGATCACTAGTACACCATTCAGGTACAGAAAAAATTGTTATATTAGGCCCCTCAATAACTTTGCCACCTCATTCATCACCACATTATTTTGAAGTCCAAAAATTCGTTTTTATGAGTCTCTCAGTTTTTTTTCAAACCCATTAATGTCAAAATTTGACTGAACATTTGGTGATGATGAGTTGAAGTTTTACTGTTAACTATATACATAACACTATGGTTGCTCTGTTGGTATAATGTTTATTTTGTATGCTGGAGGATAGGTTTGAACCCCCAGTCAGGGTCTTAGCAAGACTAAAGTAAATAGATACTGCAGGGGTTAAAAATTATGTTTTGTAATGGAAGGTCCAGAACCTTTTGCCTTTATTTTTGGCAGGTCCCAC
>CM037860.1:54202159-54629659 GCA_021292105.1 Anadara kagoshimensis | reverse complement strand
AGACTCAAAACTGAGGTGCAGCATCTTGGTGAAGTGCATATGTGGAAATTGAAAAACAGTATGTCATCTGTGGTTGGTAGAGGATACTTACAGCTAGAAGCTACATGTATTGATAAATTGGGGAAGATAAAATATACAGTTGAAACTTGTTATCTCGAAATCGGATTACTTCGTATATCTCAAAGCTTTTTATTTGGTCCTCTTTTTTTTACAACTTAAAATACTCCGTTCAAGTTGAATTCTGATAACTCAAAATATTGGATATGTCGAAGTAAATTCCAGGTCCGTCTGTAAATTTTCAATAGGTATTAATCTCATTAAGTCGAATTTTTCAAAGGTAAATTAACCTATTGTATTGATAAACTGGGAAAGATAAAATATATGTATATGTTTTTCAGATTACGAGGCTTGGTGGTTAAGAAATCTGATGAAGATGATAGCTACTTCCTGATTACAGCATCTAGTGATGGTTTTATCAAATTATGGAAAGTAACGCTATCACAGGTATATTATACAGGTGTTTTTTGTTGTATGCATAGAACCCTTTTATTATATGCATTTGAATTCATTGAAAATTGAAATCGTCTTCCTTGTCCATTTTTCTGTCTGTATACATTTTTTTGAAGATATGCATTATCTACTTTTTCTGAAATTGTGCAGATATAACTTGTGATAAGAACCTGTGCAACAGAGATTATTTGTTTAATATAATGAATTTTGTGTAATTATCTTGAATTATTGTTGTTTCCAGACTTAGAATTTTTTTTCCAAATGTAGTTATTGCAATTTCTGAGAATTTGAAATCTGTTCATAAAGACATAAGCATGTTTTAAGTATTTTAGGACTTGTAAAACATTGTCTTATACTTTATTTTTGTTTTGAAGTTTTTTGTGTGACTAAGATTTGTTCGTTGTCATACAATAAAATTATACATGCATCATAACATGTAATTGTAAACCTTGATCCATCACAACCATTTGTTTGGTAAAAGTTTGGCAATATAAGGCATTTGGTATTAGATTAAAAGTGGTTTATAAAGAACATACATGTATTTGAAATGATTTTTTTTACCACATCGAGCGCATAACTTTATAAATTTCAGTCAGGTGGCAAAGTTATCAAAGGACATAACTATAAGGTTATAAATAAAATTTTAAGTTTTATTAATTTTTCAGCAATCTATAAGCACAAGTTTATTAGCACAACAGAATACTGGGTTTAGATTAACATGTTTAGCTGTAAGAGATGGGGCGTCGGTTCCCCAAAACACCACAGAAAATGTAAAAGTAGACAAAACTGTTACTACGAAAAATAAACAAAAAATGGATAAAACTGAAACGAAAAGTAAAGATGTTAAAGTTACAGAAAGTAAAAAGTCGCGTCAGAAAGGAGGTGATGTGACAAGTAATGGTGATGGTCACTCGGACAGTGAAAGTGATGGTCAGTCAGACAGTGAAAGTGATGGTCACTCAGACAATGAAAGTGATGTAGAATTACATAGTGACAGTGAGGCAGTGTCAGATAGTGACCTGGAAAATGAAGGAGTAGATTCAGATAATGATAGTGACAGTGATAATGATGGTGTAGAACAGCTGAGAAGTAAGAAAGCCAAACCCAAGGCAAAGAAGAAACCATCGCAGACCATCTCAAACAAAGGTGAAATACACATGTACATCTAAATTTATGTACAAGCAAAATGATGTTGTACACTAGGGTATCATGTTGTAACCTCAAGATAATGTGGCACACTTAAGCAAAAAATATTGTACACTAGGGTATCATGTTGTAACCTCAAGATAATGTGGCACACTTAAGCAAAAAATATTGTACATTTTATACCCTTATTCTTTTGTAGAACATCTATGCTGTATTGGGAACCTCAGTTGACAAATGGTTTTGAGCACCAGCACACACAGTGCCCCTCATAGTCATAGCCTAGGTTAAAATCTCACATTGGACACAGACCCTATTGAGATAAAGTTGTCAGTTTGCCTGCCAAAAGTCAGTGGTTTTCTCCATGCACTTTGGTTTCTTCCACCATTTCTGAACTGACTGCCTTGATTTATGTGAAAGCATCTTGACTTGGGCATAAAATAAAATTACTCAGCTCTAAGCTCCATACTGTATTGTAGCAATAGAGGGATGTTCCAGTTTAAAATTAAAAAGAATTGGAACACAAGTCGCCACATAAATTTCGCTGCGGAAAAACTTCTCCCTATTTTGAAAAACTTCCTCCAAATCTTAGCCGAGGGAAAAGTTTAATCTTATTGAGCCCTGATTGCTATATACATTTCACTTACTGGGTCTGTTTGTCTCATCATGTGACCAGTGTAAAATCCATGTACAAGATTGATGGTAATAATAAGAAAGCATGCCAAATGATGTACCACTCAGGCTAGACCCTAATGTGAGAAAGTTTGTCAGTTCACTTGACAAAGGCGGGCGTTTTCTCCTGGCACTCCAGTTTCCTTCACCATCCATTAATTGAGGGATCGCCGGCCACGCCCACAATTTCCGACAAAGGCCTGGCATGTTTGAATTACACGCAAAAAGAATGAAAACTTGCCTGAATTGCCCAGTTAAATGACGTCACTGACACTAGTATGTCATTAGTTGCCGTGACGCTTTAGTACCATGATGGCGGCCTTTGTCGAACATTGTGGACGTGGCCGGCGTTGCGTCAATTGACTGCCTCAATGTAAGAGAAAAAATCTTGACTGTATAAAACTCTGACCATTATTCTGCTCCACTCGGTGCAAGTGAATTTAGCATATGTATGCAATGTACCAAAATTATTATAATATATGTTTATATATTCAGGTGCAGCAATGGAGAAGAACAAAGGCAAAAGAAGATTAAAACAACAATCTAAAGACTCAAAGAAATTAAAATCTGGCAACAAAATCTAGTAATAAAATAAGATTTTTATTATGTTTGTTTCTTTTTTTAAATTTCTACAACAATAGTATAAATGTATATAAGTCGTCCAAAATCTGATGGCAGAGGGTTTATAAACAGTAAACACTGACTGATTTATGTAACGCATATGGGTGTAATATGTAGCGTATCTTTGTATGTGCGTTATCACATCGGCTCATGCTTTATTCGTTAAATTAAAATAACTGGTTGTTTATGTTGTCATCAGATTGTGATGGACCACCTACAGGTCACTCAAAAATTGATGGCAACGTATACAATGCAACAGGTTTGTTTTAGTATCAGGGTTGTGGTAACTGATACACATAGGATGGCATGATCATATATAGGTGTAGTATCTGTTTTAACCATTTTAGGTGGTATAGACCATCCTTGTTTTAGGTTTCCACAATTTCAAAATCATCTGAACTTTGTGAAAATATAGTTAGATAATTCAAAAAGTTTCTTAATACATTTCCTAAAATAGGTCACTTTTCGAAAACATTTCTCGGAAATTAGTAGCCAATTTTGGCTACCAGGAAGGGAGATTTAACTTGTTTATAAACACTCTGCTGTCAGATCATAAGTGACCTGAAGACTTATAAAATATTATGGTCCATTTTTTAAATGCATGTATAATGCACACACAATTTATGACACATGATGCACAGATGCTGTAGATTCTGAATTGCACTTAAAGATGTATAAACGTCATTATTTTTCTCCCTCTGTCTCACCAGTACTGGGAGGTATGACCATTGTCATCGGCGGTACTAATTCTTATACAATCTGTAAAGCAGTCTCAGCACCATAAGTAAACTATAGAAGAAACAAAAATAGGCTGGTTTTAGTAAAAGTGTTAACCAGTTATACTCCTGATGTTTGGTAGTCTGTCCATACAGGTACATGTATACATTAATAACCCACCTGTGGCCTTACAACTTTATGTAGGCAGTTCATAAAGGTATACCGTAATATCTCGCATGTGGCCTGCCAACATTTGGCAGGATATTACTTAGGTAGATGAATGTGACAAGTTTGAGCATTTGGTGCCTTAGCTAGATAGACAGGAGGTGGTTGCCCTTCCGCAGCACCTGGCCTCACTTCCTGGTAGAAGTTCACATGATTAACTTAATTTGTCAGTTTCTAAAGTTTTAACTTTGCTTTTGGGATTGTGATTTGGATATGAATTAGTGTGACACTGTGTTAAATTTTGGTCAATATTACTTTGCATGTTTCTAGGCTGAAGGAAAAAACAGTGTATCTGGAGAAAACCACCAACCTTTGCAAGAGGACTTGCTCATTAGAGAAGACTTCATATATGTAAAACACTTACCACAAAATCCCCAGTTGCTAGTATGAATTGTGTTATAGTGGCTTGTGTCACATTACATACCATAAAAGGTATACTGTATAGTATAGATGGTGATGTCTCAATATAAGTGAAATATTCTTGATTGATATAAAACAGTTGGACTACTTCCATTCTGATTGTAATGGTATAGGCAAAAGACATTGACCTGTCTGCCTGATCTTTCATTAAGAATATTCATATTCCCCAATACATGGGTAGGATTTGCAGTTAATACATAAACAAATCATGTGATTAGTGTTTCCCATGATGTATCAGTGGATGATAAAAACATGTTCCCTTTTCATTAAATGTTCTGGTCCATAAGAAATATTCCTTATGAAAGGTCAAGTGGACAGGTCAATGTTGTTTGGCTATACCTGTACTGGTAACTGTTACCGGTGTTTGATTTCCAAATCAAGTATTTATATCATTATTTTGTAAAAGTTGCAAACAAAAATAGTTTGAGACTATTATACCTGTGAGGGTTAGAATGTTGCTTTACATTCCAGTCAAGATTTTTTTTACTTATATCAAGGTAGTCACTTCTGGAATGACTGATCACAGATGACCTCTTTCACCAGGATCAATCTGCCCGAGTGAGCTTCAACATAAGTTGTGAATAATCTGTACAAGTTTCATGTAGAGCTTACTCTTGATACATTAAGCAGAGCCTAGTTTCTAGTACATTAAATCCTGTAAAGTTTGAATCAAAATGTATAATGGTCATTTAATGACAATTAAATGTATAAAAAATCTCTAAAGATATAATAGATCTCAAAATTTGATGAAAAAATATAAAGTTATATTATGTTGCCAAAACCAGGAAATTTTATTTTGAAATCAAGTTTTTTTTAAATCTGAATTCAATGCAAAATGAAACTTTGTATAAAAATTTTATTATAATTCTATCTTTATTTGATGTTGCACAAATATAATTTGTTTCTTTAAAAATTTCAGATTTTATTGATTGCACAAAGATAAATGCTAACAGAATATGTTCATAATAATATTTTGATTCTAGCTTAACTGAATTTTTTACTGTGAAACTAGGCCCAGCTTTTGTTTTTGGAAGCTGACAGAAACATAAACATGAAAATAAACAAATGTACAAGTAAATACAAAAATGTATTTTTTTAATCTGATTAAAGATTTAACAAGTTACTATGGCAGTGATTTCCAGTATTGATTGTAGCACTGTCAGTGGTAAACTCACGGATGTCGTTAAAATTTTGATCACTTCCAAAGTAGCAAAAACACACACGACACTTAACATTTTTTAATCACTGTCAAGATTAACTATCACACACAGACATTTTTCAAACTTTGACATCCTATATTTTCTCTTCACAATAAAAGTACATATATGAATTCTTTTAAAATGAGTTCTGCTAATTTAAATATTGTCTGTTTAAGAATTCTCTGTCCATCATCACTTTGGATTCCATTTTTCATCATACTGGTATTTGATTCTATAAGTCAGTCTTAAAACTTCTGCAGCACTAAAGAAAGAAATGGAGTAATTTTCATGTTTAAGTTTCAGAATCCAGCACATCACCGTACCAACAATTCATGTGAAAATATAATACTAGTAGTAGACATATACTTAATTAATATTGGAATAATATAATTAATTACTAAACCTTATGTTGAATATTTTTGTAAATACAGTCCAACCTGCCTTAAAGGTCACCTCTATATAAGGGCCACCTGTTTATAAAGGTCAGTAGAATTGTATCCCAATTGTTCTTTATTTATATTATTTGAACCTGTATATATAGGTCACCTGTCCATAAAGACCACTTTTACTGGTTCCCTTGGGTGACCATTATAGACAGGTTTGACTGTATCTACATTCATTCTGACTTTTCCTTATACATATGTACAATGTTATACCAGAAACAATGATTTTTCTGAACTCTTTTATCTGAATTTTGTTTGAAAGTTCCTAATTTATTCTGAAAATGTAAAAATGTCCAAAATCAGGAACTTTACAGAAAAATTTCAGAACTTTTCAGGAAAATGTAAAAACTTTTCAGGATTATTTTAGAACTTTCAGAAAGAATTCAGAATTTTTCATGAAAATTCCATAACTTTTCAGACAAAATTCAGACACCTTTTTTCATTAGGGCAAATACAATAATCTTAATTTATAATCCCTGCATTAATTATGACCATAAATTCAACTTATAAAAAGATTTATTCAAAATGTTATTGTATAATATTTTCTATCTCTACAGAAATTATGCAATTGGCCAAAATGTCTGGCTTGCAGAAAACTAACTGAATTTCAGACATCTTTATTTACTTGATATAACAGATTTTGCCAAGTTTTTTTTATTCAATTGGACCAAATTTAAATATCACTTGATAGTTTTTGTTGGTCATGTTTCTAACAAATAGTATACAGTTTATGCAGGGTTTAGTTTAGACCCGATACTGTCCAGAGACAAAGTAGCCAGAGACCCTACACTGTCCAGAGATGCAAGTAGCCAGAGACCCTACACTGTCCAGAGATGCAAGTAGCCAGAGACCCTACACTGTCCAGAGATCCAAGTAGTTGGGAGACCCTACACTGTCCAGAGATGCAAGAAGCCAGAGACCCTACATTGTCCAGAGATGCAAGTACCCGGTAGTCAGAGACCCTTGACTGTCCAGAGATGCAAGTAGTCGGAGACCCTTGACTGTCCAGAGATGCAAGTAGCCAGAGACTCTACACTGTCCAGAGATGCAAGTAGCCAGAGACCCTACACTGTCCAGAGATGCAAGTAGTCAGAGACCCTTGACTGTCCAGAGATGCAAGTAGTCAGAGACCCTACACTGTCCAGAGATGCAAGTAGTCAGAGACCCTTGACTGTCCAGAGATGCGAGACCTACACTGTCCAGAGATGCAAGTAGTCAGAGACCCTACACTGTCCAGAGATGCAAGTAGTCAGAGACCCTTGACTGTCCAGAGATGCGAGACCTACACTGTCCAGAGATACAAGTAGTCAGAGACCCTACACTGTCCAGAGATGCGAGACCCTACACTGTCCAGAGATGCAAGTAGTCAGAGACCCTTGACTGTCCAGAGATGCAAGTAGTCAGAGACCCTTGACTGTCCAGAGATGCAAGTAGTCAGAGACCCTTGACTGTCCAGAGATGCAAGTAGCCAGAGACCCTTGACTGTCCAGAGATGCAAGTAGTCAGAGACCCTTGACTGTCCAGAGATGCAAGTAGCCAGAGACCCTTGACTGTCCAGAGATGCAAGTAGCCAGAGACCCTTGACTGTCCAGAGATGCAAGTAGCCAAAGGAAAGGAACTTCATAAAACAAGGAAAGACAAACTAAATAAAGTAATAGGAATCTTAAATTGGTGATTTGCCTCAATTCAGTAAAACATATTCTAGATGGAGATGTGAAACAATATTAAACATAAAACTAATAGAATTTATTATAAGTATCCATTTAAGATAGGGAAATCTAATCTCAGGGGTTGAATACATTTGTATTTTAGTCAGAGACGAGGCTTGCTGAGTCCGACAGAAATATTCAACCCAAAGGTGAGATTTCCCTATCCTAAAATGGTGAACTCATAATTGATTCTTTTTCTTCCATTTTGATGACAATTTTGGTTTCAAATATGAGTACATTGACAAAGACATGTAATTTCTGCACGTTGAATGGAGATACGCATGTGGAAGTGAAGATACTTTCTTCCATCTTCCTATGTTTTGAGATAGAATTTCCGCTTGAAGAAACGATGAAAGAAATTTCTATCTTTACCTCCACGTGCTTATCTTCACCTCCATGTGCGGCTTTCAGTGAAGTCACCATCAAAGGACAATTGAATTGTGGAGACTGACGTCGTATTGCGGAAAATGACACCAGAGTCTCCAAATTTAGATATTTTCATATATTTTTAATGTTTATTTGGGAGATTAGATAAATGGCTTTGTTTTCTAGTGTATACTTTTTGTATAACCAAAATCAGGTACATTCATTGTCCGTGGTCATATTTATTTTTATGTAAAAGGTTAAATAACAAAGTTAGATTTACAAAGATGGTGTCCATGTCGATGTGACTGATACTTCAAGCAAAAATGTTTTCAAGAGACATAACCATAGCCTGAAAGGTTTAATGGAATACATATTTGAATATATCTAACTTGGGTTTGGATTTGTACACTTATGTTTGAAATAAAATCTCTTAAAAATTAACTAACTAGAGTGCAAAATACAGACAGTTATGGAGTTTGCCGCTGTCCAACATGATCAAACACCCCTTAACATTTGTTAAAGACATTTTGGAAAACATTTAAATTGTGAATTCTTGGAATAGTGCTTTTTTTACAGAAAACATGAACTGATTTGATTCCATATCCAATGGAAATAATTGTTCCACACAAACATGGAAGGGGGGGGGGGGGGTGGCATCACATGGTACAGTGGCAGACTCCATAATTTTAAAGACAAGACTATATGTACCTCATTGCTGCCACTAATCCTGCTGGCATAATTTTTTTTGTTTGGGCAAATCTAAAACCCATAACACCTGCTAATGCACCAGACACAGCTGTGGAGGAATAAAAATGTTCATTTGTCTTAACTCTTAATATACATGTAATAATTACTACAGTTCTAGGTTTCAATATTAGTAGCAGGGCCCATTGGCCCATGACCCCTTAAAATAAGTCTGGGCCCCTAAATCTTTACACATTTAGGCTATTTACTACCGTTACAAGATTTTTTTTGTAGTGAGCTGGGCCCCACTCCAAACTTAAGCTTTATCCCTGAGCAGCCACACTTTCCAAAATTTTGTTATAAAATATAGTCATTTATTTTTAATGTATTTTCAAACATTTGCTAAAATATTTAGGTAATATACATAATAGGTTACTTTTTGAAAATATTTCTCAGAAATTAGTAGTGATTGGCTTCCAGGTATGGGAACATAAATACAAATACAAGTGCTAAAAAGTCTGTAAAATTAACCATGTTAAACTTGCTAAATTGGACATTTTAAACTTGCATTTTTAGGCCATTTGAGCCAAAAGTTTCAGATAGAATATTGCCATCATTTTGTGCCTATTTAGGTCATGTTGTTCTTCATTAATTTTAACAAATTTTCATCTTCTTGGCCAGCATGATTGATACAATGATAACAAATCTTGACATGGATTTACGTTGACCAACACTCTTTCAAGTTTGAGATACTGGATGGCCTTGACTCAGATTCAATACATGTAGTATAAAACTTTAAATATCATCTTATCATAAACTGAAAGGCCTAGCAACTTGAAGCTTCATATATATGCAAAGAGTAAAACTTCGATTTATCACCACCATTTGTTAAGTCAAATTTTGGCGTTATAAAGGGGTTTGGAGATAAAACGGGGAGGCACATAAACAAAATGGATTTTGGGACTTCAAAATAGTGTGACGATAAGCGAAGTGGCAAAGTTATCGATGGGCATTATAACGAGGTTTTACTGTACAAAGCAATGCAGACCAAGAATGTCTATTAAGTTAAGAAACAGTAGTAAAACCTGAAACCATCTTCCTTGTCCTGAACCATATGACCTTGTAGTTTGTAGTTTAATATACTTTTAGGACATCAAATTAACATAACACTCTACTATGGGTGACCTTGACCTTCATTCAAGGTCATACTGGCCTTAGGTTGTAAAACCTCTGAACATCTTGTCATAAATCAAAAAGCATAAAGGCTTCAAACTTCAAGAAGGCTTGGAAATAGGTAGTGACTGTTTGGTTTCTTTTTTTCATCAAGCACTCAGCTTTTAGAAATGAAAGTCACAGGTCCATTTAGAAGACTTTAAAACAGATACCCAGTGTCATGGTAGGCATAGCACCCATAAAAACCCTCCCAGCACATTGCCCTGAGCATACTGCAAATATAAATGCCAATTCACCTATAGCTGGTGACATCTCGATATTGGTAAAATATTTTTGATTGGGACATAAAGGACCATTCAATTACAATCAATTTATCCTCTGTGCAACAAATATACATGTACATGTTTATTTAATCAAAAACTGGTACCTAATGTGATCCCAACATTTTTTGGGTCACTAGACATCTGGAAAGCTCCCAAAGCCAAAAGTGCACCACAAGAAAGTCCTGCAGCCAGTGATGGAACACTTCCTGAAATAACAACATGAAAACATTATACATGTATTACTATAGCAACCAATGATGGAACATTTCCTGAAATTACAACACGTAAACATTATATTATTATAGCAACCTGAGATGGAACATTTCCTGAAATAGCATGTAAACATTATATCACTATGGCAACCTGTGATGGAACATTTCCTGAAATTACAACATGTAAACATTATATAGCAACCTGTGATGGAACATTTCCTGAAATTACAACATGTAAACATTATATTATTATAGCAACCTGAGATGGAACATTTCCTGAAATAGCATGTAAACATTATATCACTATGGCAACCTGTGATGGAACATTTCCTGAAATTACAACATGTAAACATTATATAGCAACCTGTGATGGAACATTTCCTGAAATTACAGTAAACATTATATTATTATAGCAACCTGAGATGGAACATTTCCTGAAATTACAACATGTAAACATTATATAGCAACCTGTGATGGAACATTTCCTGAAATTACAGTAAACATTATATCACTATGGCAACCTGTGATGGAACATTTCCTGAAATTACAACATGTAAACATTATATTACTATTGCAACCAGTGATGGAACACTTCCTGAAATTACAACATGTAAACAATATATCACTATGGCAACCTGTGATGAAACACTTCCTGTAAACATTACATTACTATTGTAACCAGTGCTGTAAGAGTTGCTGGAATAAGACAATGTGTTAAACATAATATTACTATAGCAACCAGTGATGGAACACTTCCTGAAATAGCAGACAGACATAATATCAGTAAAGCAGCCACTGACTGAACACTTCCTGTAATTTTATCATATGCCGTTATGCTAATAAAGTAATGTATTACTACCTATATATATCGTAACAGCCAGTGATAAAATACTTCATGAAATAAGAACATTAAATATTAAAATCACATTTGGTCCTCTTTTTCCATGTTAACGACTAAATTCTATGAAATCACATGTTTCTGGTCAGCTGTGTATCAGTCAGTATAAACCACCATATAGACTTGAGCTTCAATTTCATGTTTGATATTCAGGGGCCATACACAATTATGGACTATCTTCTAAATTAAACACAATATAACTTAAAACAAGAGGCCCATGGGCCTTATACGCTCACCTGATAACTAATGGCTAGCTGATAGATTTAAAGAAAACATAAATACTAAACCCCAATGAATTTTTTCTTTACATCAAAATAATCATTGTATCAATACCTACAACATTCTAATATACATGCCTATACAAAACTTTTATAGTTTTCAAGATAATTAACCATTTCAGTATTGTTTTCGCATCTGTGACCTTGACCTTTGAACCCATGACCTTTCTCTATACGTCAAAATGATCGTTGTATCAATACCTACAACATTCTAATATACATGCCTATACAAAAAGTTTATAGTTTTCGAGATAATTAACCATTTCTGTATTGATTTGCATCTGTGACCTTGACCTTTGAACCCATGACCCTTTTCTATACATCAAAATGATCGTTGTATCAATACCTACAACATTCTAATATACATGCCTATACAAAAAGTTTATAGTTTTCGAGATAATTAAACATTTCCGTATTATTTCGCATCTGTGACCTTGACCTTTGAACCCATGACCTCTTTCTATACATCAAAATGATCGTTGTATCAATACCTACAACATTCTAATATACATAACTATACAAAAAGTTTATAGTTTTCGAGATAATTAACCATTTCGGTATTGTCTCGCATCTGTGACCTTGACCTTTGAACCCATGACCTTTTTCTATCCATCAAAATGATCGTTGTATCAATACCTACAACATTCTAATATACATGCCTATACAAAAAGTTTATAGTTTTCGAGATAATTAACCATTTCGGTATTGTTTTGCATCTGTGACCTTGACCTTTGAACCCATGACCTTTTTCTATACATCAAAATGATCGTTGCATCAATACCTACAACATTCTAATATACAAGCCTATACAAAATGTTTATAGTTTTTGAGATAATTAACCATTTCTGTATTGTTTCACATCTGTAACCTTGACCTTTGAACCCATGACCTTTTTCTAGACATCAAAATGATTGTTGTATCAATACCTACAACATTCTAATATACATGCCTATACAAAAAGTTTATAGTTTTCGAGATAATTAACCATTTCAGTATTGTTTCACATATGTGACCTTGACCTTTGAACCCATGACCTTTTTCTATACATCAAAATGATCGGTGTATCAATACCTACAACATTCTAATATACATGCCTATACAAAAAGTTTATAGTTTTCGAGATAATTAACCATTTCAGTATTGTTTCACATCTGTGACCTTGACCTTTGAACCCATGACCTTTTTCTATACATCAAAATGATCGTTGTATCAATACCTACAACATTCTAATATACATGCCTATACAAAATGTTTATAGTTTTTTAGATAATTAACCATTTCGGTATTGTTTCGCATCTGTGACCTTGACCTTTGAACCCATGACCTTTTTCTATACATCAAAATGATCGTTGTATTAATACCAACAACATTCTAATATACATGCCTATACAAAAAGTTTATAGTTTTCGAGATAATAATTATAATCAGAGGTTAAAAAAAATTAGGTCACGACCTTCACAATCGACCTTGACCTCATTTTGAAGATACTAACAAGAAGATGTCAAAACTGAAAACCCCATGTCATTATCTGGTCAAATAGTCAAGTTATAACAGTTTGAAGCTATTTTACGATTTTTTCAAAATTAAACGCAAAAACGCGTAACCTATTTTTTATCCGAATTTCACAAAATGAACAAACTATAGGCTTAAGACCCTAGAGAAGCCAAATATCACATCAGATTTTTTCTCCAATCATTGGTTTCGGAGAAGAAGATTTTTTAAGATTTTTGCACCCCCTAGGTCACCTTGACCTAGTTATGGTAGCCATAGCAACGCCACGAACAAATCTGAATTGCACCGGCCCATATATACTTCTGACAAAGTTTCATTAAAAACTGTCCAGTAGTTTCAGAGGAGAAGTCGAAAATAGGTGTTAACGACGCACACACGCACACACGCACATACCTTCGGTCAGGTGAGCTAAAAAGTACAACTGATTCTTTCAGAGTTAACATGCAATTTTAAAGAGTTGAAGTTACAGACAGTATCAAGTATCCAACTGAAGCCATTTCTGGGAAAACAACATTTTGTAAGCCTAAATCTTTATTTAAGCAATCTAAGCAAATGTGAAATATCAGAATAAAGAAAGTCTGTTTTACTGACTTCACAAAATGATGTGAGTTGCCTTGGTAATGTGGTCACAATCCAATAAAGATACTTATCTCAAGATAGTGATCACACAATTAAGGCTTTGTGTGTTTATGTCTTACAACACCACTTAAGTAATGAAACAATGACCTCTAGATTAATTTGTATGATTACTGTGTTAAAACATAGATTAAAGTTAGAGGGGTTGAGGCAAAAAGGTTCAGGTCTTTCTAAGGAACCTTGAAAGTATGAATTTTACTCTTGGGAATTAAATTTGAATACTAGTTTAAGTAGTTTTAATGGTTTTAAACTGGAATCAACTGTGTTTATAAGGATTGAGTGTTCAGATATTTTACCCTGAAAATCAAGGGTCAATATCTTGCCAATATCTTGGGCCATTACTGGGCTGGGAAAATAACATTTTGTATGCCTAAATCTTGGGCCATTTCTGGGAAATAACATTTTGTATGCCTAAATCTTGGGCCATTTCTGGGAAAATAACATTTTGTATGCCTAAATCTTGGGCCATTTCTGGGAAAATAACATTTTTTGTTCCTAAATCTTGGGCCATTTCTGGGAAAATAACATTTTTTGTTCCTAAATCTTGGGCCATTTCTGGGAAAATAACATTTTGTATGCCTAAATCTTGGGCCATTTCTGGGAAAATAACATTTTGTATGCCTAAATCTTGGGCCAATTCTGGAAAAAAAACATTTTGTATGCCTAAATCTTGGGCCATTTCTGGGAAAATAACATTTTGTATGCCTAAATCTTGGGCCATTTCTGGGAAAATAACATTTTTTGTTCCTAAATCTTGGGCCATTTCTGGGAAAATAACATTTTGTATGCCTAAATCTTGGGCCATTTCTGGGAAAATAACATTTTGTATGCCTAAATCTTGGGCCATTTCTGGGAAAATAACATTTTTTGTTCCTAAATCTTGGGCCATTTCTGGGAAAATAACATTTTGTATGCCTAAATCTTGGGCCATTTCTGGGAAAATAACATTTTGTATGCCTAAATCTTGGGCCATTTCTGGGAAAATAACATTTTGTATGCCTAAATCTTGGGCCATTTCTGGGAAAATAACATTTTGTATGCCTAAATCTTGGGCCATTTCTGGGAAAATAACATTTTGTATGCCTAAATCTTGGGCCATTTCTGGGAAAATAACATTTTTTGTTCCTAAATCTTGGGCCATTTCTGGGAAAATAACATTTTGTATGCCTAAATCTTGGGCCATTTTGTATGCCTAAATCTTGGGCCATTTCTGGGAAAATAACATTTTTTGTTCCTAAATCTTGGGCCATTTCTGGGAAAATAACATTTTGTATGCCTAAATCTTGGGCCATTTCTGGGAAAATAACATTTTGTATGCCTAAATCTTGGGCCATTTCTGGGAAAATAACATTTTTTGTTCCTAAATCTTGGGCCATTTCTGGGAAAATAACATTTTTTGTTCCTAAATCTTGGGCCATTTCTGGGAAAATAACATTTTGTATGCCTAAATCTTGGGCCATTTCTGGGAAAATAACATTTTGTATGCCTAAATCTTGGGCCATTTCTGGGAAAATAACATTTTTTGTTCCTAAATCTTGGGCCATTTCTGGGAAAATAACATTTTGTATGCCCTAAATCTTGGGCCATTTCTGGGAAAATAACATTTTGTATGCCTAAATCTTGGGCCATTTCTGGGAAAATAACATTTTGTATGCCTAAATCTTGGGCCATTTCTGGGAAAATAACATTTTGTATGCCTAAATCTTGGGCCATTTCTGGGAAAATAACATTTTGTATGCCTAAATCTTGGGCCATTTCTGGGAAAATAACATTTTTTGTTCCTAAATCTTGGGCCATTTCTGGGAAAATAACATTTTGTATGCCTAAATCTTGGGCCATTTTGTATGCCTAAATCTTGGGCCATTTCTGGGAAAATAACATTTTTTGTTCCTAAATCTTGGGCCATTTCTGGGAAAATAACATTTTGTATGCCTAAATCTTGGGCCATTTCTGGGAAAATAACATTTTGTATGCCTAAATCTTGGGCCATTTCTGGGAAAATAACATTTTTTGTTCCTAAATCTTGGGCCATTTCTGGGAAAATAACATTTTTTGTTCCTAAATCTTGGGCCATTTCTGGGAAAATAACATTTTGTATGCCTAAATCTTGGGCCATTTCTGGGAAAATAACATTTTTTGTTCCTAAATCTTGGGCCATTTCTGGGAAAATAACATTTTTTGTTCCTAAATCTTGGGCCATTTCTGGGAAAATAACATTTTGTATGCCTAAATCTTGGGCCATTTCTGGGAAAATAACATTTTGTATGCCTAAATCTTGGGCCATTTCTGGGAAAATAACATTTTGTATGCCTAAATCTTGGGCCATTTCTGGGAAAATAACATTTTGTATGCCTAAATCTTGGGCCATTTCTGGGAAAATAACATTTTGTATGCCTAAATCTTGGGCCATTTCTGGGAAAATAACATTTTTTGTTCCTAAATCTTGGGCCATTTCTGAGAAAATAACATTTTGTATTCCTAAATCTTTAAGCAAATTAAACAGAAATACTGTGAAATATCAGGATAAAATAAGTCTGCTTTACTGACTTCACAAAATGATGTTAGTGGCCTTGGTAATGTGTTCACCGTCCAATAAAGATCCTTATCTGAAGATAGAGATCACACAATTAAGGCTTTGTGTGTTTATGTCTTATAACACCACTTAAGTAATGAAACAATGACCTCTAGATTAATTTGTATGATTACTGTGTTAAAACATAGATTAAAGTTAGAGGGGTTGAGGGAAAAGGGTTCAGGTCTTTCTTTGGAACCTTGAAAGTATGAATTTTACTCTTGAGAATTAAATTTGAATCCTAGTTTTAATGGTTTTAAACTAGAATCAACTGTGTTTATATGGATTGAGTGTTAGATTTTTTACTCTGAAAATCAAGGGTCAAATGGAAACGCTGGGTCTTCAATCCATGCTCTTAATTTAACTACCGGTAGCATGAATACAGCACAAAGTCAAATACAAAATGTATTTCCCCAATTAGTAAAGCAAACGCTCAACTGTTTAGCTTAAAAGGTACTCCATAGGTGAGAAATAACTCCATAAGTAGCGTTTTAACTACCGGTATATACCACATAACACATGTCCACATTGGACATAAAGGGTCATTACCCCCTACTTTTTTTCTAAAGCGTATGCTGGTAAATCTAAAGCTTTTGATACTGTTGCTACTGCTGTCTGTCTGTTTGCGCACATATTAGCCTTTTTTCACAGCAGACGACATTTTGTAATATGACGATCAACATAAAAGGTGAAAAGAAAATGATATAGGGTAAGATTGGAGACCGGAACTGATCTGGACCGTCATTTTAAAGTACAATTCCGGACTGGAATTGTCTCCATTACGTTTTCAATTTGTTCATCAATCTTGATCATTATAACGTTTAACAAATGTAAACTTGTATGAAAGCATGCCGGCGAGTGATACTTGTTTGCAAAATCATGGTTATGCATTGTACTGGAAATGTAAAGCGTAGTGAGCAATTTCAATGTGTTTTGGTCACCTTTAATTAAATCTTAAAGCCTGTTTTAAAAAAGTCATTGCGTATTTCTGCAGATACACCTCTTATCTGGGGCTCTGTACCATATCATGTAGCTCTATTGATACAAAGATACAAATCTAGGATGCCAGACTGGGGTTAATTAATTTCCATCCCTGAACAATTTGCAAAAAAAAAGTTAAATGACATGGAAACATGAAAGGTAGTAGTGCAGCAATGTTTGATGTTGTCATTGTTATCGGGGTATTTATTTGCCATGTGACAAACCATTTAAATGACAAAAATAACTTTGACACTCCTCTATTGGAAGCCCTCTTTCCTTTTTTCACATTTTTATTTATTTTTGGTCGCTCGGTTGATAGAGTGCTCGCTTTGTACCCCCAGTAATGCGACAGATCATGATTTTGAAACCCCAAGTCAGGTCTGACCAAGACTTGAAAACAGGTAGTGACTGTTTTTTTGCCAAGCACTCTGCATTTAGAAATGAAAATCATGGGGTTCAACTTCTTCAAAAGAGACCTAAACAACTGATGTCAAGTGTCACAAGCAGGCATGGCAGGTTCAAGAATCCTCCCTGCACACTTCAAAGGTCAAAATTTCTGTCACTTCACCTATAGCTGGTGATGTCTCGTTATGAGTGAAATATTTTTTACTGGGAGGTAAAAATATTTTTTAGTGGTATACCATATGTGTGCTGATTTTTCTGAAACTATTTCAGGTCAGAGGTCATTTGACCTAAGCCTATAGTATACTGGTCATAGTTCATGAATACTGAGACATGTTCAAGTAATTCACAGCTTCCACTCGCCACAGTCCCTAGAAATACTGGATAGGCAGGGGAGAATTAAATTACTGAATTAGCACTACATCAGTCTTGTTTTTATTTCTATTAATGATATTTGTAGTTGTAAATGATTCAAATAATTTATACAATCCATTGTGTTAAAATTGAACTGTTTCATTTTCAAGATTTTTAGGCCAATTCATCTTAATTGGTAGATTCTCATCCCCATCCGCCCCGCTAAAAATGTGCCGCCCCAAGTAATTTTATATTTGTTTTCCACTCCCGGCATATTTTAAGTTTGTTCCGGAGTTTTTTCACTTACAGGGCGACCATTTAGAAAATAATAACATCGTTTTTCATCTGTTACACTAACTTTTATATGTGCAACACCATCTTTAATTAAAAAAAAAGTTTAAAACATGTCTGAAAATACTAAATAAAAAATAACACCCTCCCACCCGCCCCAAAATTTTTGTCCAACCTGGATTGGAATCTACTATTGAAATTGAAGTGCATGGCCTTAGGGGTGGGCGATTCATTATAATTATAACACTCCAGGCCATTGCAATCTAGTATTTCTAGGGATCGGTAGGAGTGTATTGATGAGCGCACACCTAAAAGAACACCTCAGGTATACTGATTAGTTGTTCACCATTTCAATATCTATTCAGAAAATGTTGACCTTAGTTCAACTCGTATGATGACATTCAGACCAAGAAGTCCCAAGTCATTAAACTTCACATCATATGACACTGTGATCATAGAATGTAAGTTAAATGTGTGCAGGATACAAAGTTTTATTTCATGCAAGCCTCTGACTTTAGGTCCATTACAGCTCCGTGTGAATGATTACATAAATTCAGGTTATCACTGAACATGTGTAGGCCTACAACATTTGGATCTACTAGAAATCATTGCAACATGCATTTTGAAAATGTTTAACATCTTTATAATACCTTTCATAAAAAATCCAAGCACACCACCAGTGGCGATTACTCCAGCATAACCATATGTAAGGTAGTCGGTATTATCAGCTGACATTTTGTTGCTTTTTGTTGAACGTGTTTGCAGTCAAGTGGGTGTCCTTGCCCTCAAAAATAGCTTTCTTGTATTCGGAAGTTATCGGGTGGTGTTGAGTAAAGCAGAGAAAATATTTGAAGAGTTCCGAATGAGTTTCAATATGGCGGCGCCCAGTGAAAACAGCATTGTACAAAACGAAAGTAGAGCAGACAGCTTCCCAATAAAGACAAAACAGGTAATTCAAATAAGGAGATTCCTTAAACTCCAGCGGCTATGAAGTTCCTACATCCATATCTTTACACGGTTGTCACAGTGTCTGTGACAATGAATTGTTCAAAGTATCCAAGCAATTTCTAATATTTCGTTATGTTCACACGTTCCGTTCACTAACAAGTGTAACCGGGTAACTGGAAAGGAAAAATTCAGGGTCAGACTGTTCATTGATTCATTCATTCCAATTCTGCGATTCAACCACTTTGAATTGAAACAACACAAGGTTCACCCCCCCCCCCCCCCCCTCGACAGGTGTGTGTTGACAAGCTCAACAATGTAACAGGGTAGGAACAATAAGGCAGCTACAAATTAGTACTCCACCAAATGAGCTATAGATAGTTCCCATGGACCTCTAGCAGACGAATTTTTCTGTAGAGTAGTCGCCATTTTATTGGGCAATCTATATCATTTATCTATCTATTTTAACCAAATTTGTTAATTTTCAAATTATTGTTTTTCAAAAAGTAATCGGGATATCAATAAAGTTTTTAAATTTATGAAATGGTCAATGTTTTTACTTTGATTTGGTATATTTTATAAGATTTTTGTCCCCATAACAATGATGTGGCAATAAATTTTATACACCCTATTTTAGAAAGAATTAATAAGATTCAATTTCTAAATACCTACAAAATGGCCGCTACTTTACCTGTGAAGTGGACAGTGTGACGTCACATGGGAACTATCTATACCCAGGCTACTGTAATGATATAGCAAAATGGAATTTTATTTAAGTAGAGTGCTCGCTTTACAAATTGGCAACATGAATTTGATTCCCGATGCTGGGGATGGTAATTTATTCATTGCAACAATTATTTACACACCACCACTGTACTACACCTGTGACTATATAATATTTCTGTGTTCTAAAGAAAAATGATGCTGCTGTGGAGATTTGATATGTTAAAAATAGTGATGTTTAAACTTTAAATGGAATAAAAATATGTATTGCTGTAGGAACCACTATGTTTGTGACAGTGAAATACTCTTTAAATCCATAGTAAATCAAATAAATTTGAATAAAGATTGCTATTTTTCACTTACTTGTACCTAGTTGTAACAGGAAATCTGTTATGCACATCTGCGATTGCCATAAAGTATGTCTGTAGAAAGGAAAATGCTGGCGTTATAGGGATTTTACATGGCGAAAATGGCGAAGTTTACACCTGAATTGATGTCCTTGGTGACATTTTATGCCTAATGCACAACAGAACCCGCCATTTGCCTGGTTTTTCAACATGTTAAATCCCCCTAGTGTCAACTTTTTATCCTGTGCAGATATATTCTGGGCTAATCGCGGATGTGAATACAGATTTCCTGTTATGACTAGGTACAAGTAAGTGAAAAATATCAATTTTTATTCAAATTTATTTGATTTTCTATGGATACAAAGAGTATTTCACTGTCACAAACAGAGTGGTTCCTATTGTAGTACTTGGTGACATGTAAAAGGATCCATTGTTCCACTGGTTTTTCACGATTAAAACCCTGTTAAAACAGCCAGATTGTCATGAATAATGAATTATTGGTCGACTTGGACCATCCAAACCTGATATATTGCAACTTATTGTCAGCTGTATAAAGGGAAACAACTCTTCATACCTTGATGCTATATATACATGTTTTTGAAAATTTTAAGCAATTCATGATGAGAATAACTGCAGTCATTATGATTGTTTTATTACTAATTACAAAACCTAGTAATTGGTGATAAAAAATTCAGTGATAATGGAATGAGACCAGAATACAAGATGATGCCATGAATATTGTATTGTAAAACAAATTTGATAGTTTGTGGTGATAAATTTTTAATTTGTCCATATACTTGTTACCTATAGGTGGGGTTTGCCAAAATTAGGTTAATTTAAGTTCAGGGAAATCTTGGGACTGGTCATCAAACTTGGAGTCATATTAACCAAAATGGGGATTTTTGACCTTTTTGTTTCAGAACTGTGGTGGGCAGACCTCGGTAAGTGGCCAGGTAGCTCAGTGGGTGACTGACTAGTATTGGGAAGGTCTCAGGTTAGAGTCCCAATTTGGTTGCTGCATTTTTTTTCCTTTCCTGTTACATTTAGTATAGGGGCTTGTTTATCCCTGGGAAGTATCAGACCAACAGGTTGGTCCGAGGTTGGAACCTGATAGTTGCCATTCAAAGGAGTAAAATCAAAAAAGGAAGGGAGGCATGTGGCGAACAGGAATCGATAAGTGGCCGGGTAGCTCAGTGGGTAGAGCATCTAGCCAGTATTTGATAGGGGCCAGGTTTAAGTTCCAGTTTGGCCGCTGCATTTTTCCCTTTTCCTGTTACAGAACTGTCATACTTTTGAATTTTTATGAAATAATACATTCAAAAGTAGCACATAGTTGTCATGTGCTACTTTTAAATGTATTATTTCATAAAAATTCAAAAGTAGCACATGACAGAACTAAGAATAAAGTATTTTTGACAAAACTATGTTAAAAGCTTAAAGTAATTTTCAAAATAAATATCTTATGAATATCTTAAATATTAAAATAATAAGGTTTTTAAATTGCCAAATTTAATTTAAGGAAAATCTAGTTAAGGAATGATTTTGAAAAATAAGGTCAGGGCTTTTATACAATGTGTTTAAACTGGTTTCACAAAGAATTAGAAGGCTAGACCAAAGTTCATTATTTGTTAAAAAATGGACAGAATTCTAAATTTAAATTCAATTTTATTCACTAGGTGAAAATTAAGATTCACTGCAGACATTACTTGTTGTTTTATATTTTTAGATCCTAAAATTTTATATTTTTTATCAAACTTACTGGAAAACTGTAGGAGTAGTCTCCCTTTCAACATACACACATGCAACTGAATAGTTCATGATTTATTTTTCAGACATCAACTACTATAAATGGAGAAAAAGTGGAAATTTTATGCAGCCATTTTTCAGACAGACTGTTTGTGGTTGTCACCCAGTTAAACAAGCTAGGAACAATGGTATGAATTTTGCGTTTATCGTGTAATTTGTATTTCTAATGGAATTTTGAATTGTTATTATTGGTAGCATTCTAACATCAGAATAAATTTCACTGTTACATCAAAATGTTCTAGTAGTTGTTTGGTAGATTTTACTCAATTTTTTATCAGCCCAATTTTACTCAACTTTTTATCAGCCCAATTTTACTCAACTTTTTATCAGCCCAATTTTACTCATTTTTACTAGCCCAATTTTACTCAATTTTTTATCAGCCCAATTTTACTCAATTTTTTATCAGCCTAATTTTACTCAATTTTTTATCACCCCAACCTTATAAATGTTCAGCACTTCACAATGGCCACATAATAATACTTAGTCATGGTCACTATACATAGATGATCCCAGATGACCAAAAACCATATTATATTATGATACAGAGCTGCCAACTGACCGGCAACCCACGGGTCCAACCCTTATTTATACACTAGTTCTCGCTGACCTGCAAAGAAGGTGACTGCCCCTCAAACGACAATAGAATTTGAGGATGTGCAGTGTTCATTCATTACCACTCAAATCCACATGTAATTGCAGTGGATTTGAGCAAATTTACATGGATGGAATAAGGGTGTAATGGATTAATTTTGTGCCGGTAGTTGGGTGAAAAATCACTGCATGTGTACTGTATCTATTTCTCTATGAAATCGCATTACAATGTGCAACTTGTTCAATCTTAATTTTCTATTCTTTTGGTAGGGATGCACCAAGACACCCCCCTTCTTCGGTGGTTTTAGGTAGAACCCACAATTACACAAAGTAGGGTTGGCAGCTCTGTGATATATAATTGTAGTGTCCAACAGTTTCTGACATTTTTATTTTACAGACATACATGTATTTAACTTTGTCTATGAATAATTGATTTTCTTTGCAAAGATTTGAAAAAATAGATGAAAGTATTCATTTGTTTTTATTCTTTTTACAATGCTAATTATCCTAACCTTTCATAGAAAGAGAGAAATATTAAATTGGAGTTTCCAACCTTTTCTTTGCAAATATAAAAAATTAATATTATAGAGAGCAAGTATTATTTGCTAGTAATATAGTATTTATAGTGTGTGTTCGTGAATGCTTGTTGCACATGTGCATATGTCTGTTTAGATGTGTGTGTATGTGGTATATGTGCATATTTATGTGTACATGTGTTCATGCATGAATGTGTGTTGTGTGTGTGTGTGTGTGTGTGTGTATGTGTGTGTGCTTGTCGTCTTGACTTTGTTAAATTGGTACTCAGAATCGTGTCGTCTTCACTTTGTTAAATTGGTACTCAGAATCAAGTTACCGGTACTGTTAAATTTATCAAATAGTTTTTACTTACTTATATTATAATTTTAGCCTAAGTTATGAGATTGAAAAAATAGATGAAAGTTTTCATTTGTTTTTTTTTATGTCTTTGCCAAGCTTATAATCCCCTGCCTTTCAAAGAATGAGGGAGATATTAAATTTGAGTTTTCATCCTTCCATCTGTCCATCTATCTAGACAATTTTTTCATAAAATTAATTTCAGGTTGAGGTGACCAGAGATGTTGTATTAAATGATGGAATGGGGACACAAAAACCAGCATTATCTACAAAAGTTTTACTGGGAGTAGACGAGGTAAACATTAATTTTACTTTGTTATTATAAAATATGTGAGTGGACTGTAGTTGATCAGCCTTGATCTTTGTGCTTTGTTTTGTTTTCTGATTTTAATTTGATAGAATTTGAACTTTTTATTTTGTGAACTTTTGTGTAAACAGAAGTGAGTATAACTTCCACAGCACATGAACTCTCTTCACTATATTGTGGATTCTTATGATAAGCCCAAAGGTTTCTTTCGACAAATGTTAATAATGTGAACCAAAAAATGTTATAATATGTATTAAAATGCATAATGCAAAACAAAGGCATTGTAACACAATATAAAGGCATGTACATAATATAATGATATAATTTCTTTGTATTAGTTTGGATAGCTGCTATGCTTGTATTTTGGTGAAAAGTTATGCACATCCTTAGTAAAATAAATATCATTTTTAAGGTCATGATTAGTTAACATAACATTTTTGTATTTCTTGTGAACGAAGTGTGTGTACAATACAAACCTGTCAAAAAAATTTAACTTTGAGTGGAACAGCTAGTGGCTAAATTATTCTGCTGAAAGATAAATAGCAGCTGCTGAAAAGATGTTGCAATATAGCAAAAGAGAGGCCCAGAGATGAGATGCCAATTTTGCACTTTTTTGTCAGCTCAGTGTTAAACTTTCGACAGGTCTGTACTGTAAATCATGTTTTTGTTTTGTAGCCATTGACACATGTAGTTGCAAAGAATTTAGTCTCCAAAATAGAATCTGTAAGACCAATCCTGCTGTCTATGGCTCTGAAGGATACTTCGGCGGAAACTGTCCGATCTCTCGCAGAAATTGTGAAGGAAGTCACTATCAGTTAGCTGTTACTAATTATAACAATTACATCATCAGATCGACACTGCGTCAGCTTCCAGAATTCTACATACAGTACTAGAATCAGATTCTGAGGCTTCTAGAAGATCTGTGTACAAGATTCGGACACATGTTTAGTTCTGGAGCTGTATGAACAGAAAGCAGCCTGATGTTGAACATTTAGAACTACTTTGAAACGATGTTTGCTCTGGTTCTTGTAACTTTGCAATTGAACCAAAAGAATGTGACACTGCCATCGTCATAACTCAGTTTGTTCCGTGAAATCATCTTATCTTGCCTGAATTTTTTTCAAACTTTCCAAAAACGATTTCTTGAAAATAAAAACACCTGCACACCATTTGAATTAATTACCAGGTATTCTGTTAGCAATTTACTATTGATACAAACAGGGAAGTTACTTCCCTGGTAGTATTGGCATAATTTTCTCTTATGACTATAGCCTTTTTTGATAAAAACCAAACTACCGGTACCAGTAATATTTATTTTTGCATAGTAAATTACTCATTGAATCTCTACAAAACTGAAAACTGAACTATTTATAAGCAGTGTGACATGTGGCATGACATTTATAAGTGTGAACTGTGATGTGAGGTTGTCACTTTCAGTGAAGAAAATATGTGCAGTGTAGACATGTATCAAGCATTGGACCAGTACATCCACAGCTTGAATGGGAACTATAAGTTCTACCGACAGTAATATACATACATGCAATGGATGGAAAGACAGCAGTGACCGAGATTTGTGCTGATTATGATGCTGGCTTTAACCATGTGGAGTCTGGATAATGTTGCTAGCAGTTATTGAAGATTTAAGGGTTACCAAATAAATCAGAGTTAGCAAACTAATTTGTTTCCATTATTTTCCTTGGTTCTGTCCAACAATTTCTTTTTTTTCCAGAATGTGCCGACAACTAGTGTGACAGTCCAATGCTAGTAGATTTTAGGAAGGACTGGCTACTTTTAAAATTGTCTTCTATATACCACAACAGAAATAAGACAATAGCAATTCTACAAATAATTGAAATGTTGAAATCATCAGATAAGGAATGATTGAAAATTTGGATTTTCTTTCACCAATTACTAGCAAAGCTGTTGTTTGTTACGTTGTACCATGTGTTAGGTTAAGTTGTTATTTTACAAGGTGAACCAAATAATAAAATGAAGCTAATATTTTTGAACTTGTAATACAGTGCTGCCAACCCTATTTTGTGTAATTGCGGGTCCGACCAAAATCCGATCATGCCTGGGTGCATCCCTACCAAAAGAATTGAAAATAAGATTTAAAAAATATGGAGCATTGTCATGTGATGTCCTCACAAATGGATACAGTATAATGCACATAGTGATTTTACACTTGCTCTCCGGCACAAAATTAATCCACTACACCCTTAGTTCACCCATGTAAATCACTAAATTGCCGTGATTACAGATGGATTTGAGTGGTAATGAATGAACATTGCAAATCCTCAAACAATAAGGTCATTTGCGGGTCAGTCCCCTTCTTGGCGGGTCAGCGGGAATTCATGTCCAAATAAGGGTTGGATTCGCGGGTTGTGGGTCAGTTGGCAGCTCTGGTAATAAATAAATTGGTTGTAATATCAGAAAGCCCGGGTACCAACAAACAGATAAGGCTATATCTAAATTTGTATTAAAAATATTTTTTATTATATAAACGATTTTTAATTTGGTGAAAGAAGAAAAAAGATTTTTGTGAATTACTGAATTCAAATATGCTACATGACTGTTCTTTAAAATAAATAATATTGAAGAAATGTGTTCATTTTACCATGTTTTTTGTTGAAAAATATAAGTTAAGTTACAATTCTTCAGAGTATAAAAATGGTGTTGATAGTTGTGGCATTTAAAAGTTATTTTGCCTTGAATTTGAATTATTTGATTTAAAGATTAATAGGACAAGTTACTTTCAAAATGACACCTTACATTCCTGAATATCTTAACAATTCCCAAAATTATTTAGAATTCAAATTTATCAGGTTTAAGTTAGGAAAATCTTAGTTAAGAAATGATTGTGAAACTGGAGTCAGGTGAGCTTCAGTGGCCTAATATGTATTTCTCTAACAGATAGTGATATATAGTATATGATATATTTACTGTTGTGTTGATTAGCAGACAGTTAAGTATTACAAGTAAAGTTTGAATCAGTAGGGGATATCAGATGTTTATTTTGGACAGTTTTTTGGAGTGTTCATGTACCAAATAAAAGCGTTTAAATGTTGTTACTTAAGTTCTACTATTTGTTTAGGGTAGGATTTTATTTTTACAGGACTCTGTATAAGTGTTAGGTAAATGATTTTCCTCCCCAATGAGTGTCTTGTCAATTATATGATTTATATATAATATTTAGTGTCAGATAGTAGATAAAAGTTTTAGTTAATAATAATTAGGGTGACATCTGATATAGTATTTATTACTGTGTTAGAATTGTCAGTTTGACAAGAACTCCTATTTTAATGATGCTGCCTCCAACATCCAAGATATGGGTGAAAAAATCTTGATAGGGCCTAAAACACCATTCTTCCACTCCACTTCAAGTCTTCTATTTCAATTTCCAACACTACAAATAGGTTTACAAACATATCATATGTTTTGATACTGGTACTCTGGTTTTCTCCATCATTCAACTTTTCTCATATGTTTTAATGTTTCCTCCACCATATCAGAACTGGCTGCCTTGATAATAGTGAAAGTATCTTGATGTGGCCTAGTACACCATTACACCACTGAACTACACTCTACTATGGTATTTCAATTTCAAACACCATAAATAGTTTTGTATCATATGTTTTAGGTACTCTGGTTTTCTCCATTAATTCAACTTCTGATTTACAGTACATTGTATTTCTAAAATTGACCTTTAAGATAACTCAAATTGGATGATACATTACCTCTCTTTGTTAATCCCACTTAGATCCTATTGCGAATAAGTTTGTCAGTTCCTATCAGTGTCAGTGGTTTTCTGTGGGTATTGTGGTTTCCTCCACCATCCCACAACTGACAGATCAAGTGAAAAAATCTTGACAGGGACATAAAACACCATTACACTCCACCCCTGCCTACTTTCTCCTAATCCTCATATAGCATACAGCAGAGTTGGTTTTGAACAGTTATGAGTCTCGCTGGCATGTGCTCACAGATCACAGTACCACTCACCTTCTAGGTTTAAACCCCACTCGGGGCAGATCCTAGTGTGAGAAAGTTTGTCAGTTCGCTTGTTAAAGATCATCACTTTTCTCCACACTCTGGGTTCTTCCATCCCAGACTGCCTTGATACGAGTGAAACAATCTTAACTGGGGGCATAAAGCACCATGACACTCCACTTCTACAAGCCTACAATCTTCTATATATTCTGTAAACTGCTTTATATTTGCACATACTTATTTTAGCAATTTTACTTTATAGAAGGAATACACATACAGTTTTTTTAACACACCAATGTTTTTTGTGCATGCCTGGTGTTTTATACTTCTTATAGCTCGGATTTACTTTGACAGACTGGCAAGACCCTGAAAAATGCTAAAATAAAATTGACACTAAAAATTTCTCAATTTACAGTACAACAGAGTCGGCTGTTGATTGTTCAATTTTTCACTATGCTCAAAATTTTTACATGGTAGTATTTAGGACTAACGGAAACCGAAACGAGACAAGACACATCTGTTATGTAATAATAACATCTGTAGTCAGTTATAAAAACACAGCAAGTTAACTAATTATTGTCTTGTCATAACAATAAAATATGGAGCTCATTGTTGTAATATGTTTTATTATTTATAATAGAACTGTGAAGTAGAAGTCAGTAGATTTAGCTTACCTGGTCACATGGTCTAAAAGTTTTACGAGCTTGTTTCGTGACTTTTGGGTTGTTTTCAAGTTCAAACATAGAGTCTTTGACAGGATGTGGTATTGCACTTTCATTGCAAAGTATGGTGCAAGATATTTTTGCCAGGAGTTTTGGTTTTGTTCAGATTTGTTGTGGCAACATGCTGGTTTTTCTCGATTTTTACATGGCATTGTATTTTGATTCTATTCTGATATAACAACCCCATACCTCCTTGTTACAGTTGGTATGGTTAAAGCTGTGTAAGTATTTATAAGTTTGGAAGCAGTGAACTTTAGGAATGTTTTACAAACCATTACTCATAATCAGTCAATGCTGATGTTTAATCTATAGTGATGTTCAATTGACGGATCGCCGGCCATGCCCACAATGTTCCGACAAAGGCTGCCATCATGGTACCAAAGCAGCGTCACGGCAACTAATGACGTACTAGTGTCAGTGACGCCATTAAATGGCACAATTCAGACCAAGTTTTCCTTCTTTTTGCGTGTAATTCAAGCATGCCAGGTCTTTGTTGGAACATTGTGGGCGTGGCCAGCGATACGTCAATTCATACTCATCATTAATCCATACTCATCACCAAATCATGCTGGTCATCAAACCATACTGTCATACAATTATCTATGCCTATTGATCTGATTCGAAGGGTGGAGAATTGAGAAACCAGAGGATGGTGAGACATATAAATACCAGTACTTCTAGTTTGGCCACACCATGGGTCTGGAGGGATAAACAAATCAAGGTTTCTGTAATTTCTTTGTTTCTAGTCTGTTTGTGTTTCCATGGCGATAATTACTCTATTTTATAGTTTTTATCTTGTTTGTTGACAAAGCTTTGAGAATAAAGCTCTCGTTTTTGGATAAATATTTAGTTAATTTTTTAGATAACAATATTTTCTTTATATAATCAGTTATAATAAGCCAGCCTGATCTGAATCTTGTCAGCTTTACTATAAACACGAGGTGTACACGATAGTTTTGACTAGTTCGGGGTTTTTGTGTATTTTATCTTAATTTTGATAACCTATGGATGGATTCAGTAGCAATGTTAGATCACAGACTTAAACAGATGTTGATTCTGTTTCTCTGGTATTGTGATATTGTCATAATTCTGAAATCCATGATACTGTCGTAATTTAGAAAATACAGGATATTGTGATATGTTGTAATTCAGAAATACACAATATTGTGATATTGTCTATATTTAAAAAATCCATGATACTGTCCTAATTCAGAAATACACAATATTGTGATATTGTCTATATTTAAAAAATCCATGATGCTGTCCTAATTCAGAAATACACAATATTGTGATATTGTCTATATTTAAAAAATCCATGATACTGTCCTAATTCAGAAATACACAATATTGTGATATTGTCTATATTTAAAAAATCCATGATACTGTCCTAATTCAGAAATACACAATATTGTGATATTGTCTATATTTAAAAAATCCATGATACTGTCCTAATTCAGAAATCACAATATTGTGATATTGTCTATATTTAAAAAATCCATGATACTGTCCTAATTCAGAAATACACAATATTGTGATATTGTCTATATTTAAAAAATCCATGATACTGTCCTAATTCAGAAATACACAATATTGTGATATTGTCTATATTTAAAAATCCATGATACTGTCCTAATTCAGAAATACACAATATTGTGATATTGTCTATATTTAAATAATCCATGATACTGTCCTAATTCAGAAATACACAATATTGTGATATTGTCTATATTTAAAAAATCCATGATACTGTCCTAATTCAGAAATACACAATATTGTGATATTGTCTATATTTAAAAAATCCATGATACTGTCCTAATTCAGAAATACACAATATTGTGATATTGTCTATATTTAAAAAATCCATGATACTGTCCTAATTCAGAAATACACAATATTGTGATATTGTCTATATTTAAAAAATCCATGATACTGTCCTAATTCAGAAATACACAATATTGTGATATTGTCTATATTTAAAAAATCCATGATACTGTCCTAATTCAGAAATACACAATATTGTGATATTGTCTATATTTAAAAAATCCATGATGCTGTCGTAATTCAGAAATACACAATATTGTCTTAATTCAGAAATACACGATATTGTCGTAATTCAGAAATACAGTATTTGTCGAAATTCAGAAATCCATGATTTTATATTACATGGAAAGTTGGACAACTTTTAATGTAAATATTTGTTGATTCTTTTTATGATTGGATTAGAGTAATGGTGTTTGATGTCCAGTCTAAATTCTTTCACTATACCATATATCAAGGCCATCAATTTTTGGAGGGTAGAAAAAATCGGGAGTGTCCAGACAAAAAACACTGACATACAGTAAGCAGTTTTGACTTTCTCACACTAGGGTCTGTCTGAGTGAGATTTGAACAGCATCAAGAGGTGTAGTGATTCCTAAGCACACTCTAAAGTGTACACATATGAATCACAGTGCCTCTGACCTAAGTTCAAATCTTTTTAGTTGCACCACTTTAGGGGTTCTTCAGAAGAGATTTTAAAAACCGATATCTTGTGTCACGACAAGTGTGACACAAAGAACCCTCCCTGAAAATTGCACTGCCATTTCACATGTAACTGGGGATGTCTCAATTTAAGTAAAACTCCATTCAATTAAAAATACATCACTTTGAGTGAACAAAGCAATTTTAAATGTTTTAGTAGCAGTTTTATATTAGCTGTTTTTGTGGTGACTTTTCTCTTAAAATTAAACTGTGTTTAAATATTGTGCACTGGTAAGCCAGTACTATGTATGGACATAAAAAGTTGTTGTGATAAAATAAAAATTGCACTTCTTATTCCTTTTGTAAAGTAAAATTGCTAAAATAAGTGTGTACTAATATAAGTTTTCAGTATATCTTTTGTGTCATTATTGTAATAAATCTGAAAATTTTAAAATAAGACAATTTCAGAATTTTAAGAGCTGCATTAATGCTCTGAATGAATTGTACAAAAATTGACACATTTGGTCCCATACGCATATTGAAAAAATACTTTTAAATTCAGATAGAATGAAAAAATATCCACGCCAGATGGAAAAAGCTGGGTTTTAATATATGTTTTAGTTTTATAGTTCTGGTATACGGCGGCGTGGAAGGACCAAATGAAAAAAAAATCTACTGGTATGTAAAAACTATAAACATAACTACTGTATTTCCACAAATTCAGTGCACATGGAAAATGCAAGAATAAAGTCGTATTTTCCAACAAACTCACAAAAAATTGTCAAAACTTAGTACAAAATATACTGACCTAATAGGAAAAAATAGTTTTTATTCATGAAAAAGTGAACTTAATTCTGTACATAGAGCAATTTTTGAACTCTTTAACAAAACAACAAATATGACTATTTCAAAATTATCCCTTCTGTACCTACGTACTTGGAACAACTATAAACGTTATGTCATAATTGAAATATTCATGATGATCACACCTGGAAAAAACCGAACAACAATGACCTAACTGACCCTAAATGCCCTGATGTAACTTTGAATGAGGCCTAATTGGTGTATAAATTTGATCAAATTTTCTAAATTTTCACAAAATTTCTCTACGTACAGGAGAACTGAACAATAATGTTTTTAATTTAAAATATAATTTGGTTAGGTCAATGCATTTTAAATGCATTTTATTGATAGTTTAATGGAAACATTTTCACTTAAAAGTAATAAATAATAAAAACCATGTGCACTCAATTTATGGAAATACAGTAGATAATTACTGGCATAACTATCTGTCTCTGTCTCGGTCTCGGAATTTCGTTTCAATGCTCGACATTTCTAGTCATTTCAATACTATTATTTGTTTTTACACATGCATATCAAGTGCAGTTTCAAATTGACTGCATTCTACAGAAAATTGATAATTTGTTACACAACATAAAAAACATCAACAATCTGGCTCAGTAATAATGTTTTGTAACCATGGAATTACAATTACAGATTGTATACATTCTGCACAGAATCATCATAATCTCTAATGTCACAGAGTGATAGAAGGAATAATAAATACTGAATTGGGAGAGGAGGGTTCAATCTTCAATGGTAAACCCATATGTGTGTGTGTGTGTGTGTGTGTGTGTGTGTGTGTGTGTGTGTGTGTGTTGTAACCATGGAATTACAATTACAGATTGTATACATTCTGCACAGAATCACCATAATCTCTAATGTCACAGAGTGATAGAAGGAATAATAAATACTGAATTGGGAGAGGAGGGTTCAGTCTTCAATGGTAAACCCATATGTGTGTGTGTGTGTGTGTGTGTTGTAACCATGGAATTACAATTACAGATTGTATACATTCTGCACAGAATCACCATAATCTCTAATGTCACAGAGTGATAGAAGGAATAATAAATACTGAATTGGGAGAGGAGGGTTCAGTCTTCAATGGTAAACCCATGTGTGTGTGTGTGTGTGTGTGTGTGTAACCCATGGAATTACAATTACAGATTGTATACACTCTGTAGAGAATCATCATAATCTCTAATGTCACAGAGTGATAGAAGGAATAATGAATACCCCGGTACTGAATTGAGAGAGGAGGGTTCAGTCTTCAATGATTGACCCATATGTGTATGTGTGTGTGTGTGTGTGTGTGTTTTGGTGTATGTTGGAGGGTCTTTAAAGCAAATGCCTCTCTCTCTCTCTCTCTCTCTCTCTCTCTCCTCTCTCTCTCTCTCTCTCTCTGAAGTAAGGCCAAAAAAGACATGTATTATATAACATAAAAGGAAAAAGTGGGAACACAAATGTTTGTCCTTATGTCTACAATAGAGTCCTCACTCTGTATTTTAAAGGGTTAAAAAATTGCCCCTCTATCTCTCTGTGTGTGTGTGTGTGTGTGTGTGTGTGTGTGTGTGTGTGTGTGTGATCCCCTCTCTATCTCTACACCATCTTCTCTGTGTTATTAACATTGGATCTCTCTCTCTCTCTCTCTCTCTGTTATTTACATCTGAATTCTATTTATTTCCACCCCTCTCTCTCTCTCTCTCTCTCTCTTCTCCCCTCTCTCAGTATTGTACATCTGATCATTATGATTTTGTTTATATATGCACTTTAAACTGCATGATTCAGGGTACTGGAATCTACAAGGGACCTCTCGGATTTGACATTAAATAAATATAATCTAATATAAGCTATCTGTTTTCAGTTAATTGCTGCACCCCTGATGTGATGTAATTATAGGTGTCTATGTAAGGTATCGTGTTTTGGGGTAGTGTTTTACATGGCTGCAATAAAAATACAATAAATAGCGCATTAAAAGTCTTTTGTATTAATTCAGTAATGTCCTACAGTCAAATAAAACTGCTGTTATGTGAAGCTGTTAGGATTGAGTTTCATCAAAATTAACAAGACGTGTAGCCTATAAAATATAAGTAGTGCATTAAATGACATTTTAAAAAACAATTTTATTTATTATGGGAAAATTTAAGTGGATATGAAGACGGTTAACAGTGCCTGCATTCAGATGTATATATCATTAACTGTCTTTCTGAGTCTCCCTCCTTAGTCACAGGTTTTCAGTTTTCTAAACACAAAACACCAAAGTTGTTTAAGTTAGCTGCATGGCTTAAAATTCCCAGACAACCTTTGAAACTTAATGCCAGGATCATGGTCTAGAGCATTGAATTCACTCGATAAAATTGTACTAGCCTTTAATAGCAGGTGTTCCCTATATGGAGGTGGCTTTTATGGAAACTTATAATTTAAGGGTGAGATTTTTAATTTGAAATTTTGAATTTTTTCTGAAACATGCTACATTCTGTATCAGGAATGTGACACTATGGAAAGGTCATGTGACCTTATGGAAAGGTCACAAGGTCAGGATTTTTACTTCTAAGAGCGCTATGGGGACTTCAACATCACCACTGTTGTCGTAAATTGGTAGCATGTCACTCTGTAAATGTCATGCATCATGGTAGACTGATGCCCTGTGTCACAGTAGACATCACAGAAACAAGAGGCCCATGGGCCTTAACGCTCACCTGAGGCTAAGTACATATCTCATGCAGAGGTTCAATGGTCAATAACATTTATTAAAAAGAAATCCTAATTTTCAGCAGTAAGGCAGAATTAAATGCAAGGATTTTTGCAAATTAATCATACCTTGTCCGAGATTGCTACATATAATATATGTATAATATATTAACATATTATATATAGTCTAGCTACAACACATTATTTATAAACAGCTAAAAAAGTAAAAACAAAAGTATGAAACTATGACCTTCATCTATATATCAAAATGATTGTTAGGCCATTACCTACAATATTCGAATATACATGCCTATACAAAAAGTTAATAGTTTTCGAGATAATTAACCATTTTGGTATTGATTTGCATCTGTGACCTTGACCTTTGAACCCATGACCTTAATCTATATATCAAAATGATCAATAAATCAATTCCTACAATATTGTATTATACATGTCTATACAAAAAGCTTATAGTTTTTGAGATAATTAACCATTTTGGTATTGTTTTGCATCTGTGACTTTGACCTTTGAACCCATGACATTAATCTATATATGAAAATGATCGTTAAATCAAAACATACAATATTCTAATATATATGTCTATACAAAAAGTTTATAGTTTTCGAGATAATTAACCATTTTGGTATTGATTTGCATCTGTGACCTTGACCTTTGAACCCATGACCTTAATCTACCTACAATATTCTAATATACATGTCTATACAAAAAGTTAATAGTTTTCGAGATAATTAACCAATATGGTATTCGTTCGCATCTGTGATCTTGACCTTTGAACCCATGACCTTTATCTGTATATCAAAATGATTGTTAAATCAATTCCTACAATATTGTAATATACATGTCTATACAAAAAGTTTATAGTTTTCGAGATAATTAACCATTTCGGTTATTGTTTTGCATCTGTGACCTTGACCTTTGAACCCATGACCTTTATTAATATAACAAAATTACCATTGTGCCATTACCTACAATATTCTAATATGTATGCCTATGCAAAAAGTTAATAGTTTTGCAGATAATAAACTATAACGGAAATAGTTGTTCATCTTTGACCTTGACCTTTGAACCCATGACCTTGATCTATGTATCAAAATGATCGTCATGTCAATACCTACAATTAGCTGAAAATCCCATGCCATTATCACCTGAAATGTTTAAAAAATAGCATTTTTTATCAAAGGTCAAAAACAGGGACATGACTTTGACCTTTGACCTTGACATCTTTTGGAAGAAAATAGCAAGACAAGATCAACAGTGAAAATTCCATACAATTATTTTCGACCGTTATTGAGTTTTAACAATAAATGTCTCATTTTCAAAATTACATAATTTTATGCAAAAAACGCGTAACCTATTTTTCGTTCAATTTTCATGAAAAACACAATTTTAATGTTCCCAGGTATGCTGAATCCAAATATCCAGTTAAAATTTGCCTGCACCTTCTGGTTCCAGAGAAGAAGATGTTTTTGTCTTTTTGCTATTTTTAGTAATGGCGGCCATCTTGTTGGGCGTGGCCAAACCCGAACACAATTTTGAAAGGCGGTTACCCAGGCATGATAATCACCAAGTTTCATCAAATTTGGTCCAGTAGTTTTGGAGGAGAAGATTAAAATGTAAAGTTTACACACGACACACGACGGACGGTGATAGATAGCAATAGCTCATCTGAGCCTTTGGCTCAGGTGAGCTAAAAATCTCACTTCAATGCTCATTACCAAAAGCATATTGCATGAATACAACTTCCTGTAGCTTTACCTGTAGTTATAGACATCTGAATATTAAGCAAGTGAAAAGTCCTTGAGGTAAACTTATTTGATGTCATTGCATGCAAGAAAACTTCATGACATTTTTCAATGACATAATGACATGTTAATAATTCAGCATTAGAAAATACAATAAATTTTTAATTCCAAAATAGCATCACAGATTAACACACTTTGACCAAATGAGTATAGATAGGTACAATGGATTTACACCTTTGACATATTAGTAGGTGCCTCATCATAAATTATACTGTTCTGATCATAAACTATCTTTATGTTGCTATCCTACTGAGTTTCATGTTGTATTTAGACCATCATTTAAACAAACATATTACCAATAGTCTTCTGATGTTAGACTGAGTTAGAACATAACTCCTCATTGAATGCCCACCACATGCTAGCTTTATACCACCAGCCCCTAGTTTCACAATCATTCCTTAACTTAAATTTAGCAAATTTTGGCAAGCTCGTTTTGGAAATACGAATGAATATTTTTGTCAAAACTAAATGCAGATGTCATAAACTTAATATAATCTTTAAAATGACACCGTAAATTCTCTAATATCTTAACAATTAACAAAATTATAAAAGTTTTTAATTTGCCAGATTTAAGTTAAGGAAATTCTTAAGTTAAGAAATGATTGTGAAACCGGGGCCAGTTGTAAGAACACCTGATCTTAGTGATATCTTGGAGGTAACATTACCACTGTAATACTTTATGGGTCACTTTAGCTGTCTTTAGGGGACACAAGTAAACTCTATGTTTGGACCGACAGTTGAACATTCTGTAGGGGCCATTGGTGAACTTTTTGTAGGGGTTAAAGTGGACCTTTTTCTGTAGTTCTATAGAAATCATAGTTTATTTTATTAAAAACCATCAGGTTCTTGTAGGGGACACTTCTCTTCTGTAGTCCTGTATGCTTTCTGTAGGGACCTAAGGTGAATTTCTCTTCAGTAATCATGTAGGGAGCACAAGTGAATGTTTGTTGGAGCCACATATTGACTTTTATGTAGTTCTATATGGGCCTAATCTTTTTTTTAACTTTCCCAGATTATCTTATGTACTTAAACTAGTATTGAAGGTGGGGGTTACACAGAACTATATGAGATTTCTGTTTCTTTGATATAAACTGACATATACCACCTTTCTTTTCATTCAAGTTTAAAACCATTTTGTTATTCACAGCACAAGTGTTTAAATTTCTATTTATATGGCAAATTTTTGCCCATGGGATGAACAACTCCATGTAATGGTTGAATGAAGTGTGGATTACCCTAACCATTACATGGAGTTGGTGTCCATGGGTAAAAACTTGTCATACTAATAAAAATTAAAATGCCTGTGTTCACAGAAAACATGATATTTCTGTTTTTTTGTGATGCATAATCCATTTTGGACACTGTGAAGTTATAGATGCCTCAATGGTCTGGAGTACAAAATGCCTGTCACTGCTTAGATTAAAATCTAGTTCCAGCAGATCCTAGTGTGAAAAAGTCTGTCAGTTCACATGTCAAAGGTTTATTCTTGGCTTTCTCCAGGTTTTCTAGTTTGCTTGACCATCTAAAAACTGACATTTATTAATCTTATGTTGTTGCATTGCCAGGCTGTTCAATCAAATTTATTTGTCTGGATTGGTACATTTTTAGTGTGCAAGGTTGCCATTTTATTTTTTTAAAGTGTTTGATTTTGGTACAATTTCCATACAAAAAGTCAGAAGTCCGAATCTTTAGTACATGTACTTTTTATAAAATGGAAAAAATCTGTTGTTGCATTGCCAGGCTGTTCAATCAAATTTATTTGTCTGGATCAGTACATTTTTAGTGAGCAAGATTGCCATTTAGGTACTTTTTTATTCATCCAAAGTGTTTGATTTTGGTACAATTTCCATACAAAAAGTCTGAATTTTTCATACATGTACTTTTAATAAAATGGAAAAAATCTGTCTAATTTGACCATTTCATTTTATTCGTCCGTTTATCCGTTTTTATGTTACAAATCTGTCAAAAACAGATATATCTGTCAAATTGGTCAGACTGCATTGCTTACCTCCCAAAATCAACTGGTCTGACTTCCCTGATGGAAGTTCACAGGTCAATTTGACAGTTTTCAAGTTTTAACCTTACTTTTGGCATTGAAATTTTGACAATGACCGCTTGTTTGTGTTTCATTTACTTTGATACATGCCAATATTTGATGTGTGCATTTGTAATTTGTTCATAAAACCAATCAAAAGCCTAAAATTTGGTGAATATAATGTACAACATTAAAATTTTATAAAATTCAATTTTTTGAAACTTTACCAATGAATAAATGTTTATAAACAGAAACAACATAAATAGCCATAAAGTTAAGATTATTTCAAGGATAACCAAAAAAATCAAAGGTATACCAGTCAATAAAAGATGAAAAATGAGACTATGATTATATGGCATTGATGGATATGCCAATATGATCCGACATGTTTTATGAATGATAAATCGTGAAAGCTAGTGTTTAATGTTTTTGTTGATGTCCCATGTCACACACAAGTTTTTAGAACTGGAAGTTTAAATTCTGCTCAATTCACAGATTTTAAGCTTTTATGAGAAATCTCTCTCATGATGGAATATCATCATTGTTGAGATAAAAATCATATAAGCTGAAAATGAGACCACAAAAACTATAAATTTTAAAATATTAAAATTTTTATTGCAAACATTTTTTTTACAATTTCATACATAAAATCTATCATGTTTATGAACAAAATGTCTGAACTAAAAATAAGGAGACTTAAGGGTACCATACAAAATCTAATTAACAGCACCAACAAAAAAGTGACAGGGGATTATGGGTATTTTATGGAAGACAGTATTATGGGTAATGAATGACAGGATTATGGGTAATGGCAGACAGTGGTTAATTCATGTGTATGTAGACATAATGATGACAGATGATAATAACGTATGACATGATTTAAACATTGCATTATAGTTATATAAGTCTGAACTATCCAATTTTTCTTTATAAACCATATCAAAAATTTAAAACAATACAGCACTTGTCTCCATGATATACATGAATGCAATGGCTTCCTTTCCATATAAAAAGGTCTTAAATAAGAGACAAAAAAAAAACCTGTGTATTTAGACGTAGGGTGTTTGATGTAAAAAATAGAAAAATAAATATTAATATAAGGTGTGAGAAATACAAATGTAAAAAGAAGAATGAAATTATGGAAAAATGGGATGTAGTCTTATGGAAGTCTGTGTATTGGTCTTTAGTCCCTAGAACATTGTGCTTTTACTGGTCTTTGGTCCCTCGACTTTTAATTCTCGTGACATGATCCAACATGATAAGGTTTTAGAAGTAATCAAAGAGTTCTGAATTGGCACATTTGAATTCCTAGGGTTTAGAGGGGAACAAAAGAGAAATTCTAACAACATCATTAGAAGGACAGCAAAGGTCACATGTATATACATACACCTATATCTAGAAATGTCATAAAACTCAGCATCACTAGAGGCCAACAGACAGCTTTTTGCACTATGTGCAGATAGGTTAAAAAGTGAAGCAGTTTTTATCCTTATCTAATTCATTACATAAACAAATTGTGCAAGACAAAAGAGAGCAGACAAGCTAAAAAATGAAGCAGTTTTAATCCTTTTCACATTCATAACCTATATAAATTATGCCAGACAAAAGACAGTAGGTCAGCTAAAAAGTGAAGCTGTTATTATCATTATCACACATCAATAACACCATCAACAAAATCATCTTGATGAAAGCATGCACATAAAATGACTAGTATAGTATATATGATAAAATATCTCTATATAAATAATCTAAATATAACTACTTGATAATCTCACATCATTTATAACTGCGTGATAAGGGATGATTAATTGGTACATCTGAATTCTTAATAACTGCGTGATAAGGGGTGATTAATTGGTATAGCTGAATGCTTAATAATTGCATTATAAGGGTTGATTAATTGGTATAGCTGAATTCTATGTTACACTTTTAATTTTGCTCGCTAATTATTTGATTCTAGAATAAATAATATCATAGGGTAATCACTGGTTTAGAAGTAGTAGGTATGAACTATGATACTTTGGAGTTACCGGTTTGTATTAAAAAATTACTTTAAAAAAATTCTGTGATTGTAGCATTACAATTGTACAGATTTTACTGTTTCATCCCTGTCAACATTGGTAAAAAAATTATCAATTACTTTTACTGAATTAAAAAAATAGATGATATCCGTCTGTCATAAAAAATTTTCCAGTCAAAAACGATATCACTTTGGGGTTAAAAATCCATAAATTCACCTTACACCTCTCTTGTCAAAACAAATGTTTTGCCATCAGTTGGTTGTGTCAGTTTATAAGCATCAAATTGAGTAATTTGATGTATTTAAATCTTAATGCTATGAATAGTATAAATTCGCATGAATGTGCAATGAATTATCTCCCTTGAGGATTGAAAAAAATCTGAAGATGAAAAAAAAATCTCATTCAAAGCCTCTGAAATGCAAAATTCACCAGTGTATCACATAGTAAATATCTCTAAAATAAAAACTTGTAAAATGACATTGAAAATGTAGTAAATGCCCAGGATATTCTGGTAATACTTTTTATATTGGGAACTTCCAAATCCAATGGAAATAATATGATAGTTCTTGACAAATGTTATGAAAAACCTGTTATTATTTATTTGTAACACTTTATACTAGATAGAGGAACAAGTCACTTGTGGGAAATTTTTTTAGGCATGTTGGGGATTTTTTTCAGGCATTTTCCACTTTCTAGTTGGCTTTTATGAATCTTGACAAGTCTAGTAGTTAAAACAAGACTTAAGACATAAAACTGATAAAAAAGATGTTTTTATGCTTCATAAAGCTGTCCCGCTAATCACGTAGGATAGCGATATTTACCGCAGAAAAAAGTGTGAACAAATAAATAAGTAATAAAAAATAAACAATTCTAAGAGTGTTAACATTGTTGTCTCATCTTGTCTAGAAAGATTTGAAACTAATTAAACATGAAAAATTCTCTTTCTATAACGAAATCTGTGAAAATTTTTGTAAAAAGTTAAAAAATTATTTATTTCAAACAAGCTTCTGAATTTTCCTTGTCTAAAACCAAAAAAACTGTTACCCCAGATTTACCCAAAGGGTTACTTAATATACAAGCAATTGAATTGCCAATGAATAGAAATTGACAACATAATTGCTTCTTCTTTAGGTAGTGTTGTTATAAGTTAATCCTCTTATTTATGAATTTATTGGACAGATGAATTGTTAGTTAGAGAGTCAATTGACCAGTTGAATTATCAGTTAAATTATAACCTTGTTTGTTAAATTATTTTTGATACTACATCTCGGATTTGTGATTTTCCACTGATGCTGCATACTGGTCTGCAAATACACATGCACTGAATTAATAAGATGTTTTATTTCACAGAAAAATACTAACTTTAGTACTAGATTTACAAATGTTTCTCACACACAGATATTAAATTGATATTTGGTATGTGAATCGCACACCATGTAGAATATGAACTTGCAACTCGACTTGTGCACCCTGGTGTTCATTGATTTTTTATTGTTGAATTATATTTTTATTATTAAAATTTGCAAATTATTCATGTTAGCCAACTTCCAATTTTTGAGTATCACACTTGTAATGTGATAAATAAACATTGTGATGTACAAAATGTAATAAGTAAAGAGAGCATAAAGCAAACTAAAATTGTCGGTCAAGATTGGTGGGGAAAACATTTAAGAATTTTATTTAGGTGTACAGTACAAAAATGTACTTATTAGTTACTTATTATTATTATTATTAGTTAATACAGGTAGTTCTTTTATTAATTCAATGCATGTGTATTTGTAGACCAGTATGCAGCATCAGTGGAAAATCAAAAAACAAAAATCACAATCCAGAGATGTAGTTTCAAAAATAATTTAGCAAACAAGTTTATAATTTAACTGATAATTCAACTGGTCAATTGACTCTCTAACTAACAATTCATCTGTCCATTAAATTCATAAATAAGAGGATTAACTTATAACAACGCTACCTAAAGAAGAAGCAATTATGTTGTCAATTTCTATTCATTGGCAATTCAATTGCTTGTACATTAAGTAACCCTTTGGGTAAATCTGGGGTAATTGTTGGATTAAAACGGACTCATCTTTCCTGATGCCTGTGTGTGTGTGTAGAGAGATTTCCTGATGTGTGTGTGTTTTGAGATTTGGTGATACCTCTCTCTATCTCTGTTTATGTGTGTTTTCAGATTTGTTGATGCTTCTCTGTGTGTGTGTGTGTGTGATTGTTGTTTTTTTGGTGATGCCTCTGTGTCTGTGTGTGATTTGCTTATACCTGTGTGTGTGTGTGTGTGTTTAGAGAAAAAGAGAAGGGGTGCTTTTTTACAAGACTGTTCTAATTTTTATAAACAACCTTATCAAATCCAAATAATTTGTATGCAAGTAAATGCTTCAACATCATAATAAAACACATTTAATTTCAATAAACTTTAAAATGCTTTTAAAACAGGATATGAATGACTTCTAAAAGTGAAATTTAAATTTTAGATTTATACACGGCTGATAAACAACAAATGTTGTTATGTGGCACCGTGGTAAAATTTGTCTTTCGCCAATATACACATCAATGATCATAAAGTTTATTTGACACATAAGATTAATATTTTCACCTTTTTTGTTTAATATAGTGTTAAACGTGTGTTTTTGAAGTTTTTATAAAATCATCAAATGTTATCTAGAGTACCATAAACATGACCAAATTTAATATCATATTTTATAACTTCCTGTAATGGGTACCAGTCTAGCATAAATTGTGGTTAATCGGGTTATCAAGATATTGTAAAAAACTAAAACTTAAAGTTAAAAACAAACAGTTATATAATCAAACTACGCATTTTATTGCCGATTTTCAGAATGGATGGAGGATATTTTATCTCAGTTTTACTGTTTGCAATCAATTTGACAAAAAAAAAAAAAAAATTGGAAAATTGAAAATTTCAGAACAATAACGTGGTTACCATGCTGTATTCTGGAGTTATTTTTAGTGCAATAAAAATGTTGCACACACTTGCAGTTTTTAGATGGTTTGGTGCAGTGTTGGTGATTGACGATGAACATATCGGTTAATATATTCCAATACACTCATAGATCAACATACACGTTTGTTATGATAATTTAATTTATTAAATAAAATCACATTTTTATGTTTATTTAAAGAGGAAAAAGTTTCCAGCAGGTGATCGAATTTGTGGTCACAAATAAAAATAAAAAAGAAAGAAAGAAAGAAAAGGTAAAAGCTACTTGTGGTTGGGCAATTTAATATTTGATTGGTTTTTCAACAATTTATTTTCCTATAAGTGTTAAATCAAAGATTGCGATTCTCAAAAGATTCACCATGGTGACAATGTCATCAAGGGTGAAAAACAACAAAATCTATCTTCTTTTTCTTTGAATATCTTCTTTTCAACTTTTTCTTTTCAAATGCATGCCACTGTCCAGCCACACATGTGGGTCAATGACAGAATTATTTTTTTGCCATGTAAAATCAATTTGGTCAAATTTTTTGTTTATGGTTGTAAGCTGCCTTAACTTTTAACCAATAAGATAAGCGAGTCCACTTTATACCAGACTGATAAACTCAGTGTTATATTACTGATTTCGGAAGCTTTAAATAAGACGAGGGATTCTTGTTTTTATGTAATCAGGACAGAATTAGTAGTTACATGTTAAGATAAGGCAAACTCTCTCAAAGCACCAAATGTTCCAATTCTTATCAGTTAATTGCTATTTAAAGTAGATGAGTGTGTTATTGATATTTTGGGGGTTTATTTAATGAAGTTATCCCTCCAGCATGTGTACCGATATTTATGGGTAAATTAAGCTGAATTAGTCTTATAATGATCTGATGTCTCAGTGAGTTGTTAACTTTTACGATGTGCTCGTATTTTTTATTGCCACAGAATCTGTCCTAAACATGCTTCTAAATCTCACTTTATTTGTATATACAGTCCAACCTGCCTTAAAGGTCACCTCTATATAAGGGTCACCTGCTTATAAAGGCCAGTAGAATTGTATCCCAATTGTTCTTTATTCATACTATTTGAATCTGTATATAAAGGTCACCTGCCCATAAAGGCCACTTTTACTGGTTCCCTTAGGTGGCCTTTATAAACAGGGTTGACTAGTTTCCTAACATTCATTCTTTACATAAGTCCCCACATGCCAACATGTAATATTCGAACTTTGAATGTATGACCAAATTAAAAGAAGATGATGATGCTTCTTTGAGAATGAGTTGCATGACAGAAACTTGGTGGCATAGGAGAATGAAATAAATATTAAGAGGCATTTTATGTTCCGACAAACATATTAATCACTGATTGAAAATAAAAATTACAAGTTTAAAAAGACAGAAAAGGGGAGAGTTTCACAGTCATCCCAGTAAGAAATTGCTGTGCTTGTGATTTTGAAGACACACCCTGTATTTGAAAAGCCTCTAAAGAACTTGACCATTCTGATCCTCATTTAAACTGGTAAAATTAAAATGTCAGAATTTTATAATTTATATTATAATTACTTTTAATAAACACATAATAGAAAGGGGTGGGGCAGGTATAGTTTTTGTTTAAGCTGTTTTTATTTTTTCTCATAAAATATAAAACCTTTAACAATACAGGACAGTTTACACAACACACCAGCTCAGTAACAAAATGCCATTGTGTAATTTCTTTGTCCAATTTAAATGCATCACAAGATATATGCAACTTTGTAATAGCTTAACAAGATTGATACCTCTAAATGAAACAAGAAATCCAATGAACTGTATGTCTTACCTACTAGCTTGTTTAGGCTACTTAAACTGTACAAGAGTTTTAAACTAATTTGAAATTTTAAAATTCTTTTAAAATCTACAACCAGCCACACCAGAAATCTCACCTTAGGGGGCTGGGGGAGGGGGGAGGGGGGAGAGAGAGGGGTGTAGTTGTCAATATGACAAAAAAAGCCCATCTCTGATAAGGCACAACTGTCCGAAGTGAGATTTTTTCCTTTGGCAAACTAAATGATAAACTTTCTCACACTAGGATCTGCCCCCAGTTAGGATTTGAACCCTCATAAGTGGCTAGAGGAGCTGTGATATACCATACAGAACTTCAGACCACATGGCCATCAAGCCTTGACCTCTCCTAAATGGTTAAAGGGCAGTGTTGAGATATTGGGTATGAAGACTATCACTTTTACCACTCGCCCAAAAACTAGAATACAAAATAACTAGATTGTTACAGAAGTTCAAGATACAGAATTTTATTAATTTTTTATATTCAAATAATGGACAGGGTTCGCACAGATCTGGAAAAGTCATGGAATTCCTGCAATTTCTGGAAAAGTCAGTGAAATTGATTTTTCTCTGGAAAAGTCATTAAAATTTCTATATAGTCATTGAAAAGTCATGGAATTTAATCTTGTGATTTCTAGAACAAATAAAAGCATATAGAATTCTAAAACATGTCAACATGGTCAACTGACCATTTTTTAAAAAAAAAAAACAGGAATTTTTTGTTATGCATAAAACCGGATTCATTGCATTTACTGTTTTCTATTCTCTCTGGTAGTTATATTAAGCAAGTATTCTCCCTTGGTATGCGCCAAATACAAAACACGCTGTCAACTTCTGATAGGGATCCTGTTTATATTGAAATTCTCTATGTATTATATTTATATGTAAGCTACAATGTATATATACAATAGTCATGGAAATTTTGTAAACTATCTGGAAAAGACAGGGAAAAATCAGGGAATTTGTCACAAGTTTTCTGTACTAACCCTGATGGATCAACCTTGTTGAGCTTTTACAAAGAAAATACTTTTTTTTTTTTTTTTAAATCTGCAAACATCCCTCAAAGTTGTAGGAAAACTAGGCAGTGAATGAAGCTACTTGAATACCAGTACAACTATAGTACAGTAAAACTCTGTTATAATGCCCCGCCCCCTTACTTTGCCACCCCTTATCCCCACACTGTTTTATGTTCAAAAATCCATTTCTTCTATGTTTTTTTAATTATCCCCCTCATCACGGATCACCGGCCACGCCCACAATGTGCAGTTAATGACGTCAATGACACTAGTACCTCATTAATTTCTGTGATGCTGCTTTGGTATCATGATGGCAGCCATTGTTGGAACATAATAGGCATGGTCAGCGATATGTCAATTTGTTGCAAAACCCCTTTGAAATGCCAAAATCTGACTGAACAAATAGTGGCTAAGAATCGGTGTTTCACTGCACAAGTGTACATAGCTTCAATATTCATGTTGATATAATTATGCAACTTTTAGTATGCAATGTTCTTGTTGTCAGGTACCTGTCCCGAAATACATACAATGTTGATTTTTATAATGATTTATATGGTTGAAATAAACACTTAAATAAACAAATATCTAACAATAACAAACTAAAAAATAAACAATTTTCTGTTCTGTAATAAATGACAACAAATATGTTGGAATTCTTTGATAATTTTCTGAGACAATTTTCCAGCATCAATGAAATTTAAAATGAGTCGAGTTACACAACTTCACCCAAAGTCTTTCGTTTTTGACATTCCTCGTAAAGTGAGAGAATAGATTTGTGTAAAGTCTGGAATGGTGGTCGGTTTTGGGTTTCCGACTCCAACAAAGCCGCATCAGATCAAAACTTGTTTTGGACTATTTTCCGGACACGCCAGAACTTTTCCCTCTTTTACAAATTCAACTACTTCTTCATGTGTCATTCCATAATATGGCTGCCATGCAAATGAAAAGATTTCCCACATGACAATACCGAACGACCACACGTCTGACTCCACTGTGAATTTGTTATATAGAATTGATTCTAAAGGCATCCATCGATGGAATAGCATCATTTTCACTACCTTTGTAATAGTCAATGCTGTGTACACTTCGAGCTAGCCCAAAGTCTGAAATTTTTACTATCATATTATCACCGACTAAACAATTTCTTGTTGCAAGGTCTCTGTGAACATAGCCTCTTTCTGATAAATAAACCATCCCTGCTGCTATTTGTGATGCTATATTAAGTTTTTCAACATTGTCTATTCGCGTTGAATCTGTGCTAAAAACTTCGGCACTTTGTCTTCTCATAATATAATTATCTGGACTACAAAGTCTCAGAAACCCGTTAAGATCACCTTTATTCATAAATTCAAATAATAAACACATTGGTTTACCTATAGCACAAACTCCCAACAACTTCACAATATTTGGATGATCGAATTCAGCCATTAAAATAGCCTCTCTTTCAAAATCAACCTGAAGTTCATCTGATGCATCTTCTTTTAGCATCTTTACAGCAATAGTGCTGTATTCTCCGTCTTTAGTAACTATCGGTGCTTTGGCCTTAAAAACACGACCGAAAGCTCCCTGGCCTATATCTCGGATATATATGATGTCATTACGAGGATACTCCAGCATCTCAAGTTTAGGATGTAATTTTGAACTATCCATCACACGGTGATATGAAATATTTGGGGTTAATTTCTCAATGTCAATTTCCATATCGTCCTGTGGCGTACTATTATATTTGACTAGTTTCCGTTGTTTTAATCTGACAACACAATATTCCAATCAAAACCATGACAAAAACTCCAAACTAGTGTTACTATGGTTACAATCAAATGGCTATCAGTGTAAATGACTGTGTTTGTTCTTCTGGTAGCATTGGTGATGGGTCAACTGAAATTACAGAATTTAATATTATATGATGATATACATGCATACTGTAAACAAATTTTTATTCACATGCGATTAACTTTCCTATGTTCCGTTAAGAAAAAATAACCACGAAACCTAATCGCCACAAACTTGTTTTTGAAAATGGTATTATTTATACCAAACAGTCAGTTACATGTATGGTCCATAGTATATGAATAACTTGAAATGTCCTTTCTCGCAAAAATGACTGGCTCAAAAAGTTTCCTATTTTTATAGCACTCAAAATCAACCAACAAATACTAAATATGGCAGTACTTGTATTTCAATTTTATTTAAACTATACTTACCACATTTTGGTATGTCACAAAGCTCCCATCGTTTAAATTTATCTTGAGTATAACACCATGGAGATCCCTCCTCAGACCCGGGATTTCTACAGAAGTTCTCCGAGTTCTGTAAACTTGGGAATACAGTAGGAGGCCTACGGTGCCGATGTGGCTTATGAGATGCCCAAGCCTGACATGGTCTGCCGGACTTTGTGACATTAATGGTTCCATTGTACCACTGGCCAGTACCAACATAACAGTCTCCTAAAAGTATAAACATTCATCATATAACCTGTTATAAATGATTAAAGTTATCTCTAAAATAGTGTAAATTTATTTATTTTAGCATGTATGAATTTTAGCATATATTAATTTTAGCATTTATGAATTTTAGCATATATTAATTTTAGCATGTATGAATTTTAGCATGTATGAATTTAGGCATATATTAATTTTAGGATTTATGAATTTCAGCATATATTAATTTTAGCAAGTATGAATTTTAACCATTATAATTTGGTAATTTCATGTGGATTTGAATTAGTATAAATCATCAAAAACAAACATACCAATCTATGTTCAAACCATATATCTGATGGATCACTTTTTGCACAAAGATCTTATTTGATTTGGCATAGGATTTCAATTAATGGTACTGTATTAATTATTGCAACTCTTCAATTGGTACATCACTAAAAATAATAGTGATTAATAGTTTACAGTAGTAACTAATTTTAATGGCACTAAAGACTTTTGAGCCATTAGTCTTCCCATCTCATTCAGTAAACAACCTCTGCGGTAGCTCAGTTAGTAGAGTTTTCGCTCCATAAGTGGGAGGTTGTGGGTTTAAACCCCAGCAGGGTCTGACCGCAGACTTGAAAGTCAAGGGTATTGACTGTTCTATCGCCAAGCACTCGGCATTACGAAATGAAAGCCATGGTTCTTTCGATTGGGAACTTAAAATAACCAAGGTCCTGTGTCACGGTGGGCTTGGCACGCTAAAGAACCCTGCTTTATAATGCCATCAGCGCAACGCATAGGTTAAATTTCTACACTTTCTCAATATAAGTGAAATGTTCTTGACTGGGACGTTAAACACCATTACTCAACTCATTCAGTGAACCCTCTTCATGTTATTTCATTGTTATTTCAACACTGTCTATGTCAATCTTGAGAACTGCATACAAAAACAAAGTGGCTTGAAAACATGTTTTTTTAATCCAGTTTAGTGCTGGTCCCGGTTTTACAATCATTCCTTAGCCAAGATTTTTCTTAACTTAAATTTAGCAAATTTTGGTAATCTCTTTTTGGAACTTCTGATGAATATTTTTGTTCAAACCAAATGCAGATGTTTTAATCTAGAAATTATCTTAAAATTGACACCCTAAATTTCAGAATATTTTGAAAATTAACAAAATAATAAAGATTAGAAATTTTGCCAGATTGAAGTTAAAGGGAAATCTTAGCTAAGGAATGATTGTGAAACCGGGGCCTGGTTATATTTATTAAAGGGACACTCAGAAAGATTCTATAAATGATATATTGTCTAACTCATAACAGGGTGGTCTCTCTTGAAAGAGGTTTTATAAGAAACAATTTGACAATTCTACCACTGTTTTAGTTTGAGCAATATACCAAAAAGCAATATTTAACAATGTAAAATTTGATGATTGGTGTCTGCATTTTTGCTACTTTTCAGGTTAAGAAAAACACATAACAGTGCTGAAAGAACTTAAGAAACTTTAATATTATGCCACCCTGAAACTGAAGTTTGAAGATTAAAGTTTCCTCAGTACATATACTTGATGCAATCAAAACACAGTTATTGCAAAAAACTTCTAGAAAAGGAAGACTCCTGCTGAGGAGTTCGGAAAAATTTTTGTTATCTAAACTAAATGATAAAATCATCCTATAATATCTTTATATGTGTCATGTAAAAGACTTCTGCAAAATATCTGATCTAGATAAAAAAATATTAAACATAAAATTTATCACATTTATTTGTGAAAAAATAGAAAAAATATACATCTGTTCCTCTTATATAAACAAACAAGTCCACTAAGCTGAATTACAGCAGACCTCCGCTAATAACCAGACTGTTATTTAAGTAAATATTAATGATGATTTTTAAAACTTCAATTTAGTCTGGGGCCTTGGTAGCACAGTCATCTAAATTGCCAAATTACGGATCACAGTGAATCACAATCCCATTTTAATAACATGGTGAGGAAAGTTTGTCAGTTTGCTTGCCAGTATTCAGAGATTTCCTGTGGGGATTCCAGTTTCCCCCTATTATCCTAGAAATTACCGCCTCAATATAAATGAAATATTCTTTACTGGGGCATATCATTCTAATGCTTAATGTTGTCATGTTGTCTAATGACCACATAAGTAATAGAATCATTGCCATTACTGTGAGTCAAACTTACAACCATCTTCAGATAACAAAACTTCACTTAATTATTTCATGACCAAGTTTTAAGACATGCAGCATTTCAAGAGAGACACTTTTATACTGCTTGCAAAGTAAATATTTATTCATACCTTTGCTTATTCTAAGATATACCTCACCGTGAGATGGAAAGAATTTAGCCAAAAATAACCCAAGTCAAGTCAATTTATCAATGGCCCATGTTTCATATGAAGAAGTATTGTGGTAGCCAGGATATGACCGTCTGGTTATACAGTCAAACCTGTCTATAAAGGCCACCAAGTAAACCAGTAAAAGTGGCATTTATGGACAGGTGACCTTTATATATACAGGTTCAAATAATATGATTAAAGAACAATTGGAATACAATTATACTGGACTTTATAAGCAGGTGGCTCTGATATAGAGGTGGCCTTTAAGGCAGGTTGGACTGTATATTTACTTACCCCTAACGTGCTGTTGCTTCTTGATGAAGATATCTATTTTAGTACACTGTGTTCTGTTTTGATACTGGCTCGGCAAGCTTTCACACGCTGGTAAACTATACTTGTTCTTCCTTTTGTTGCTCACTATTAGCCACTGGTCAAAACAAATTAGCTCCTTCACCCCCATACAACTCTCCCTGGAAATACAATGTATGAAAATGTTAGTGATAATTGTGTCTATAATTGCTGTACTCAATATTATGTAGTGATGTTTTAATATTTATTCAGTATTTTCTGATTTCACTAATTTAAGTAACCTGTGTAATTGATGTATCCCAGGCCATGCCTTTTATGTTCCTACACTGGCCACCACCCTTGTACTAAAGCAGTGTCATGGTAACTAATGACATACTTGATTCGGTGATGTCATTAAATGGCACAATTCAGGCCAAGTTTTTGTTCTTTCTGTGTGTAATTTACACATGGTGGGCCTTTGTCAGAATAATGTGGGCATGGCCCGCGACCCGTCAATTGTCTTAGTGAGATATATAGCACCTAAATACTGGTAGATTCCATTTTTTAAATTCACTGTTAAAGTTTGACTTAATGATACATTTCATATAACTAATTCAACCTAATTTAGTGAGTGATATTACTAATTCGATTTTTTTATATCACTTTGAATTAGTGATACCAATAAATCAATATGAATTACTGATATCAAAAAATTGAGTTATTGATATTGCGTCCCATAGACCAAGTGCAGAAAGAGAATCGAGGTAGTCTAAAATATTTCATCAAATGTCATCCCATAGACGAGTGCAGAAAGGTAATTAAGTAAAAAAAGGAAGAATCTGAAATTTATTATTTTTTTCCCCTGTGATTATTCATGCTTCCTCATCCATTTAAACCTGAATTTTTTTATTATTGTTATTTGTATATAATTCCCACACACCAGGTCGGGTAACTAATTTTAGATTCTTGACTAGGGGTGTCATACCAGGTAACTAATTTTAGATTCTTGACTAGGGGTGTCATACCGGGTGACTAATTTTGGATTATTGACTAGGGGTGTCATACCACCCTTTTCATCATCATTTTTAATAACAACTTTTATTATAGGTATAAAGTACCAAAAAAAATCATGTTAACAGTTATAGGCAAACAACATTGACCTGTCAACTGGTCCTTTCATTAGGAATATTCATACAATGGTCCACCCAATACATGGCTAGTGTTAGGATTCACAGTTCATACACAATGAATCTGTTTTCCAATTATGTAGACAAAATGAATATTTACCGGTATGATTCCTATCTTGGTCCATAAGAAATACCGGTATTTAAATTAAAGGTCAAGCAGACAGGTCAATTTTGTTCGCCTATATAACCATGAACTAGTAAGTTATCAAAAAAATAACCTTACCAGACAAGTCAATGTAGGTAGAGGTCAACTAATATTGTAAGGTCGTGACCTCACTTGACCTTTGTGATAATATACAACCCACAAATGACAGCAGAAACTTTGTCTTTCATTAACAACTAAAACACTTAGTTTTAAAATCTTTATGAAGTTTGTTTTTTACTTAGGACTATATAACAACACAAATATTTAAGGTTGATGTTCAAAAGTTTCTTGCACTTATGTTTTATCTTGAAGTGATTAATGATTAATCGGGTACAAACATGTCACAGTGGAAAAAATGGTCTAATTTTTTTTATAAAAACATAAATCTTGTGGAAAAAATCCTGAAGCTTGCCATGTACAGATGGCCAAAAGTTAATAAAGACAGGGTTTCTTTCTATGTTTCAAAATCTTCAGAAAGAGGGAGTAGAGTCATGGAATTTTACGTCCAGATCAAGATTCCGGAAAGAGTTCCATTTGTACCCTCCACTAAAATTTTAATTTCGACTAAAAAAAAGCTTAAAAATGACAGAGTCAAGCAATTTTGAACATTTCTTTGAAAAATAATTATTTAAAAATTTTACATAGAACTTAATAGGTGTGTGTGGGGGGGGGGGGGGGGGACAAAAGGAACTCTGACCAAGATTTCTTGCACTTTTATAGAGACAGTCAATTCATGAATGGTGGAGGGAACTGGAGTGCCTAGAGAAACCACTGACCTTCAGCTTCAAACCGCCAAAATTTCTCATACAAGGATCTGTCCTGAGTTGGATCAAACCGTAGGAAGTAAGGCACTGTGATCTGCAGTTGCAAATTTTAGACCACTTAGCCACACCAAGGCATCCAAAGGATAAAAGAATTAAATCCTTTTAATGTACATATTCTGACACATGTGGGGCTCTCAGTTTTTAATCTCGGCTGAAGGATATTCTTATTAGACATTTTTAACAGTCCATGTACAATAAACATTCCAAAATAATGCCTGAAGTGGAGTGGAGTAAACAAGTTTTACACCCAGTCAAGATTTTCTTCATTTCAAGGTCGTTAGTCCAAGGATAGAGGAGGAAACCAGATAGCCTGGAGAAAACCCCCACCTTCAACAAGAGAACAGACAAACTTCCTTACACTAAATATGTCCAAAGTGGGATTTGATCCTTGATGATGAGAGGTACTTTGATCAGTAAGTACATGCCTTAGACCACTTGACCACTGTGGCCCCTAAAGCCAAAGTGACATTACTACAGTAAATCCATTACAACCCAAGCCTTGACTGCACAATCACACGTATCTACAAGTCTGCCATTGTCTTAATCCTTTCTGTTTGTAACCAGAAAATGTTCAAACTCATTAGAACACACCAAAATGCATTAGGCCAAATGAAAAAATAATTGTGCTTCACAATCAACTGCAACTACACAAATCATAACTACACAACATTTTCTAGATATAGCATCCCGATAAATGTATACCCAAATATTAAAGAAAAAACTGTAAAGCGGTAAAACCTAGAATTAAAAAACATCTTTGGTGGTTGGCTTTACTAAAATAGAGTCAGTCAGTTAGAAAACTGGAAACACAGCCTTTTTTGTTTTGCCTAACTAAGTTTTGATACAAAGGAAAGGATAAACAAGCTATTTCACGCTACAGAGAAACTCAACAACCCAACAATTTCAAATTTTATATATAAAGTACATTATACTTTAACTTCCTTATAACTCAAAAAATTCTGAATTATCAAATTTTTTTGTTCAAACGAAGCCAAAAACCTGAAGTAAGTGTTCTAATTTAAAGCTTAATTAAGTGTTCTTTGAATTTTATTTTAGGTTATATCAAGTTCTGTTAAATTTCATGGCTACTTTGGTGTACAGCAAAACCTAATTATAATACCCCCAATAACATTGGTACCATCACTCTTATAACCACAGTAATTCCCTCATTATAAAAGAACATTGATAACTTTGCCACCTCACTTATCAAACCTTATTATATTGTCCCTTGATAACCCTGTCATCTTTTAACCACAGTAAAAAACCCTGTTATAATGCCCCTTGATAACTCTGCCACCTCGTTTATTGCAACACAAATTTAAAGTTTTAAAAATCTATTTCTTTTCTATATTTTTGGCATGAGTCTCCCTCATCAATTGATCACAAAATTCATCAATTGATCACGAAATTTATAATATGCAACAGAACAAAAAGTTGAGATGAATAACGTTTGTATCTTTCTAGTTTTGCTGTCTTTTTTTCATTTTTTTTTTTTTTTTTTTTTTTTTTTTTTTTGAAAAATTTATGATACAATTCCAATTCAGTTTTTTACCAAAAACTGAAGTTTCAGTTTTGAACTTATTTGCCATATATCTAATTTAAATTTGTAAAATTAATGATGGTGTAATATGTAGTGACCGAAATAAGTTGAGATTTCTCTCAAAACAATTTGGTCAGTAGATAAAGAGTTGTCTTTTAGCTTTTGATTCCTAAATTTTAAAAAAAAAAAGAGATTTTGACGAGTTAAGAATGTGTTTTGCAGAATTTCCTCTTATGACAGACAACATGTTAGAGGAAAACCCTTGAATGACCAAATTCTTTTGAGAAAAATCTCCTCTTTTGATAACTTAGGAATCAAAGCTGACAGACAACACCATTATCAGAGACACATTCTACTGACCAAATTATTTTAAGAGAAATCTCCTTTGTCAATGTAGGTATCAAAACCGACAGACAACTTGTGATGAGACAAGTTTTGGAACACTGAATTCTGACAATCTAGTGTGTACTGATTGTACTCTGTCTGATAATGTAAAACTAATGAATTAGAATTCGGAGGAGGATTTTTTTGTTTCTGTCTGGCAGACAGTAAAATCATCACTCATTTGATAATGTAAAGCTTACTGTCGATAACTCGAGCATTCACTATGTATATAAGATAACTAAATGGTGTGGTAAATACTTTTCTTGGAGAAAACATCTGAAAACCGATATTGTTATTTGCAAAAATACAAAATATATTATGTAACACTTTCTGAAGATGTTACATAACAGTGAGTGGGTGTGTATGTGTGTGTGAGAGAGAGAGAGAGAGGGATGATAATGAGAGAGAGAGAGAGAGAGAGAGAATGATGAGAGAGAGAGAGCGAGAGTATGATATTAAGAGAGAGAGAGAGGATGATGATGATGAGAGAGAAAGAGAGGATGACTATGAGATAGAGAGAGGATGATGATGAAAGAGAGAAAGAGAGAACGTGAAAGAGAGAGAGATAGGATTATGATGACGATGAGAGAGAGAGAGATAGGATGATGATGACGATGAGAGAGAGATAGGATTATGATGACGATGAGAGAGAGATAGGATGATGATGACGATGAGAGAGAGAGGTAGGATGATGATGACGATGAGAGAGAGAGATAGGATGATGATGACAATGAGAGAGAGAGATAGGATGATGATGACGATGAGAGAGAGAGAGATAGGATTATGATGACGATGAGAGAGAGATAGGATGATGATGACGATGAGAGAGAGAGATAGGATGATGATGACGATGAGAGAGAGAGATAGGATGATGATGACGATGAGAGAGAGAGATAGGATGATGATGACGATGAGAGAGAGAGAGATAGGATTATGATGACGATGAGAGAGAGAGATAGGATGATGATGACGATGAGAGAGAGAGATAGGATGATGATGACGATGAGAGAGAGAGATAGGATGATGATGACGATGAGAGAGAAAGAGAGAGGATAATACTGAGAGAAAGAGAGGATGATGCTAGAGAGAGAGAGAGAGAGAGAGAGAGAGAGAGAGAGAGAGAGAGAGAGAGAGAGAGACTGAAGCCTGTATACATGATACCCTAGCTGTTGAGATATTTTATTAATAATCTATCCCATGACACTAATGCAAAAACATATATTCATTTGTATAGCAGGGGTCAAATGAGATTTTGAAACAGGGAGAAGTCACTTCATCCTCAATCATGACTTGGAAGAGGTTTTTCAAAACAGGGAGACTTTTTCTGTGGTAAAATTTACATGACATGTTCCAAGACAAACCCAGGACCTTCAAAACTAAGCCACCTGAAAAACTTTCTCACACTAGAATCTGTCACGAGTGTGATTTTAACCTAGACAGTAAGGGGTGGTGTGATCCTTAAGCACATACTTAGACTCAGCAATCAAGGCTCCTCAAACACTATAAGTCAATAATCTAGCAACAGTGGTTTTCCACACAGGCATTGGAAACAATTTCTTAAAAAAGAAACTTGAATTAACTAGTTCTGATTCCACACAGGCGGTGGAAACAATTTCTTAAAAAAGAAAACTGTTTAATTAACGAGTTCTGACATGGGATACAACTATTTAACAATAAAGTGCCTATAACATACATTATATGATGTAATAAACATGTTAACTATTAATTACAATGTTATAAAGGTGCCCATCGGGTTCTCTTTATCAAGTAAGTTTTTTTCTTCAATGTTATTAAAAGTTAAATGGTCTCAAGCTGACTCTCTTTATATGAGAGTTTTCTTAATGCTTTTAATTATTGCTACAAGCTTGTTCTCCTCATTCCTGCATTTTCTTGACAAATTACTGGTATATTGTATACTGTAAATTGGGAAATTTTCGTGATCATTTTATTTTGGCGTAAATTTGCGAGTGAAACAAGTCGCGAAAATTAAAGTTTCGCAAAAAAAAAGAAATAATTAAAATTATAACTACAGAGTCGTGATCATGTGAAAATTAAAAGATGCAAATAAATATTGAAGTGCGTTCACGCGAAAATTAGATGACGCGAAAATTTCCCAATCTACAGTACTTAAGTTGGAAGCCCATTTCGGACAGATCCTAGTGTTGTGAGACATTTTGTCTATTCACTTGCAAAAAGTCAGTGTTTTTCTCCTGAGAATCCAGTTTTCTCTGCCATCCCAGCACTGACAGCTTCTACGCAAGTGAACAAATGTTGATTAAGACACACAACACCATAACTCCCCTACACTAATAATTGCAACATGGCTCGCTCCTCTCATCACAAACTCATATATTTTTTGACAAATTTGTCAGTAACACAACTTTGTTAATTTTGTTAGCAAATCTTATGATTTAAGAGTTAAATACTAACACAGACCATCTGTTCCTATAACTCGATACTTCACTAGATATTATTGAAGCTTCACCAACATGGCTGAACTCACAGACAGAGTGTAAAAACATCTTAACTTAAACTTGAAAAATAAATCATCTCTCATTGACATCTAATTATAAAGGTCAGTTGCACCATGGGAAAATTTACTTAACTCCAAGAAGCAGGTACCAGACTACAGTGTTCCTGCTCACAATTTTAAATTCCTTAGTTTAACCATATTTAAGGCATTATATATTACATTTCAAACCTCTATACCAAAATTGAAAAAAAAAGTTTCATTTAATCTGATGTATTGTAGTGGACAGTGACATTACAAGTCAAATATTTTTTTACAGTAATTATTTGGTTTGCTTTCCTATGAAAAGATTGCATAAAAATTGCTTGCAAAAACACCGTGAAACCAATAGTAGTTAAGATTCAAATCTGACAAGTGAGAACCAATGTGATGGCACTTTAGACAAATAGACAAAAAAGGTCTCCTTGCCGTTATTAATGCAACTTACTATCAAAAAATTTGGACAGCAATATTTGCACATATCATGATCTTGAATCCAATAGAATCCAACAAAGGACTCTAACAACACTTTGAATGGGTTTCGCCGCCGTGCCACATGATCAATACCTCTTAACGTTTGTGCGGAACATTTTGGAAAACGTCAACGTCACACATTCCCAGAATAACGTCGTTTTTACGGGAAAACGTCATATTGTACGATTCCATGTCCATTGGAAACAAGCGTTTCACAGACACCTTAGAAGGTATCAAGTGGTACAGCGGCGAACCCCATTGGCACAACCAGGATGTTGGTTCACTTCATTGTCATGATCTTGATTCGATGTGAGGTAACAAGTACAATGTATTGAAGTACATTGCTACAATGATTACCAGTATTTCTAATCATTGCACCTTTTGCCATTCCCATAATAAATCTACTGTTTAATTCATGTCCCGGGTAGCACTTGTTTTTCAAGCTTTTAGATATAAAAATTACTATGGCAGCAGATGGCAGTCTAAATCTTTAAAACAAGTGCTATACCGGACATGGATTAAACAGTAATATCAAATGAAAGAAAAACAGAAGGTTCTGCAAAATGAGCTGCGGTAAGCTCATCCCAAAAGATCCAGCACCATCTACACAAGCCATATGTAATGATTTTTATGTCATATACTAATTTTTAAATGTATTTTATGATTAAATTAAAAAAAAAGGTATATAACAGTTATAATAACTTACTTGCACATTTGTACTGGTTTGGGAATTTCCACATCTTCATCGCAGGAGGGGAATGCATGGTGACAAATAATCTTCCTTGCTGAATCTTGGCATCGGCTATCAGCTCCTTGATTCAAGATGGCCGACAGCAACTCATCAGCCATCTTCTCTTGCTCTTCATAAGCATCAGGATATGATTTGTTGTAATACACAAAGTTGTTGCCAAGCAACGAGGAGCAGACTGTCCCATTGTATGGAAGACATTCTCCTTGTAGTCTGAAATAGAAACAGAGGTGAAAAAATACTTTATTTATCAATCAATCAATCCAATCACTAAAGATTGCTTAGGCAACTTTTGGTTTTATAGATAAGAGTTGAGTTGAGTAATGGTGTTTAACGTCCTAGTCAAGAATATTTTACTTATATTGAGACTTTGCCAGCTATAGGAGAAGGTGCAGAAATTTTGCGTGTGCGTTACGCTGATGGCATTATACAGCAGCGTTCTTAAGCGTGCCAAGCCTACCATGACATGGGACCTTGTTTATTTTAAGTACCCATTCGAAAGAACTGTGACTTTCATTTCATTAAAATTGTCATCAGTTTCAAACTTCTTGTTGCATAGAAAACATTGGCAAAGAATATCATACTGGATAAGACCTTCAACATAATGCACACAAAAGAAGCAGTAGTACTTGATATAACTTCAGCAAAAAATGATGCTTCATCTATCGTCACCAGTTTCAAACTTTTTATGGCTTAGCAATATGATGTTTTAAACCCATCATTTGTTCATTCAGATTTTGGCATTTTAAAGGAGTCGATGATAAAGTTGTATAAAGGAAATCATAAAAGAATGGGATTTCAAAATTCTGTGACAGTAAGTGAAGTGGCAAAGTTATAGGGGACATTATGACAAGGTTTTACTGTGGTGATAAGTGAGGTGACATTAAAGTTATTGTGGACGTTATGAAGTTGTTTTACTGTTCTTTTTATTTGACCTGTAATTTATAATTATATCTCCCAAAACTTCATTTCAGACTTCATAGAAATGGACAAAACATGCTCAGATAATTTCTCTTATGAAATTTTATCTTTGAAAATGCAACATGCTGTGAATATCCATTATGAAAATTAAGTGTTTAAAATTCTATAAAATATGAAATATCATATATTAAACCATTTTATCTATTTCAATAATCAAAAGGATGTAAAATTGATATATCAAAATTAATTACCATGGCAACAAAGTGCACTTTTTAAAACATTTTAAAATATCATCATATTAATTACTTGTATCAAATTGAATAGTTCTTTTACTTATTTCTGCTGATGTAGACATGAAAGTTGGGAATTTTTATTTGAAATGCTTGATTTTAATTTCGGCAATAAAATTCTGCATGACTTGTTACAGAATTTGACTTCTGAATAGAAGATCACATAAGTATATACATGTGTATATACTGTACTGCCCATCCTCCTTTTTCTAACTGGGTGGTAAACTAGAAAAAAAATAATACAAAAAAATATACCCTACACAAGTAATTCAAAAGTGACAAAAACTGGTTTAAGATCTTTGTGTACACATCAAAAGATTTTTATAACCTGTATGTTTAAACTGTCTTTTCTATACCTGAATCAGATGAAAAGAAAATGTCTAATTTATTCATAAAATCTGACAATTCTGATTTGATCTACCTGGTGAGATGGGGTTGTTCATTACAACATTACCTATTCATTATAATTAACTGTGTATTGGTGTATGTAGGTTCAAGTTAGTTCATTTCAATAATCTATATACCTGTTTACAATACAGACCTGTCCAAAAGTTTAACACTGAGCAAATAAAAAGGAGCCGAAGTTCAGTGGCTGGGATATGGATACTTAGTGACAGAAGAGCTGCCGAGAGATGGATTTTAGATGCTGTGGAATATAGCTAATGAGAGACCCGAAAAAAGCTGCCAGTGGGGTTCGCCACTGCACCACATGATACCCTCTAACGTTTGTGCAGAGCACTTTTTCCCAATGGATATGAAATCGCATAAGATGACGTTTTCCCACGGATTTTACGTCATTCCGGGAATCTGTGACGTTGACGTTTTCCAAAACCATCTGCACAAATGTTAAGAGGTACATGTGGTACAGCGGCGAACCCCATTCAGCATTATTTTATTAGCTTAGTGTTAAACTTTCAACAGGTCTGTACTTCACCCTGAATATATATATAATATATATATATATATATATATATATATATTCAGGGTGAAGTACAGACCTATATATATTTTTAAGATTTACTGATCACACTGATATCTATTTGTAGGTTTCTATTGGTCGTTTAATTTCAACACAATGCGAACTCTCTTAAATTACAAATAACGTGCACTTTATCTTACAATAATAAAAGGTTCGGTCTATTTAAAAATTGACATTACATATAAAAAAAGACGTGAAAGAAAACTCTTATTTTTCGTTTTCTCAAAGTAATTTATCTTAAGACTTAACCCTAATAAAGTGCTTACTTGTGCACTGACTGTTATGATCAGTTTGATAGTACATGTATTTTTCAATATGTCAATGTCAAAATTAAAAGCTTAAAGTGAAATTTCATTGAAAAGACTGATTAAAATCACATCTAATGAAATTAATTCCTCTGTCTGTTTGCTGTCAAATCCGATTATACCGGTCTGACGTTCATAAACATGGCAATGTCTGATTGCCTCACAATCTGCCACATGTATTTTTGAGTTATAAAAAACTCCCTTGTGAAATCTTACACAAGTTACAATTTAAGGTGTATAACTAAATAAGTCTTAGGTAATTTGATGATAAGTGTGTAAGTGATAGGTCTGTAAATGGTATACCCAGATATGATAGGTCTGTAAATGGCATACCCAGATATGATAGGTCTGTAAATGGCATACCCAGATATGATAGGTCTGTAAGTGGTGTAAGATATGATAGTGGATTGAGTAATTGATTGATTGATTAAATGGGATTTGACACCCCAGTCAAGAATATTTCACGTATATCAAGAGGTCACCAGCTATAGGTGAGGTACGTGCCAGAAATTTACCTTTGCAGTGTGCTCAGGGCAATTTGAAGAGAAAGTCTTTAGCACACCACACTTTCAGTGACATGGGGCATTCAGTTTTAATGTCTCTTTCAAAGAACCTAGTGACTTTCATTTCTAAATGTCAAGTGCTTAATGAAAGAATAGTTACCACCTATTTTTAAGTCTTGGTCAGAGCATGGCAGAGGTTTCAACCCCGGACTCCCACATACAGATATGAATTCTCAAGATGCAGAAAGAACCTCCAAAATCCCCTAACCATCCACATACCCTTGTAATTTACTTCCCTGCCTTCAACGTAGTTTCTTTTTATTAAGTGGAATGTAGTAATGGTGCTTTATGCACCAGTCAAGATTCTTTCACTTATATAAAAACAGTCAGTCTAGGGATGGTGGAGGAAACCAGAGCATCCAGATTTTATATAGAAATTTTCTTTTAACAAAACTTTAGTAATAAAGCAAAAAGGTCAACAAAACAGCAGACAGGTGGCACATCTTAAATCATTCTGAATCTTGAGTTTTAACTTGAGAAATAGTTTTAATGACAAGTTGATGTTTTCAACATTTTAACCTTAAGTTACAAATGTATAAATAATGCCATTATTACATTGTAATTACTGTAACACTGATTATGATCTACCTCATTTTGTACAACCTTGAAAAATATAACAAGCATTCTGAGAATTCTGTATGGCAACACAAAGTAAGAGTACCTTACTGGCTGAAAGCTTGATTTGTAACTTGTCATAGTAAAACTCTACCCATAAGTATGAAGAAAAAATGCAGAATACTGATTTTTTTTTTCTCTTGTAATATATAGCAAAACTATACAACAAATATCAGAAAAGAAATTAAATAAAGGAGCAAACTGATTTCCTGCAAGATTTGATTTTAATTTTAAGAACCATAACTCTGCAAAACATCAACAAAATTCAAACTTGATCTGTAACTTATCATAATAAAACTATATACAAAATATCTAACCGATATCATTAAGCATAAAAACCTGATTTGCTCGACTGAGGGACTGACAGATACAGACCTAAAATCTCCTATAATTTGGTAGGGGACAAAAAACATTTCACAAATAATTCGTGATAATCCAAAGTGCCATCTTTTGCTGCAGTCAAATTTTAAATTCTTAAAAGATAAAAAAAATTCAGAAAAACTCGAAATGACAATCATAACAAAGGGTAACATAACATCTTTTAATATAGTAAGATAATCAGTTGGACTTATGGATGTTTGCTGTAATTTAAGTAAACTTTCACTTTTGGAATTTTTTTAAAACTTCAAATAAATTAGTTCATGTTAAACACATTATCATCAACAATGAGCACAATAAGGATGGATTCTTTCATTTTGATTTTCTTCACACTTGTAATTTCACACAAAGGAATTTCAACAACACAAGATTTATGGGTAAAAAAACATTGAGAAGTGTATTAATCTAGTGTCTGGTTCTTCCTGACCCAAGTTAGACTGCCTGTGTCGGAATAATGTCAGACTGTCAGACTAAAAATAATAGTCTAATGCACTAATGTAAATTACAAATAATAGCCTACATATAATTAATAAATAAATATTTCCTTAATGTGAAATAAATACTTCCCTAAAGGTCACACATATAGTCAGGATGAAATAAAGTGTAAACCACTAATAAGAGAATTTTATTCAAATTAAATAATAAAATCATCTAATGGAGTATAAAAATAAAATGAGTAATTTTATGGTTGGTTAAGTTTTAATTTTTGTGATAATACCTACATCTGATGTTTCCAACCCTCAGTCACATGAACAAATGCCACTCCTAGCAGGAGCCATGCAACCACAAAATACACATCAACATGCCACATAATTTGTCTGTCAGTATGCCACATGTTATTTTTGTCGGTATGTGACATATTTGCCTGTCCCGAGTTTTTCATTAATTAATCCAACTTCACATAAAACTAGAGCTGTAATTTGTCTTGATTAACCCTGTACTATGTTTATAAAACATTCCAGATTGTTTTTGTTGTTTTTATGGACAGAGAGATGCGTCCATCCACTGGTCAGCTGACCACTATCATACTGTTATTATATTATGTGTTAGTATTGACAGATGACCTGTAACTGGCCACACATAAAATGACCATAAATAAAATCCTTGAGTGACCACAACTTTTTGCTCCAAGTCACAAAGTCATACTCAAAAACGCGGACTTGATGTTTAGTAATGACTGTTGGTGTGGTTTTGTATGAAATCAGTACATGTATATTCAAAGTTCATAACTGCAACAATTCGGATAAAACTGATTGTTGTCCCGCAACCTCCCCAAAATATTCTGGTAGTGTCTACACTAATTGACTACAAATTGATTTTCTGATAGTTTCTGAAATAATTTGATACAACTAGTGAGCAGATTTCAATGTCTAATAGATTATTTTCAAATGGTACTCAGGCTAGGTAGCCAAAATCACCACTGGCTAATAACTTGTAAGAAATCTTTCAAAAAGTAACATTTTTAAGAAAATTTGTAAAAATGACTTAAAATGAACTATATTTTCAAAAATTTTGGAAATTTGGTTCCTTATAATTTAAAAATTGTGGAAACATAGCTCAGGGTTCCTCTACCATCTTAACATTAAACAGATTACCATATGTTTCTCTATTTTCTGTCAAATGTGGAAGTATGTCTTTTGTGTGTTAATTTTTCTTCCATTTTATAATCATTGCTTATAAAGAATTTTAATTAAACAGGACCAAAATAATTACCATTCATCACTGATCTATGTGTGCAGTAAAACTTTGATTCATCAACACCATTTGTTGTCATTGTCAATTTTGGAATTATAAAGGGGCTTGGTGATAAATATAAGAAGACTTATAAAGAAAACATAGAAGGAACACATTTTTGGACTTAAAAATACCGAGGTGGCAAAGTCATGGAGGTGGCAAAGTCATCAAAAGGGTCATTATAATGAGGTATTACTGTATGTATACATGTATACACAACAAATACTACAGTAATCCAGAAAACCAATTTCAAAAGTTCTCAAACAAATAACTTATAAGAAAAATATTTTATGAAAAATAAGTATATAACACTCATTCAATATTTATCTGTGATGGTGGCTCGTCCCCCCAGGAGGGAGAATGATGACTTTTTGTAACTTTAAAGCCAGCAGGACTGTAGATTAAGGATATGTCCTGTGTAAATTTGATCGGGAGAGAGATAAAACTTCATTTATCTTATCTGCAAGTTAAAAATTTATCTTGGGGGATACATTAAGATTTTTTATCTTTATAATAATTTGTTTGTAGTATTTTGATACAGTGCGTAAAGTGTACACCACAGCGAGCCTGATCCAACATCGTGTTTAGTTTCCGTGCCTTTAGTTACCACAGCTGTCTTGGTGTTTAACAAACTTTGTAATATGCTGTAAAAAGTTTTTATTCAACCAGAAAATGTTAAAGAAATCAAGACCTTTACCGATAAACTTTCCCACGTCCCTCTATCATCTCTGGTACATCGACTGTCTGGAATGAAGGGGGACTTCTGTCCCAGGCGTGTTAGGAGTGGCGGACTTGACATATGGTTTTTATTTTTTATGAGGACTATATAGTTTTTATTACACCACAGACATCTTTTAAATAAGTTATAACATCATTTGTCTATAATTATAAGTAAAAAGATTCAACAAGTTGCTTACTTACATCTATCAGACATTGTCGAATCAAATATTTTTGTGGTGACCAATTTTTGGGGTTTCAAGAAAAACAATACAGCATGTATTTTGTTGGTGATTAATTGAGCAACAATTATATACTAATTAAGAATTCATTATGATACATTAATTACAAAATATAATATTTTGATTACACAAAAACTTGTTGTGGCTGAAGGTGTCCAACAACAATAATTGAGACAACACAATGATGAACTATTGCACTTGCATTTTTTCCAAAGTGTGATCTGTCCTAAGTAGGCAATGAGAAGTGCTGTGATCTGTAATCACAAGATACATGTGCACAACAGCTCATATATCATCAATTATTATACAACTAAAACACTGTTTTTACTAACGCTTTCTTGTTGTGCATCAAATTGTAAATTTGTAATTCAGGTTTGTGATGTTGATAAGTTGTTCTTCTAGCCAAGTAAACCGAGTAGCCGAATAAAAAATTATATGAATGAAAATGATGTCACAATACAAAATCACGTGATGATTGCAGAACGTAATCACAAAATCATAAGATAACAATGATGTCATTGAGAGTGACACGAAACAGTCGAACAGCTGTACAATATCGCTTAATAAGATCTTCTTCTCTCAAAAGAAGAAAGTCACCAGTCCTATTATAACCTCCCATAGTACTTGGTTATAACTTGATTCACTGATGAAGAATGACATACCGATACCTGCATGACTATTTAATTTTTTTCATAGTTTTATCGCATGTTTTGTCTTTTTTTTTCAGATTTGGAGAGAATGAATGATTAAAATTTTAGACTTTTTCAAAAAAAATGAAGCAAATCAAATCAAGAACCCAGTAATATACAGTCAAACATGTCTATAAAGGCCACCCAATGGAACCAGTAAAAGTGGCCTATATAGGCAGGTGGCCTTTATATAGAGGTTCAAATAATATGAATAAAGAACAATTGGGACAAAATTCCTCTGGCCTTTGTAACTAGGTGACCCTTACATAGAGGTGGCCTTTAAGGCAGGTTGGACTGTATTATAGTTTTGTCAGAATATTTAGATTTTGAGAGTATCAACAGGGTTCGTACAGACATTTGGACTTCAAATTTAAGGACTTTTTAGGGTCTTTTCAAGGTCTCGTTTGCAAATTGAAGGCCTAATCAGAGGGACAATTTTATGAGAAAAACATTGGTGCAAAGACAATTAATCAATGAAACAATTACTTACATGTCCATAGTAACGACACTTGAAGTAGGGGTTGATTTTGGGTGTTCAGGAGAGCCAGTACCTTTAAATTGCACATTTAATGTAACTTATGTATTTATTTTGATCAGTTAGTATACAAACATTTAATATTACACCAATTGGCAAAATCCAAGGGGTTTTTAGGGTCAGACTTGTTTTTTGGTCTTTTTAGGGCAAACTAAAATTTAAGGACTTTCCAGGTCTGTATGAACCCTGATTAATGACTTTAATATTTCTATTGTTTTATGGCATGCTTTGTCATAATTTTTAAATTTGGAGACTAATTTTAGGCTTTTCAAAAATGAAGCAAATCAAAGCCATGAAATAGTAATCCACATGTCTAAATGTAGGGAGGACACACTACCAAGACAAGCCCATCCTCATACAAACAAAAATATACCACAACAATTTTGTTTGATCAATTTTTTTAGATTTTGGAGATAATGAAGAATGAATGACTAATCTTTTTTTAGACTTTTCCTAAAGAAGCAAATCGAAATTATGAACTATGGAGGACAAGGCACTAAGAGCATCCCACACTAAACGAACAAAAATGTACAACAATTTTGTTTGGAAGTTTTTTTTTTAAATTTGGAGTTAATGAAGAACGAATGACTAAATCATGAGCTATATCTCTGAATGTATGGAGGACAAGCCCCTAAGATCAACCTACCCTGAAATGAACAAAAATGTACCACAACAATTTCATTTTGTGGATTTTTTTGGATTTGGAGAGTAAAAAGAATGAATGACTTGATCATGAACTACATGTCTGAATGTATGGAGGACAAGCCATCAAAACAAACCCATCCTAAATGAATGTAACTAGACCACAAATAACAGTTCTCTATCTGTTCCTCCCCAAAAAAGAAACCCATGTGCATGATAAACCTTCAACTGTGTTACCATATATTTTCTTATCACAAACAAAAAACTCCTCCGATATGTACAAATATTTGATAACAAACTCTAAATGACTTTCATGATTCTGGGTTTTTTATCGTTTAACATATATACATGTAAATACTGGTTTCTCTATCCCTCCTTATCTCCCTTTTTTTTCCGTGAAACTTCAGAAAATGCGCTATATACCATGAGTCAATTTCATTCATAAAAACTGTTCTTCTAATAGCTTAAGATAAGTTGTGAAGTGATGAAATTTCACTCGAAAATAAAATTTACGGTAAATGGCAAACGGAAAAGGTGTTAGCATGATAAGAATGAATAAAATGACCTACAAAAGTAGTCTATTTAAGTGAAAAAAAAGCATAATTGGTTTATCAGTTTAATTTTTTTATGATGGTGTTAAATGTGTAGTGTTAATGGTCCAATCAAAAAACTTTGGGAAATAAAACATTTAGAAAAATTATATTAAAAATTTAAAATTAAAGAGTTACACTGATTTTGAACTTTTAACACATAACAAACATTTAATGCACTTGAAAATGTATGATCCGATGCACAATTTCAAAATCCTATAATCCAATCAGAGATAGTTGTTTTTTTCAAAACAAGTTAAGATTACTTTACTGATATCAAGATAGTCACATGAAGAATAGTTGGGGGAAACCAGAGTTCCCTATGAGAAGCACCAACTTTCAACATTAAGAAATTTTCAATGAGGGATTCAATCAATCAGTACAAGACATTGGGATCTATAAGCTCTGTATGCTGAGCCACAGTACTTCAGCCAACTTCAAAACCATTTTTAAAAAAATTTAAAAGTAATTCAACAACATTAGAGATAATTTCGATGATGTGCCATCCATAACAGGCAGCATATATCATTAAATTTCACCGTAGACCTCTTTCGTTGTAGACGACTTCAGACAATTTCACTAAGATCCATTCATGGATAATATGTGTGCTGCTTTAGACATCTTAATATATATTCTATAACACTTTATATTTATTTCAAATTTCTTTTAAGTTTTTGACAAACTAAAACTTAACAAGACATTTCTGAAGGATGGCCAATTACATGTTTATCTAAAATGAACAGATTCCTTGTTATACAAATGGTAAAAATATCAGAAATAACATATTGGTTCACTCCCTCGGAAACAAAATGCTGCTTCAAACAGGATTTTATCAAATCAATCTATATCTTACTTAAAGCATCAACACTTTAAAAATCTTATAAAACTTTATTTTTTATCTAGAAATAGCTGTCATAACATACCCTCTGTTGTCAACAGCCCTTTTTAAAGATGAAATGAGCAGTGGATGACACCCCCTCATCATCTTTAGATAGGGTTGTTGACAACAGAAATAATTTGGTCTTAACCTATACCTAAACCCATGGCAACAACTGAAGCCAAACTAAACATGACTGAATCTGCTGTGTATTATGAATTCATATGAATATTATACTCCAACATTGGAGAATGATGCTGGTGGATATTGTTTTATGATGTGCTGTTTGTTGAATGGCACATATCATAAAACATCACTGCAGATCTCATGTTGTATTAAAGTGTTAAACCACTATGTATTATTTGTAAAACAGTTAAAGAAAAGGGAATATAAAGTCTTCATTACCATTTGCATGATGAAGTTGTCTGCAGCGACATTTGATATAGGGCGCTCATTTGGGAAGGCACATTTTCAAAACATATATGCCGTCACCAACCTTAAATGTTGTTCCGAGTACATTATATGAAGAATATGAAATCCAAATGTTACAGAATCTTAACAAAATAAGTTTCTGAATGTTCCAAAATGTGTCGAAAACCTTAAAATATTTTCAAATCTTTTATGGTAAAAATTAATCACAATAAACAACCCTTTAAATTCCCATTTAATTTTTGTCTTTTTTGGGGTTAAGGTTAGGGTTAGGGTTAGTGGGATTGGATAAAAATCAGTACAAATAAATGAGCTTACCTGTCTGGCTCCTTAGTAATAACTTGTACAGGTGGTCCTACAAGATAAAAAACGTATAAAATAAAAATAACATCCTTTAGAGACTCCATTGTCTTTCCGATTCAGCTGCGGAACATGTCACACGCTTTAAGATATATAAGGCAATAATGGTTTATTAGCCTCCGTCCTTACGGAGACCCTTCCTCTAAATTCACTGAGACCCTTCCTGTAAACTCCCGCTAACCACAATAACAACGGCACAATCTGATAGGAATTATAGAGTTCCAGATGTCACATGTAATAGTTAAACTCTCAGATGACCTTATAATCACAACCACTAATGGTGTATATATATATATCGCAAATAAATGACAAATTAAAAACAGTTGGTGAAACCACTTAAATCCAAATAAAATTCCAAAATTGATGAATAATCACAGTTGTTTGAAATCCCTCAAAATATCAAAAAGATGTCCTCATTAATGAATTGACTGTCACTCTATCTGCACAAGAATAGCAATTGCTTTTTCAAACTCAAAAATTATGTATTTTTCTCAATAATCCAAATTTTAGGTACAAAATATACAATACTGTAAATTTTTTAAAAATAATCCAGATTTTTTCAGGTCCTGAGTGACAATTTCTTACTGTGGTTCGTTCTGGTACAACTCTGACAGAATTTTACTTTATAATTCTTCAAATACTAATTTATGAAGAGTGTGAATATGAGCCTACACACTGTTCAATTTATACTAAACAAAGATGTTTGTAGCTAGAGGGGGGATATTGGAGACGGCAGGTCCAATATAACACCAAGTCTTTTCATCAAGTAAATTGGTTATATTTATCACAAAAATATCACCAATTATTAGCTAGGCCTCTAATCTCATGAAATTTTCATCAAAATGTTGTTATCTGACCCATTATCTCTGTGTTTCTGGCTGTATAGATCTTAATGCATCTTAAATCATTTCTGAGAGACAAAATATAAATATAACATGCTGTCAATCTGAGTCCGTCTTAGTAGGGGAGGGTGATATCATCACAGCTCACATCCAACTAACAACAGTATAGTGTCGAAAGATTCTGATAGAAAAATATACACTCCAGTGTAAAAAAAAATCCAAAAAGAATAAAATGACTCCAAAAGATTTTTTTTCCTTTTTGAAAAAATACCAACAAGCACCTGTTGCAAAAATTTGAACACTAGTATGGTGAATACTGTCCTTGTAAGAATTAGGAAAAGTCTCCAATTCTGACTTTTAGCAACTTCAAATATCTAATACTCTAGTTTATTCCGTAAGATGAAAAAAGAAAATTCTCCAATTATGACTTTTAACGATTCCGGATATTTAAAACACAGTAATATTTTCCTTAAGATGAAAAAGAAAATCCAGAATATTGGCCAATCTTTGAATCTCACATCAAAAAAGATTTAGATATATGCCGAATTATTTTTGAAAATCTGCCAGTCATTGGTTAAGACAACAAAGCTAATGTATATATAGATACAAATCTTTGTGTATCCTTTGAGAATATCAAAATTTCCCAATTTTCTCGTCTGCCATGGCTGTATCTTATTACTAAACAACCATCAAATGTCTATCTGCCAACAACATGAAATCTAAACTGATAACAACTTTTACAAAAGCATCCCAAACTTCCTAGGTATCCAATAATGTACTGATTGAAAACAACCCTATAGCAGACGGTACAGAATCAATAAATGTATCAATTATCACATAAATGTATCAATCCATTTTCACATGTACCAAATTTTTTAAAATTAATTTTCAAATTCATGTAAATGTATCTAAATGTATCAATTAATTTTCACATAAATGTATCAATTAATTTTCACATAAATGTATCAATCAATTTTTACATGTACCAAGAAATATCAATTAGTTTTCAAATTTAAATGTCTTAAGAAGTATCAATTTGATTGTATCAATTATGATACATATATACCATATTTCACAGATTATTATGTATCAATACATATCATTTTATGTATCAAAAATTGTCAGTTATTAGTTCCAGGACTATCAATGTAAAACATATGTCTAATTTTCAAAACCAAGTTGAACACTTAATTAATCCACAAATCTAAATTCCTTGAAAAATGTATTGGCAATTTCCACAAAACAAATGTGAAGTTTCCACAACTCCATTAGTTCTTCATGAATTTACACTTTACTATTGAATTCCTTGCCAGTTCTTGAAATGTTTTGTCTAAATCACCACAATGTTTTGAAATAATTGCAAGTTCACATTTATAATCAAGTTTTTCCAATAAGCTGGAATTTTCTGACAATTTTTCTCTTATGAGTCTTATCGAGTTGTTAAGACATTAACACTGTAGAAAGAACAGTAAAAAGTCTACAACTAATGTCAAATAAATCTGAAAAACTATCCTCATGGGTGTGCTATCAAAACGTTTATGTGTATTCCATATTAAAAACAGGCCTACCACTCTAAAAGTTTACCCAGTAAATGAAAACGCATATAAAACCAACAACTTGCTTGTTTCAAGTTGACACAATAATTGTTAGTTTTGGAAAAAGGGTGGCTTAGACTTGATCTGAAAATCAATATTAGCCTAGTAAAAGAAAACAATTTCTAGTTGTGCTTAGGCATGTTTAAAAGGCCAGAAGGCATAAACTATTTGAATAAGTAAAATCCTGATTTACAGGTTGGTATTTACCCCCTTATAATTGATTAAATGTTCTATTGTAAAGACACTTATTTACAACGAATTGGAATTTTATAAGTAATACATAAAGGTGTAATTACCTGCAGATATTAATTAAGATTTCATATAATCAAAATTTTATACATCATTATAACGGAATTTCAATCCTCTTAAATGATTTACATTATATATATATATAAAACCCCTATAGTAAAGCTTACACTTCCAATCAACATGTCAAATCTAGTCCTATTATCACTGCTGGTCTACTATATATGGAGATTTTTTTTAATGAACAGTGAAAAGTCAGGGAACAAGGACTAGCCTGTTTCCAGCCCTTAGTATGTCAGATTGTCATTAAAATTCACAGTTCGGCTCACCTCAAAACTAAAAAAAAATAAAATAAAAAACCATTTTTGCTATATTCATTAAGCTTAATTAAATTAGTACCGGTATCTTAACCATTTTGGTGCAGTGGCTGGTTGGTAAAGGTAGTAGTGTTCAAGCTCAAAGTGTGTCTCCACTGTGCTTTTGATGCAGGTAAGCTGAGGAGGTTTTTATTTCTTGACATCTGGCTTTATTATTGGCTCTGTACCAGTAAAATGGAATGACTGAACTGCAAATTTTTATTTTTTTCACCATTGCAGACAAGTGTACTTACACTCTAAAGGTCACCACACGTATGCACTAGTACAAACCCGATCAGAATTATTTGCACAAACCTCACACAGAGCATGAAAAGAAAACTTGACTCGTCTTTGTTTTGTACAGTAAAACATTCACTGTACACATGAATACTAAACTTAATACAAACCTTTTAAAACCACAACCTTAGCGGTGCGGTTGATAAGTGCAGGACGACCAGTGGTCGGAAAGTTGGCTGCCTCACACTCATAACTGGCTGTGGATGTTACATTCTTTATAGTAAGGACAGATATCACTACATTTGGTGTGTTGTTTTCTGTTCTGTTCAGAATTGTCATCTCTCTCGGGTCCGGTTGGATGATCTGAAAAATTCAGTAAAACCATCTATAGAAACCATGGTTACCGACAGTATTATTGAGGGATCTAATAATCATTTTGGGGCCAATGGCACAGGGATTCTCACTGCAAATAACCTAAAGTTGGTTTACCATAGACAGTATTTTAGGGGACAAAATTATCATTATGGGGGCAATGGCACGAGGGCCCCTTCTAGATAGAACACTACAAGAGTGAACACAAGTCTAGGTTAAACATGGTTGGTCCATAGACAGTATTTTTGTGAAGACAAAATTATCATTTTGGAACCAATGGCATAAAAAACACTTCTAGATTTGAACACTACAATAAGTGAACATAAGTCTAAAGTAAAGCATGGTTGACCCATAGAGAGTATTTTTGTTGGAAAATTTTTTCTCCCATGACAAGTCATGTAATATAGAAATATTCCATTGGAGATAGCCATGGTTGATATTTCTATCCTCTATGAGTCGTGCATGCAAAATAGCGCTGGTGGCGTCATAATCAAAAGACAATCGCATGACGTCAGTATTTGGGGAACATGACATCATTTTGCGGGAAAAGGACACCAAATTCTTCAAAATTTATCAACCATTTTAGGGCCATTGCCACAAGGGTTTTTTCTAAACTGAACACTGCAATAAGTGAACACAAGTCTAAAGTTAATCACAGTTGGCCCATTGTATTTTGTGGGACAAAATTATCATTTTGTGGCTAATGGCACAAGGACCCCTTCTAGATTGAATACTGCAATTAATGAACACAAGTTTAAAGTAAAACATCAGTTATGGATTATAAATTAACCTGAATTAAATGTTCCGTTATATGTAGGATGTTGATGGTAAAACATGGGATTATGTACACTGATTAGGACTATAGATACGTACATATTACATGTAACATCATAGGTATAATGGATATATAGGGACTAATCTGTACCGAGAATACTTTGTATAAATGATAAAATTATCTTGTTAAAATGAAAACTAGAATCTTTTACAATTCTCAAAGGGGTTTAAATAAACTTAAGATTTTCTTTTGAAACAGCTGAATAAATTGGTATAACAAATTTCTTATTTACTATGGCTGAGTATTAATTACAGGAGTTGAGTCTAGTAATGGACACCCAGTCAAGATTTTTTCACTTATATTGAGGCAGTCTGGGAGGGTGGATTGGAGTAATAGTGTTTTACACTTCTGTCAATATTTTTTTCTTCAGGGTTCGTACAGACATTTGGACTCTAAATTTAAGGACTATTTAGGGTCTTTTCAGGGTCTCCTTTGTAAATTTAAGGCCTAATCAGAGGGACAATTTTAACTAAAAACAACATTGGTGCAAAAACAAATCAATAAAACAGTTACTTACATACTTAAATCCATAGTAACGACACTTGAAGTGGGGGTTGATTTTGGGTGTTCGAGAGGGCCAGGTAACTTTAAATAGCTCATTTCAACGTTACTTATTAATTAATTAATTTATTTATTTTGATCAGTCTATTTGCAACCATTTACTATCGACACCCAATTGGCCAAATTCAAGGGCTTTTTAGGATCTTCAGGATAAATTCAAGGGTTTTTTAGGGTCAGACTTGTTTTTAGGGTCTTTTTAGGGCAAACCTTAAAATTTAAGGACTTTTTCAGGCCTGTATGAACCCTGTTCTTTGGCAAGTGAACAGACAAGGATCTGAGTGGGATTACAACCTATGCAGTAAATGGCACTGTGCTCCTAAAGAGGCACTTTTGACCACTCGGCCATTTAGGCCCTGCCTGTTGGGGATTTAAAAGTGACATTTAATAAACACAATATTGATTGAAAGGGGCTTTACATCCCAGTCAAGTATATTTCACTTATATCGAGACGTCACCAGCAATAGTTGACATGTCAGTGATATTTACCTTTGCAGTATGCTCAGGACAATGTGCAGGGAGGGTTGTTTAGCCTACCACACCAGCCGTGACATGGGACCTCGGTTTTTAAAGTCTCTTTCGAAGGACCCTGTAACTTATATTTCTAATTGCTGAGTGCTTGGCAAAAAGAACAGTCATTACATATTTTAAAGTCTTGGTCAGAACCCTTAATTCCTCCATAAGAAGGGAGCTCTCTACCAACTGAGCTACTGTTGTGGTAACAAACAGAAAATTGGTAGCATATCTCTAATAGTAACATAATAAGATGATGTATACTAGAAGTAATAGCCATTGTAATTGTTGATTTTCTGTAATAAACATCGGTATAAATCTAACTACAGATGGTAATTCTTACATGTGTATGTTACATACAAACATACCTCCAACCATAAAGAACTCAGAGGGAAGGGGAATTAATCATATAGATCATGTACAGCATCCGGAATATTTATTGAAATCATGTTGGAGGATACAAACTCAAAACATAATAGGTGTAATAATGATGAGTAATGCATAAAAATAAGGTAAAATAAATCACAGGTATGCAAAATGAACATTTGTACTAATTTATGGATATGAATTTAGGTTGGTTTTTTACTTCACTTTTTATTTATTTTTTTGTTTTTGTTTTCATTTCTGGTTATACTTTGAAAAGAAGAATATACCATTTATGAACAGGTATTCAATTTATGTCCATTTCTATTAATTTATGAAACCTTCTATGAATGTTTTTGATTATACTCGGAGAAAATTTTTTTTGAAAAAAATCAAATTTTGGAAGAAAAGTTCATCATGATGTTGATGACAAAACAGACTATATTAGTTGCTCCCTCTTTTGCAAACCAGTGTTCTGTGATATATTCAATTTATGGGTAACCATATTTTGCGGACTTTAGCCATTTTTATATGAATGGATATATGTGTCATTAATTCATGATAATAACTATTTTGTAGTGACTTACGATTTGTCGATTTCTCTTCCATTTTATTGTTGGTGCTGGTATACCAGCGACCTTACAAGTTAACTGTACAATGCTACCAGAGGCTACATGACGATCAAATGGATACTTCTTCACAAATCTTACTGGTGCTAAAAATAGAAAAAAGATTGCTAAATTAGCTTCTTTTTTTAGCATACAATGCATTTGATTAATAAATAATCATGAAAATCATGAAAGTGATTAAAGTACTCTAATGATTGGGTTACCTCATTGGCCAAGTGGTCTAAAGGACCTCTGAATGCCTAAAATTTAACCCCAACTGGCACAGATCCTAGTGTGAGAACGTTTGTCAGTTCATTTGCAGAAGGTGGGTTGTTTTCTGTGGGTACTCCAAGTTTTCTTCACTATCATTCAAGAACTAACCGCTTCAATAAAACTAAAAAGAATCTTGACTGGAGTTGGTGGATTTCTCTGGGTACTCTGGTTTCCTATTCAGGAACACAATTAAAAAAGTCAAAGAATGACTGTGACATAAAACATCATTCTTCCAGTCCACTCTTACTAGGTGGTCTTGCTGATTTTTAACAAGATCACAAACATTAGACACCATCAACTGATGTCACCTTACAACTAACCACTAAGATGCTGCCAGACACTTGGCCAGACACTTCAAGATTTGTTGATTTGATTCCCTTATTGATAAAGGTTTACCACAGAAGTCCTTGTATGTCAATGAAGTCAAATATGTCAAGTACAGATCTCCAAATCTAAACAAGCACCTGTTTCTATCTGTCTTGATTAACCACACACAAGGTCGCTAGAAGGGTCAGTGTGGCATTCTCATTCACAAAGCAGTTTTATTATTGATTATGTGACGTGAAAAGTTGCATCAAAAGGTCATATTCTAAAAATTATTAAATAAAAACAAATTTAACATGTATTTGCCTATCAATGTTTTAATTATGCTGATGCTTTAACCAGGAGAATGAAAAGCTCTTCTAAGCTCTTAAAATGCAGATAAGCAAAATAAGGAATGTATTATTTCATAAAATTTCAAAAGTAGCACATGACAATACAGTCAATCCTAGTTTATGCCCCTTAATAGTTTTCGACACCTTGCTATTGCCACAGTAATATGAAGTTCTAAAATTCATTTCTTCTATGATTTTCTTGATAAACCATAAAACCCCCTTTGACACCAAAATATGACTATACAATTAGGCCATGATGAATGAAGGTTTTAATAAGTGAGATACTAGGGTATAGTATATTTTACTATTTTATGCAAGTTAAAGAATAAAAAAGAAATGGACAATGGGCTGTTTTGTGAAAACAAGTACTGAGGAATATGGACAATGAAGTATTTTGTGAAGACAAGGATTGAGTGATATGGACAATGAAGTGTTTTGTGAAGACAAGGATTGAGTGATATGGACAATGGATTATTTTGGTATACAAAGCTATTAGTTACAGAAAACAAGGATTTTGTTGTCACCTGGATAAAACCTTATATTTGTCAGTTACTGTAGAAGATAAGATGTATTTGAGAAGGTATATCCTTATAGTAATGTCTTTATTTTAGAAAATCTGTCACATTACACACACAGTAGCCCCATTTATAAGGCTATTTAACCAATGCTTACCATTTTGATCTGAGGAGACAAGAGCAAATACTTCATATCTTATACAAAGTCTTAACCCTATATATATATATATATATATATATATATACAGTACAGACCTGTCCAAAGTTTAACGCTGAGCTTTATATCTTATACAAAGTCTTAACCCTATATATATATACAGTACAGACCTGTCCAAAGTTTAATGCTGAGCTTTATATCTTATACAAAGTCTTAACCCTATATATATACAGTACAGACCTGTCCAAAGTTTAACGCTGAGCTTTATATCTTATACAAAGTCTTAACCCTATATATATATACAGTACAGACCTGTCCAAAGTTTAACACCAAGTTAACGAAAAAGGAAGTGGAACTGAGCAGCCGAGTGACTGAGATATGGATAGCTATTGGTGCACATGGTTTTTATTCTATATTTTTTTAATTGAAAATGTTTCTGTTAAACTATCAATAAAATGCTTTTAAAATGCACTGACCTAGCCAAATTATTTTTAAATTAAAAACATTATTGTTCAGTTTTCCTGTACATAGAGAAATTTTGCGAAAATTTTGAAAATTTTGAAAATTTTGATCAAGTTTATACACCAATTGGGCCTCATTCAAAGTTACATCAGGGCATTTAGGGTCAGGTAGGTCATTGTTGCTCGGGTTTTTTTTCCAGGTGTGATCATAATGAATTTTCCAATTATGACATAACATTTATAGTTGTTCCAAGTGAGAAGGCAAAGAAGGGATAATTTTGACATAGTCATATTGGTTGTTTTGTTAAAAAGTTAAAAAATGCTCTATGTATAGAATTAAGTTCACTTTTTCATGAATGAAAAATATTTTTTCTAGTTCAGTATATTTTGTATAAAGTTTTGACAAAATTTTTGTGAGTTTGTTGGAAAATACAACTTTATTCTTGCATTTTCCATGTGCACCGAATATGTGAAAATACAGTAGTGACCGAAAAGAGAAGGACAGTAGAAGAAGAAAAGCTTCAAGTTCTAAGGTAAAGAGGGGTCAAGATGAGCTGTCTTTTCAGCACTAACTCCTCGGCTTAGTGTTAAACTTTCGACAGCCCTGTACTGTATTAAACAAAACCTGACATATAAATTTATACTTTTTTTTTTTATCTCCTCACCTTATTTTTTTGATTAAGTCAAATTGATATATTTTACCTTACAGAGAAAGGTTTGTTAAGAAACTTGTCAAGTCTACTCGTTTTTCTGATGTGGTTTATGGTTAGAGAAAGTACTTTATGTGTATTTTATAAGACATCAATGCACTTTAGGTAACCAGTACAAAGAAGGGGTTGTATGTGTAAACAGGTGCTACTGGATAAAAAACCCGTTAATCAGCTGATCAACCAAAGGCCATGCATATCAATTAAGTCTTTGTGTTTACAAACTTGATATATTTTTATTTACCTTGCCAGATATATAGGTTCAAAATAATGATATATGTTTTATTTACATTTAAGGAATGGTCAGATAAATGTCATGAGTTTTAAATTTATGATTTGTGTAACTTTTAAACGTATTGATATTTCAGAACTCAAACTTATTTATCTCTGAACTACTGTAAGTGGTAGCAGGAATCACCAATACACAGCTATCAATAATAAATTTTATCTCACAATTAAGGTTAACGATACAGTTAAACCTCGTTATAATGCCCCTCGATAACTTTGCCACCTCACTTATTGCCGCACTATTTTGAAGTCCCAAAATCCATTTTGTTTATGCTTTTCTTTATGGGCCTCCCTCGATTTATTGCAAAACCCCTTTATAACGCCAAAATTTGACTGAACAAATGGTGGCGATGAATCGAGGTTTTACTCTACTTTTTGCGAACAATTATTGCTATTTCAGAATTAACTTTCTCTGAACTTCTTTCTGTAAGTGGTATCATTTGTTTCACCCTACAATAATGCGTACTTGTTGCAATTGTATTGCTATTTTAGAACTCAATCTCTGAACTATTTTAAGAAGCAGCAAAGAATCCCCAACACACAGCAATCAAATCAATATTCAATTTTATCAATTTATTCATTTTATGATTATGCTTACTTGTTGCAAAGTGGATGCAAGTGCTTTAAAGAAGATGTTCTATACTGACTAAGTAAATGAACAGCTCTAATAAAACACATTTTAGCTTACCAATATCTGCACAAAGTGCCAAGATTGATTGAATCCCAGTCAAGAATATTTCACTTAAATTGAGATGTCACCAGCTATAGATGAATTGTCAGAAATTTGACCTGTGCAGTGCGCTTAGGACAAAGTGTAGGGAGGGTTCTTTAACATGCCACGCCTGCCATGACACGGGACATTGATTTTTTAAGGTCTCTTCCCAAGGACCCTGTGACTTTCATTTAAGAAATGACATTCTGATCATGGTATTTTAAGGGGTAATAATGAAAGATAGTGTGGCGCGTGCCAAATTTGATGAAGGGCAAAGCCCTTCATTTTGAATTTGGCACGCGCCACACTATCTTTCGTTACCCCTTGAAATACCATGAGCAGAAATGTCATTTCTTATATTTACAATAAATATTTTGTATCTTATTTTTTTCCATATCTGCGCGTGTGATATAGAGTTTTTAGCCATGCAAGATCATGACCACGCGACCCCCTGTGTAGGACATGACGTAATATCGCGGGAAAATTGATACACATCCAGGGTCATGACCCCCATTGTCTTTCATTGGGAATTGAAATACAATTGCTTCTGTATGTTTCATCGAAGACAAGTACAGTCATATTGTAAATATTTCTAAATGCAAGTGCTTGGCAAAAGAACAGTCATTACCTATTTTCAAGTCTTGGTCAGACCTGGATGTGGTTTGAACCAATGACCTCCCACATATGAAGTGAGCACTGTACCACTGAGCTACCTTAGTGGTACAAAGTGCCAAGAGATTTGTTGTTGATTGAAATCATAAAAAAGTAACCAGATAATATAACTCCTTATAAAACCCCATAGAGATGTTCGTTTTTTTAGTGTGTGTCCATGGTTACTTTGGTAATTTTATGATTTTCAGCCGCAAATTTATATTTACCATTTACTGGTTTATTTATCTTCATGACACAATATGTAAAATGTAAAATATTATTGGTGTAACATTTATTACATTTCAATATACATAATATAGTATAGGAAAGGGGAAACATGCAGCAACCAAACTGGTACTCAAACCTGGGACCTTCCCAATTGACGTATCGCCGACCACGCCCACAATGTTCCGACACTGGTCGCCATCATGGTACCAAAGCAGCGTCACGGCAACTAATGACGTACTAGTGTCATTAAATGGTGCAGTTTAGGCCGAGTTTTCATTCTTTTTGCATGCAAATCAAGCATCCGGCCATTTGTCGGAACATTGTGGGCGTGGCCAGCGATATGTCAATTAATACTAGCAGAATGCTCTTACAGTTGAGATATCTGGGCCCAGTTTCACATTCATTCCTTAGCTAAGATTTTCCTTAACTTAAATTTAGCAAATTTTGATATTTTCTTTTTTTGGAACTATTGATGAATATTTTTGTCAAAACTAAATGCAAATGTTTTAATCTTAAGGTCAGCTTAAAAATAACACCTTAAATTCCTGAATATCTTGAAAACTAACAAAATTATGATAAAGATTTGAAATTTTGCAAGATTTAAGTTAAGGAAAATCTTAGCTAAGGAATGATTGTGAAAACGGGGCCATGCGGCCTATCAAGCCAAATTCATCAAATATAATGCTTCACTTACATTCTACCCTTAGGTGTGCCGTTTCCGAGAGCACAGATTCCTTTCCATTTTCCGCTTTACACTGATAGTATCCACGGTCAACGACTCGGACTTGGTAAAATTTCAGGGCACCTGTCCTTTTTATTACTTTGTAGTTCTGTCCCTTTTTAGGTAAGCGCGAGTTATTACGGAACCAACTGATATGAATTGGCGAATCTCCGTTAGCCTCACAATGAAATGTAAACCTTCTGTATTCTAAAACAGTGGCGTTTTCTGGATGAACTGTAATCTTTAGCTCTAAAATAAACAAAAGAATAAATAAATAAATAAAAAATAAATAAATAAATAAATAAATAATGATTAAAACATTTTAAAAGGAAAACAGCTGTAATCAGAATTCCAAATACTACAGGCTGATCCATTATTTTTATCATGATTGTAACCCATGTTCAGCATATAAACACCACAGTACATTGATGAATCTGTGAAATTGCAAAGATGAATTTTTCTGGTAAAACCCTTTTTAACCCGCACCCCTTTTTCTCAAAACTTTATTTCTGGTCTGAAAAGTGTCAGTTATAAGTGTGGAAATATGGTATATAAGAAATATTGTTACATTTGGAACCTAATCTTTTAAAAAGTGCTGATAATAAGAAATACATTGTTTGAATCACAAACATAGAAGTGTTAAAGATGGCTATTGAATCTAGGGCACATATCAATTAATTTATCTAACATTAGACTAGTTTTTCTGTCTAATTTGACAAAATACAAGTTTTATCCAACACGCATGATACAGAATCTTGTATCACCACACTGTGGTGATACAACATTGGCGGTGAAGTTCACGTCAGATTTCTTATTGTGACGTCATTGGTGAATCTCCGATTTGTCAAATGTAAACAATGACGTCATTACTACAGAACACATGTCATAACATAGTTCAGTGTTTTTCTGTGGTGTAATATATTTTTTTCACATAAAGTGTTGTTTTTATTATTTTAAATAACCTAGTTGGAAATGTTAGAAAAAAATATCATACACACTGTGTATATAATATGTATATAGGATATCCTTGTATACAGGTGTGGAAACTTAGTACCTCTTAGAATACTTTGGGAAATAAAAAGGTTCAGTGTTCATTCTAGAACGTACCACAGATTCCTTATTTTGCCAAATAACCCCATTTTTAAGGCCTTCGTGGGCTTAATGAAGGAACAAGACTTGCCTATTGATATAACATTTTTGTGTTTTTTAAAGATTATTTGATAGTCTGCTCAATGTAAATGTATACTATACCCCATTTTGATGTTATTGATTTCTCAAAAGGAGAAAAACACACAAAACATATTTGTTGATAATTCTCAGATTTCAGTTTACCTTGAAATTTAATATTTTAAAAAACCTTGAAATACATCTATTTTTTCTTGACCTAATTTGTATAATGTGTACATTGAGAAAAAGTAGGTTAAGTTGTTCATGTTATTTTTTACAAAATTTTATAACCTAAATTTGAAAATAAACTTCCAATTTAAACATATAGATTACATGTTAAACAAATGAGGTGATTTTAATGGGAATAAGTGTAATTGATCTCTTAACAAATCTGATTTTCTTTTAAGAGATGTAGGCAAACCTTGAAAACAAAGATGGGTAAAATGTAGGGTTTTCTTTTTACAGAATTGGATAATTGATAAGAAGCACCATGCTAACAAGTTATAACTAAAATAGGACGTCTTTTCAAAAGTGTTCCAAAACAAGCCCCAACTTAGAAATCCATATGCATCTTATCAAAATATGAATAGCCAATTACACATCTACTCTACCAGAAGGTTGTTCTTGTGAAGTCTCATTTAAGTCTGTTCAACAGTTTTCAAGAATGTGATGGACAAAATGTAAGCGGAAGAAATTGAGTAAACACTAGTGTTGGACCGATTAATCAATTTAATCGATATCTAATTGTTTGAGCATCCGATTAGCGATGATCAATTCTAAAATCTAATAATCGATCGGTTTCAATTATTTACTGAAGTTCGTTTATGGAAAAACGGTTCTTCACAATGAAGATTTCACACTGACTGAGACGAACGTCTCTTATAAAATAAGTATGAAATTGTAGCTGAAATAAGTGTACTTGGAAAAGAAAACTAACACAAATGTAAGGAAGAGTAAATGATCAGAAAAATGGAGGATATTTTAAGTCTTAACTGAGATACAAATATCTTGCAAATATTATCAAGACTAAAAATTAGAATTTAATCTAATTTACTTTGTAATTTCCGCTTCAATTTATTAACCGATTATAATCGGAAAATCGATCGAAATCATCTTCCGATTATAACCGATTAATCGATTATGAAAATGCAACTGATTCCCATCACTAGTAAACACTATATGTCAGCTCACTTCATTTTGAGCAATTCTGAAATAAGAGCATTCTGACTTATGGTCAAGAAACACCTGAGCTTAATTAAGCAACCATTATCCTTTGCCAGTTAACCAATTCAATCACATATACATTAAAAGATCATTATAATGGCCCTTGATAACTTGGCCACATTTTTGTTTATTGCCACACTATTTTGAAGTCCTTAAAATAATTTTCTTTAATGTTTTTTTATAAGTTTCCAAACCCCCTTAATATGGTGTTAAAAATTTACTAAACAAAAGGAGATAATGAATCAAAGTTTTACTAGATCCCGACATGTTTCTAAACATTGCATTAAGACAAGCTGCAGGCAAAATATGATTGATTGATCAAATTCGGTTTTATTTCGAAGTCAGGAATATTTCAATTATATCAAGACATCACCAGCTATATGTGAATGACCACCCTTTGCAATGCACTCAAGGCAATGTGCAAGGAGGGTTCTTTAGCATGCTACACCTACCATGACATGCAGTTTTTAAGGTCTCATCTGAAGAACCCCTGGATTTTAATTGCTAAACACAAAGTGCTTGGCGAAAGAACAGTCAATACCTATTTCAAGTGTGGGTGAGACCTGACCAGGGTTGAAACACTGACCACCCACATGCAGAGCATGCACTCTACTAACTGATTTACCTGCATAGTGGTCCCTTACAAGAAGTTTGTTACATTGAAATCATTGATATAACATACAGTCCAACCTGCCTTAAAGGCCACCTCTTTATAAGGACCACCTGCTTATAAAGGCCAGCAGAATGGTATCCCAATTGTTCTTTATCCATATTAATTGGACCTGCTCATGAAGGCCACTTTAACTGGTTCCCTTGGGTGGCCTTTATAGACAGGTTTGACTATGTAATTGTGATGTGAAGATAAATGCCTCATTTTGTTCTAATTATAAATTTTATTATTTTTAATTTAAAAAAAAAAAAAGTTTTTATCACACACAAACTTGTTTGATATACCTACTGGTATCATACAGTCAATATACAAGTATATTGCACCTATAAGCAGTCTATATCAGGTATTAATGACTGGGGTAGATTTTTATGACCCCTGATTAAGTCGATATTCTAAGTAACTGTAGACAATAAATTACAGGCTTTAACTGCAGAATTACATTTATATCAAGGTAGTATTTCCTTGTAGGAGGTAACCGCGGACGACAGGACGCACAAGAGTCAGTAGGAGACAGAGAAGCTCTGTGGGTATTCCTGCCTAGGCATCCAGACATATTTATTGTCCAATAAAACAATACCAGTAATATGTAAATGATGTAAATGAGAGTCACTGAATTTGTAAAGTCATGTTTGTAAACAAAACCTTAAAAAACCTACTTGTTTTTGTTTGTTAAATGTCTGCTATTGCTGCTTTTAACAAATGCACACACACACACACACAATGCACACACACATGTACACACACCACACACACATGTACATATACACACAATGCATATACACATGTATGCACACACACACACACACACACACACACACACACACACACACACACACATTGAATTATTTTATTTTCTCAATTTCAGATTTAAGAAACTTAATTTCTTTTCTACATACACACACAGAAACAGATTCCTCTACCAATGATATATTTTCTTTCCTCTATTTCAAGTTTGAGAATCTTGATTTCTCTCTATGACACACACACACACACACACACACACACACACATTCCTTATACCAATATCATCACCTTTCCTTAGGTTAAATAGAGTTATCCCCCTTATGTTTACTTTTTGCACACTTGCACAGGTTTTTAGTTTGATGAAATTAAAAAGTGAAAGATTAAAAAAAATATATATTTTAAAAATTACATAAGTACAAATGATAAAGTACATGGTGGTTTAGTTATTCTCGGAAAGGAAACCTTCAAGTTGATTTATTACATTTAAAAATAAATTCAATTTCATGTTTTAAAGATGATGAATATAAGTATTCATGAGGGTAAAAAAATTAAATCTAAAGGCGGACTTAATTCCAAATTTTTTACCAGAACAAATTATTTTTATGTGATTTCAAACAAAACAGAATGATAGTTACACCGTCAGATCAAAGCCAAAATCAAAATCCTTCGCTGAAAATGATAAATCTAATACGACAATCTATCGCACCTGGAATACAAAATATCACACAGGTAAGATGTCAAAAAACACACTTCTAAATCACAATTAAATATACATTGTAAAACATCTTGCACGGTATTGTTTATTTAAATTGTAATAATATTGATCAATGTATAGGTAAACAACATTCAACTGTCCGTTTGACCTTTCATTAGGAATATTCATATAGGAAACTCCATCCAATACATGGGTAGCGTTAGGTTTCTACACATTGCCCATGATTAGTGTTCACATCAGGTAGACGAAATATACACGCATGATCTCTATTACTCGCATTTACCTCTCCATAATGAATATTTAAATTAAATGTCAAACGGACAGGTCAATGTTGTTTACCTATACATTCATTTCCAGCTCATTAAGTGTGGTAAAAATATTTTAAGACAACAAAGCCAACTGAGATACCGTCTAGGGTTATGCTGTGAATCAGAATTTTTTTTATTAATTTAAACTAGTTCTTAATTACCCAGTAAATCATAACATGTTTCAATATGGCTTATTTAATTCAAGTGTGCCAACTATTTTTTATTTTTTTATTTAATTTTTAAAAATTTTTTTTGGTAAAAATGTGCAGATAAAATAATCATATAAATATGGACAAAACTACTAGTGTCTTCAACATGTGTTTGACTCCTGAAAACACTGGGGCTTGGCGGCCAAGTGTCTACAGCATACCTCTAACCTCCTAGGTTTGAATCCCACTCGGGACGGACAGATCCAAGTGTGAGAAAATTTGTCAGTCGCTTGCCGAAGTTCAGTGGTTATCTCCTGGCACTCTGGTTTCCTACACCATCCATTAACACTCACCTCCTCAATATAAGAAAAAGAATCTTGAAAAAAGTCTATTACATCCCTCTCTTTCTCTTTGTCTCTCTCTCTCTCTCACACATGCACACCTACAACATACACACACACACACACACACACCCCAAAAGCATGCACACACACTGACAACAAACAACAGGCATACAAACACTGACAATATGCACACACACACAACATGCACACTGATAACACAGACACACACACACACACACACACACACACACACTCTACTAAAATCAGTTATTGATTTTCTCTTCAAAATTCCAATAGACCTACAAAACTATAAACAATTCAATTATTCATAAAACAAGCTAAACCACAACTTAATCTTTTAGATAGATTTTCTCATAGATTTTACTTAAAGATGAAAGACACCCAAAAATTTAATAAGTTGTGTATTCCAGACCGAAGTATATTTTAACATATCAGTGCAGTTAAAATAATGGCCCTAAATCGGTCATTTAGTACGAAATACAGTACAGGCCTGCTGAAAGTTTAACACTGAGCTGACGAAAAGCAATGAACGTTCATCTGCCAAATGGCCAAAATATGAATAGTTAGTGACAGAAAAGCTGCCGATAAATAGATTGCAGCTGCCGAATATCTGTCAAAATAAAGCTAATGAGGGGCCGAGATGAGCTGTTGATTGGTTGGCTTTGTGTTAAACTTTTGGACAGGTCTATACGGTAAGTGTTGTTTCTTTAGATATGTATATTGTGTTCAATTTAATGATCTACAATAACCGACACATATTTGACGAGTTAAACTTATTATAAAGCAAAGCAATATAACATTTTTACTACACAAAATCTCTCTTACACAGCTTATGTATAGGTAAAATATATATTTAACATGTTTAAAATTCCACAGTCTACAACTTCAATCTTCTTATTTTAAACGCTTACTCAAGCAGCAAAATTTAGTTTGTTTTAAAACAGAACAATTCCCGTTATTTTGTGCCCTCCCTTATATAGGCTAAAAATCAAGGTAATTTTTATATGCATAATGTAAGTAGAAAAAAATATCCTTAACAAATGATTTTTTATCGTTAAAATCTTTTAAATATAAATCCCAGGAATTTCAAAACTGGAAATATCCAGCGTATACATTTAACACATATCAGTTAGTATATAAAACATAGCCAGGTATACCTGTATATATATGTATATGTATATATCTTGTTTGACAAGTATATATATATATATAAATGTAGATCATCATGAACTATTATTTATAAATACCACAAATGTAAATAATCAACAAATTTACTAACAACTGAAATAGTCCGCTATTATCTGAGGTATTTCAGGAATTTTAAGTTAGACCGCTGATAAAGAATATCAAAGTAAAAAAGGTACAAAAATGGCCCTAAGGGAGACCGAGTACCTGTAATGTGTTTAGTTATGTCAGCTACATTAAACCTATCATTTGATTTCTGCTAACAACTCCGTATATGCATGTGTAGTTGAATTACTCCAAATATGCCTTTTTACATGTTCTCCATGTTTAGTTATGTTAGATACATTATTTACATTACTTTTATCATTTGATTTCTGCTAACGACTTGGTATATATGCATGTGTACAATATAGTTGAATTATCAAATCTACATGGGTTAGCACAGAAAAACTACTTCATGCACATGCATTCAAAGTATAAAAATTTCATTTTAGTCTAAAACATGTGCTAAAATCCACAGCACCTCTCCTCACCTTGGTTTAAATCCCACTTGAGACAGATCCTAGTGTGAGTAATTTGTCAGTTCCCTAACAGAAGGTTGATGGTTTTCTCAGGACACTCCAGTTTCCTCCACCATCCATTAACTGACCACTTTAATATAAGTGAAAGAATCTTGACTGGGGTGTAAAACTCTCCACTCCTATTTTACATGACTTTGTAGCTTTGAGAACGTTTGTCCAGTTTGCTAACAAAAGGTCTGTGGTTTTCTCAGGACACTCCAGTTTCCTCTACCATCGACTAACTGACCACTTTGATATAAGTGAAAGAATCGTGACTGGGGTGTAAAACTCCATGATTCAACACCTCTCTCCTATTTTACATGACTTTGTAATAAAACCTGAATTTCATAAAAAATAGTCAGTCAGCAATTTTGTCAGGTTTTCATTTGATGTGTTTTCCTATTTTATTTATTTATTTATTTATTTATTTATTTATTTATTTATTTATTTATTTATTTATTCTGTTTATTGACGATCATATCTACATCTTCTGCTTCTTTTATTATATGATAGTTATTTTTGTGTGTTTGAGATTAAAGTAAGAGAGAGCAAGATTAAATTTTCAAACAAAAATCTGAAAATTTGCAAAAAACTAATATGATTTTCAATGGAATGTGTAAGAGGTAAGACGAGTAGGCCAGTATCATAATGTATAAATAACCAGGGTATGTATTTAATAAATACTGGTACAGTTTGCTAACACCCCCCTGTAAACTATTATACATACACGTATCCTAGACATGGTATCATGGTCTTTAAAAAATAAATTGAAATGGTCCTTATACCAAAGTGACCCTTATACACAAATGGTCCTTATACACATGGGACTCTCATACACAAATAACCCTTATACACAAGTTCTTGCCAGAAATTTCAAAACTTATACACAAGTGACCCTCATACACAAATAACCCTTATACACAAGTTCTTGCCATTGCAAAACTTATACACATGTGACCCTCATACACAAATAACCCTTATACACAGGTTCTTGCCATTGCAAAACTTATACACATGTGACCCTCATACACAAATAACCCTTATACACAAGTTTTTGCCATTGCAAAACTTATACACATGTGACCCTCATACACAAGAAACCCTTTTATACAAGTTCTTGCCAGAAATACACATGTGACCCTCATACACAAATAACCCTTATACACAAGTTTTTGCCATTGCAAAACTTATACACATGTGACCCTCATACACAAGAAACACTTTTATACAAGTTCTTGCCAGAAATACACATGTGACCCTCATACACAAATAACCCTTATACACAAGTTCTTGCCAGAAATTGCAAAACTTATACACATGTGACCCTCATACACAAATAACCCTTATACACAAGTTCTTGCCAGAAATTGCAAAACTTATACACATGTGACCCTCATACACAAATAACCCTTATATACAAGTTCTTGTCAGAAATACACAAGTGACCCTCATACACCAATAACCCTTATACACAAGTTCTTGCCAGAAATTGCAAAACTTATACACAAGTGACCCTCATACACCAATAACCCTTATACACAAGTTCTTGCCAGAAATTGCAAAACTTATACACAAGTGACCCTCATACACAAATAACTCTTATACACAAGTTCTTGCCAGAAATTGCAAAACTTATACACAAGTGACCCTCATACACCAATAACCCTTATACACAAGTTCTTGCCAGAAATTGCAAAACTTATACACAAGTGACCCTCATACACAAATAACCCTTATACACAAGTTTGCCAGAAATTGCTAAACTTATACACAAGTGACCCTCATACACAAATAACCCTTATACACAAGTTCTTGCCAGAAATTGCAAAACTTATACACAAGTGACACTCATACACAAATAACCCTTATACACAAGTTCTTGCCAGAAATTGCAAAACTTATACACAAGTGACACTCATACACAAATAACCCTTATACACAAGTTCTTGCCAGAAATTGCAAAACTTATACACAAGTGACACTCATACACAAATAACCCTTATACACAAGTTCTTGCCAGAAATTGCAAAACTTATACACATGTGACCCTCATACACAAATGACCCTTATATACAAGTTCTTGTCAGAAATACACAAGTGACCCTCATACACCAATAACCCTTATACACAAGTTCTTGCCAGAAATTGCAAAACTTATACACAAGTGACCCTCATACACCAATAACCCTTATACACAAGTTCTTGCCAGAAATTGCAAAACTTATACACAAGTGACCCTCATACACAAATAACTCTTATACACAAGTTCTTGCCAGAAATTGCAAAACTTATACACAAGTGACCCTCATACACAAATAACCCTTATACACAAGTTTTTGCCAGAAATTGCAAAACTTATACACAAGTGACCCTCATACACAAATAACTCTTATACACAAGTTCTTGCCAGAAATTGCAAAACTTATACACAAGTGACCCTCATACACAAATAACCCTTATACACAAGTTTTTGCCAGAAATTGCAAAACTTATACACAAGTGACACTCATACACAAATAACCCTTATACACAAGTTCTTGCCAGAAATTGCAAAACTTATACACAAGTGACACTCATACACAAATAACCCTTATACACAAGTTCTTGCCAGAAATTGCAAAACTTATACACATGTGACCCTCATACACAAATGACCCTTATATACAAGTTCTTGTCAGAAATACACAAGTGACCCTCATACACCAATAACCCTTATACACAAGTTCTTGCCAGAAATTGCAAAACTTATACACAAGTGACCCTCATACACCAATAACCCTTATACACAAGTTCTTGCCAGAAATTGCAAAACTTATACACAAGTGACCCTCATACACAAATAACTCTTATACACAAGTTCTTGCCAGAAATTGCAAAACTTATACACAAGTGACCCTCATACACAAATAACCATACACAAGTTTTTGCCAGAAATTGCAAAACTTATACACAAGTGACCCTCATACACCAATAACCCTTATACACAAGTTCTTGCCTGAAATTGCAAAAAAAAAAATTGTTTTAAAAAATGTTGTTGTTTGTGTATAAAGTTAGAGCAAGCTTTTGAAAAAAGTAATGTGATTTTAAATGGAATGTGTAAAATATATCTATTTATAAGCGCTGTAATATATGAATAACCAGGGTAGCTGTTTTTAATGTAGAAGTCAACCTCACCCTGTAAATCATTATACATCCACATATCCTAGACACATATAAAACATAAAATTATCATTTTCAAAATGCAAGAACACATCTTGTACATATATCATTTCATAAATTATGTTTAGAAATGAATATAATGTGTTTTTTTATTACAGGGTATCGGATTCACCAACGACCTTCTAATATGCCTACTAAACCACAATGTTACATTTAGGTTCAATAAAATTGCATGTTAAAAGGAATCTTATTTCACTTAAGGATTGAATGTCACTTTGAATGCTGTCATCGAGGTATGACTGCATCAGCTCACGTTCAAAGTAAGTGAATCGCGAAGCGATTCATGTTAACTTTGAACGTGAGCTGATGCAGTCATACCTCGATGACAGCATTCAAAGTGACATTCAATCCTTATGTTTACATTATTTTTACCCACAAAAAGGTATTATTAATTTTCCGAAAGTCGGTGTATTACTGTGGTTGGAACACTTAAAGCGAGATAACTCTTATTGTAGAACCATATAAAGAGAACAGCCATGTTGATTTGTCTCGTTGCTTGGCGATCGTAAAATATAGTTCCGTAAAACACATTTGAAAATTGAATTCGATTTCTCCTTTTTTCACTAAACAATAATCTGTTTGGTAAGATATTACCATGAATATAATTATTTAGTCGAATAACAAACAGTTGTTCATAATTTAAATGTGGTGTCCTCGGACTCACTAATTTTTTCACTTCGTATCTTTATAGGCCATGGGAAATGGTCATTAATCATTAAAAAATTATTTTGATATAAAAAGACAACAAATATTGGTTTTTATTATTCTTTTTTATTTTCAAATCATTTTTAAAATTGGTGCAGTATGACAAATTTCTACGTTTGTTACGCTCGTAAAGAGCGTCTCTGCAGTCGCCGGATAGATTTATGAATGAACCCGCAGGAAATTATGAATGAATAAGTAGTCCCTTGGTGGTATGTATTCCTCCGCTGTACATCGAAAGCGGATTGGCTGAAGATATTAACTGACGTATCGCTTTACACAGAGCGCGCGACACACTGCTGTCATCGAAAAATTAACGCAATGGTTCCAAAGAGATTCATATAAGGCAATGCATTTGTAATGTAAACATATATTTTTAAATGTCTATCTTTTCCCAGTGGTTGAGATTACAAAAATGAAAGTATAGTGTCTGAGAAACAACATAAAAATACATTATATATCCTGACTACAGTGAAACCTGTGAAAACTGAATCCTCAGTGAACTGAAAATTTACCAAAGCTTAACTACTTTTTCAGGAGTAATGGTATTTCACATCCTGGTCAAGACTTTCACTTAAATCAAGGTGGTCAATTCATGGATGGTAGAGGAAAATGGAGTGCCCAGAGAAAAACATCAACTTTATCATCCCAGACATCATAGACAGGAATTTTATTAATCAAAGAGCAATAACTCTGTGCATTATAGTGGAAAAGTGCAAGCAAACTTAATCTGTAAATTTGATGATGTTACCAAATGCTAAAATTTTGTTTCATTGATTTTTTTGATTTTTTTAAAAAATTAATCTACAAATTAAACAAAACATTATTCAAAGTTTTGTAGGAACAAAGATATAAATTTCTGTGCCAAGTTAATCCAATCTTAGTTCATAAGTTTATTCCTTATATTTACACTAATTCAAATATATGTGAATTTACCCAAAATCATAATTTGCGGTAAAACTTGTACATTCTAAAATTACCGTAATACATTTACAGTTCTGTTCTAAAACATTTAGTACATATACTTTCATAGTTATGGTGTGTTGTCCATCTATAATGAATTACGGGCAAAAAATAGCTGTTTTATGATCACCCACAGACAATTACATTTTCATTTACATCAAAGACAGGAGATCTAGTAACAGACAACAATATATATATACATGTAAAAATATTTATTTTGTTCATCCATAAATTTGAAATATTTCCAACATAAAAATATGATAAAAATCATAAAAATGCCGTAAAATAAATCAGGTGTTTCATAAAATAAAACAAAAATGCCAGCAATTTCTCCATAAAACATTTAAACAGTAATTATCATGTCCAGTCTGACCCCAAACAAATTCTTATTGGTTTCTATCTATGTCCATTATTATATGATATAGCTTGTCAGACAAATAATAAACTTCAAGTTTATGTGGCTATCTCCTGTGTTTATTATCTCTCAGTCTTGGTCCAGTTACTGGTCAGTGATATAGTGTAAAACATTGTGTAGTGTATTATCTTATATTCTGGATAATCTTTAATCTCAAGCCAGCATGGAACTGACCGGTTATCTGAAAATAAACATATCACAGGAAATGGACACTGTTATAAAAAGACTTTTTTTGTCTTGTAGTGACCTTATAGACAAAGGATACTTAAATTATTTTCTGAGAAGCCATTGGGTAAAGAATTTTCAATCAGTATGTAACTGATAAACACGCTGGGTTAAAAACCCCAACCTCCACATGAAGCAGTGTTTTACACCATGCCACTGGACACTGGGGTGTTTTAACATGTAACAATTGTGCCATAGTGACACAACGGCTGTTAGAGTTAAAACTAACAATCTCCACATCAAGCAGTGTTTTACACTATGCCACTGGACACTGAATGTTTTAACATGTAACAATTGTGTTACAGTGACCACAACAGCTGTTAGGGTTCAATTCCACAACCTCAAAAACAAGCCATTTTACACTATGCCACTGGTCACTGGGTGTCCTAACATGTAACAGATGTATTAGAGTAACCACCACAGCTGTTTGGGTTAAATCCTACAACCTCTGCAACAAGCAGTGTTTTACACCATGCCACTGGACACTGGGTGTTTTAACATATAACAATTGTGTTATAGTGACCACAACAGCTGTTAGGGTTCAATCCCACAACCTCAAAAACAAGCCGTTTTACACTATGCCACTGGTCACTGGGTGTCTTAACATGTAACAGATGTATTAGAGTAACCACCACAGCTGTTAGGGTTAAATCCTACAACCTCTGCAACAAGCAGTGTTTTACACCATGCCACTGGACACTGGGTGTTTTAACATGTAACAATTGTGTTATAGTGACCACAACAGCTGTTAGGGTTCAATCCAACAACCTCCACAGCAAGCAACGTTTTACACCATGCCACTGGTCACTTATAACAAATGTGTTACAGTAGCCACATTAACAGCTGTTTGGGTTAAAACCCACAACCTCCACAGCAAGCAGTGTTTTACACCATGCCACTGGTCACTTATAACAAATGTGTTACAGTAGCCACCACAGCTGTTTGGGTTAAAACCCACAACCTCCTCAGCAAGCAGTGTTTTACACCATGCCACTGGTCACTTATAACAAATGTGTTACAGTAGCCACACAGCTGTTTGGGTTATAACCCCAACCTCCACAGCAAGCAGTGTTTTACACCATGCCACTGGTCACTTACAACAAATGTGTTACAGTAGCCACCACAGCTGTTTGGGTTAAAACCCACAACCTCCACAGCAAGCAGTGTTTTACACCATGCCACTGGTCACTTATAACAAATGTGTTACAGTAGCCACCACAGCTGTTTGGGTTAAAACCCACAACCTCCACAGCAAGCAGTGTTTTACACCATGCCACTGGTCTCTTATAACAAATGTGTTACAGTAGCCACATTAACAGCTGTTTGGGTTAAAACCCACAACCTCCACAGCAAGCAGTGTTTTACACCATGCCACTGGTCACTTTCAACAAATGTGTTACAGTAGCCACCACAGCTGTTTGGGTTAAAACCCACAACCTCCACAGCAAGCAGTGTTTTACACCATGCCACCGTTCACTTACAACAAATGTGTTACAGTAGCCACCACAGCTGTTTGGGTTAAAACCCACAACCTCCACAGCAAGCAGTGTTTTACACCATGCCACCGGTCACTTACAACAAATGTGTTACAGTAGCCACCACAGCTGTTTGGGTTAAAACCCACAACCTCCACAGCAAGCAGTGTTATACACCATGCCACCGGTCACTTATAACAAATGTGTTACAGTAGCCACATTAACAGCTGTTTGGGTTGAAACCCACAACCTCCACAGCAAGCAGTGTTTTACACCATGCCACTGGTCACTTACAACAAATGTGTTACAGTAGCCACCACAGCTGTTTGGGTTAAAACCCACAACCTCCACAGCAAGCAGTGTTTTACACCATGCCACTGGTCACTTATAACAAATGTGTTACAGTAGCCACATTAACAGCTGTTTGTTAATTATGTTATCAGTTTAGAACAGATGTATTTCATTTGGTTTTATACCCTACAGGACAAGATAAACATGGATTTATGTGAATTATATATATATATGTATGCTGGGCCATAATTAGCAAACACTGTCCATATAACTCATAAACACACTGTCAAAATAATCCATAGTACAGGCATGTTGTAAATTGTAATATATAGTGGAGTGGGATTTCTCATAAAGGACTGGGGGCTAGGAGTTGGTTGGGGCTGGGGGTTGGGGCTGGATGCTGGGCCATAATTGGCAAACACTGTCCACACAACCCATAAACACACTGTCAAAATAATCCATTAAATTATAATCCAGTATTATAGTACAGGCATGCTGTAATGTGTAGACTTGGTTTGTGGTTTATTGTAAGGGCTGGGGTTGGGGATTTGGGGTCAGATGCCGAGCCATAATGAGCAAATACTGTCAACATATTCCATAAACACACTGTCAAAATAATCCATTGAATTATAATTCAGAATTATAGTACAGGCATGCTGTAACTTGTAGATTTAGATAGAGTAGGGTTTGTGGTATGGGCTGGGGGTTGAGGTTAGATCCTGGGCCATAATTAGCAAACACTGTCCACATAACCCATTAACAGACCGTCAAAATAATCCATTAAATTATAATCCAGTACATGTATTATAGTACAAGCATGCTGAATTGTGTAGACTTACAGTGGAGTGGGGTTTGTAGGTGTTGGTTGGGGCTGGGGTTGGGGTTAGCTGCTGGGCCCTAATTAGCAAACACTGTCCACATAAACACACTGTCAAAATAATCCATGTAGTATAGTTCAGGCATGCTGTAATGTGTAGACTTATAGTGGAGTGGGATTTGGGGTTGGGGTTGGTGGGGACTGGGGGTTTGGATTGCAGATGCTGAGCCATAATAAGACACACTTTCCACAAATGCCATGTTCAGATTATCATAGTCACACATTAAATGCAGGTACAATTTGACTGTGTGAGATTTTGGGGATGGGGTGTTAGGGGATCAAGAGGGCTGCTAAGTATTGATTCAAATGAGGATGGAAATAACCCCTCAATGGGAATCCACAAATTAATAACATCTTACTTATAGCATTTATCTGGAAAATTGTGGATTCAATTTTGTGTGCCAGATTTCTGACATGTGAATGTGACTCTCAGGTAAAGCTTGACTTTTTACATGTGTATATGAAAGCAAGCATGACTGTCAAGTGTGATTTTATACTAAGAGTGCATGGGAGATGGTTAAGTTATATGCATCTTTGGGCATGTGCATGTGACTGTCAAGGTAAGCATGATTTTGTACACGTGCATGACTGTTAAGTGCTACTTTGTATAACAGTGCATAAGAGTGCATGCATGACTTTCCGTGATGTTTATTGGCATTCCAATCAGATAAAATCAATAAATCAATAGTTATATATCTAGAAATCAGGGACAGTAATTGATCATAATTATCGATACACATCACTAAGTTGTGAATTATGGGAATAAATATACCACCGTTTTATGTGAAATCACCTTAATATGTCCATGCTAACTTTATTTGCATATGTAGTGTTTTAACAGACCAAATTATACACAGACAAATTACATTTCAATTACTAGTACTCCACTTGGAAAATAGTTCCTTGTTCTGAGCTTAAAAAATGAAAATATAAATTCATAATTGTTGACATACACAAAATCTTAGCATACATGTATATTGCTTTAAAGAAAACTAAAATGTCAAATTTCTAATTCCTTCAGAAATACCATTTCAGTTCATTTTAGTTCATAATTTCATGATGCTGAATTTCAATTTGCCTTCTCTCGACGTATGTATGCTCTCTCTCTCTCTCTCTCTCTCTCTCTCTCAGCATGCATGTAAGTATTATAACTAAAATCAAGTTTCTCATTATGTTTCATCTAAAGGTGTGGAATCAGAATTATAATTATCATTAATAATGCCCAATCAGCCTTGGATAATACCCAACAACATTTAACCAACTTCTATCAAAACAAGGAAATCACAATAAGTAATGAAAAAGATTCATCTTTATCCATTCTCAGAATAAAATAAAACAGATAAATCCATGAATTAGTTTGACCACAAAAATGGGCAAGAGTAATGGCTTAGCCCCCACCTAGACCATAAAAACTGACCATGCACAAAAAACTAGGAATGACCATCAATAAAAAGCAGATTATTACAAAGTTCCCAAGCCCATCCCTCAAGATTACACACTATCCTTGGTGTGACTTTGTTTTGTAAATTTTCTTACTATAGTACGATTTGTTTTGTAAGGTTTGACTTACTGATAGTATGAATGTTTTGGTAAAGGTTTTACTTATGATGGTATGACTTGTTTTGTGAAGTTTTACTTATGATGATATGACTTTTTGGTGAAGGTTTTACTTATGATGGAATGACTTGATTTGTGAAGTTTTACTTATGATGGTATGACTTGTTTTGTTAAGTTTTACTTATGATGGTATGACTTTTAAATGAAGGTTTTACTTATGATGGTATGACTTGTTTTGTTAAGTTTTACTTATGATGATATGACTTTTTGGTGAAGGTTTTACTTATGATGGAATGACTTGTTTTGTGAGGTTTTACTTATGATGGTATGACTTGTTTTGTGAAGTTTTACTTATGATGGTATGACTTGTTTTGTGAAGGTTTTACTTATGATGGTATGACTTGTTTTGTTAAGTTTTACATATGATGGTATGACTTTTTGGTGAACATTTTACTTATGATGGTATGACTTCTTTTCTAAAGTTTTACTTCCAGGGCTTGATAAGAACATAATTGTATGACTTTATTTGATTACAAACAGATCAGTTTTAGGGGATGTATTTATGATATTTAAATATAAACTCTATAAGATAAACAGGAGGAAAGAGTTTTATAACCATAAACAGTGTTTGTTAAAATATACTATCCCACTGAGCTTTACAAACACTACCCCAGAAATCTCCACAGCTAGCAAAGTATCTGTAGTACTGATCGCTTTTATATGTATGAGGCTAGTTAAGGGCCCGATTATACCAATATACCTATACTAGCAAAGGAGTGTCAATGATCACGCAAAATGTAAACACAATCAAATATTGAATTCATTGTGGCCACCATTTGTTCAGTCTAATTTGGGTTTGGCCATAAATTGAGGAAGACTGATAAAGAAAAACAAAGAAGAAACAGATTTTGGGAAATGAATGAAGATCGATGGGCATTATAATGAGGTTTTACTGTTTTTACAAATTAATTTGTGCTATTGTGGCGGACCAGACTTGATGGTCCGTTGGGCTGCTCATCCTGTTAGTATTGCAAAGGTCCTTGGATGAAGTCCCGGATTTGGCACTTTCCCCCTTTCCTGTTATGCTCAGTTGGTAGACCATACTGTTAGTATAGGAAAGGTCCTTGGATGAAGTCCAGGATTTGGCACTTTTCCCCCTTTCCTGTTACACTCAGTTGGTAGACCATACTGCTAGTATAGGAAAGGTCCTTGGATGAAGTCCAGGATTTGGCACTTCTGGTCCAGATCCTTAAGCCTTGTGGAAGAACACTAACTTTTCACCCAGGATGCCAGGTTCAATTCTCAACCAGTGCACTTTGTTAGGTAGTTGATTTTTTCAGGTGTTTTCTTCCTCCTTTTACATTGTATTTGTCATGAGACAGGTATTTCCAGGGCATTACAAAGAACTATTTACAAGGCTTTATCATAGATTGTAACCTCAAAATTTTGTCCAAATAAAAAAATAGGTGAGGTTTTTTGTAAAAAAAAAAAAGAGAAAGAAAGAAAATTGTGGCATTCAGAGCCTCCCTATCAATGGTTATTTATTAAACTACAAAAACATAAATCTGATCTTATAACCAACCAAAAGATAAATGGAGATAATAGAGGATTATGGGTAAAAATAGTTCAAGTATGCTTATAATTCAACAAACACAAATCTCAATGAGCTTGTACACACAGGTATAATATACACACATATTCAATTAAGTTTTCAGGTGAAAACACTTTAAAGTACACCAAATTATTCAAAAAATGACCTAATATATATCTTAGCGATGTTATCAGTAAAAATTATTATGATATACATGTACACCCGTCCATATTGATTAAAGTAGTCTATTTATCCGACGACGTGGAGTACAAAAACTGCTACCAGTACTGTCTAATAATCACCCTGTCGAGGGTGGTGCTCAAATGATATATCTACACAATTAAGAAAATTAGTTGAAATATTGAAATAATGTATATATAGATGATTATATATAAATATATATATTGCTATATTGAAAATAAACGTTTTAAACAAGAATTACTGATAATTACACGTCTCGCCTTGAGGTTAAAGTGTGGTAAGTCTGAAATCTTTACATGATACTGTTTATGAGGACTTTATAAAGAATACTCTCCGGGCCTCCGTGGCTTCTTTAAAGCTTAGACAAAACATGATCAATTTATAATCAAACAACAGAAACCATACTTGCTGGAGACAAACTGCAGAATGTTGAATGTTATAAAGTTCAACAGAAGGAACTACATGCCTAAAAATCTTTCAAAATTTTTATCATCTCAAGTTTAATTGGAGATGTTCATCTAGTCAGTAATGATTAAGTGTTCAATATGACACATTGTGCTCTTCACCAAAATAGATGTTACCTAGCACTACAGTAGTGAAGTGAAAAAGAACCGTACCCCTAAATTATAATTGTTAGCGTATTGCATACAGTAAAACACGAATATAACGAACAGGCTTAAAACTAATACATAGATAAAACGAAGTCAATTATTTGGCCTAACCGTTTTTCTATATAAGTCTTTTTATAACAATATAACGAAGTCTCTTTATAACGAAGTTAAAAATAGAGTCCCAAGGGCTTCGTTAAAAACGTGTTTTACTGTATGTATACATTTCTGCTACTTAACTAATGGCTTGTGATGTCTCAATGTAAGTGAAATATCCCTAACATGGATGTAACACCCAACTAAACAAATGAGGTAACAAAAGACCCAATGGATCAATGAACCAATCAAGTGACAGAATGACCAACAACAAACGAACCAACAAAAGTCCCACTTACCCATCCATCAACACACTAACCAACAAACCAACCAACCAACCAACTAATCAATTAAACCAACCAATCAATTAATCAATTAAACCAACCAATCAATTAATCAATTACTGTTTAAAATTTTAATATTTCTTCAATACCATAATTAAATATTTCTAGTTTTATTCTTAACCCTTATAATCAGTACATTATGATTATTTAACATTTTGCATAAATTATCATTTTTAATTGCTTAACTTTTTATTACACTAAATATAAATAACAAAAACAGCCCTACATTTAGTGAGAAAAAAAATTAAATGAGGGAGAAAAAAATTGAAAAAGAGATATTATAATTCGAGAGTATTGATAGATTGAAGAGATTAGTGATAAGAATTTATAATTAGACAAAAAGTTGTGTTTTGAAGTTAGCTACCTGCACATGGAATACAAATTACCTTAATTGTTAAACGTCTGTCTGAAAAACTGTACATATACAACAATGGCAGTTTGTATTGAAATTCTAATGTGTGTGTGCATTATTGTAGTTGTCACTGTTGTGTTGTTGTTTTTGTTGGTGGTGATGTTTTTGTTGGTGGTGATGGTGTTAATATGTTGTTTAATGTTGCAATAGTAATTTTTCAGCAATTAGCAACGAAATCAGGTTTATTAATTTCCAATGATTAATCTACGAATAGGTTTGTGTGTGTCTGAGAGGTGTGAGTGTTTTATAACTGCCTTGTACTAGCAAGCAAACACAGGACAACTTTAAGGTACTAGCTCACAGAGTCAATACACCACAGACAGACATACCACTCCACAGTTACATTATGAGGACACTGGGTGAACCAGCCAAAACTCTGTCCTCATAATGCCGAGCGCCAGGCTTCTATATATTCAATGTTTAAAAAGTAAAATGGGTTTTATCGCTTGTTTTCTGAATTCTTGAATGAACACATACCAGTTTACAACCCCCATGAGAGTTAAGAACTGGCCTGAATCCACGCCTAAACCAGGACACCCATATGTACTGCATCATTTAGATACCACCACACCAGATAAACATGATTAAAACAAAAGTTGTGTAGCAAACACTCCACACATCTGTCAGATCACCGACCTATTGATAGAAATGTTTCAAAATTATTGATAAAATTGTGCCGACAGGTTTATCAGGACATGCATGACCAAGCGCTGCCGCTTTCTTAACATCAAAAGTTTAACCTCTGACAAGATAAATGCTTACAGCTGTCTGTTGTCTTACCCAAGAGGGAGATGTTGGTCAAAAAGAAAGTAAGTCATTAATCAACAACAATAAAAAATCACAATAATCCTTATTTATAACTGTAGATAAATCAGCTGATTTTTGTCAAAATGCTGAAGCCAATCAGATATGAACATTCATATACTCGCACTGTGTCTGTCTGAGAGTTTTCTGATATGGGGTATGTGTAAATCATAATACAATTTTCTATGTGAAATGTGGAATGTGTTTGGTGCTATTGTTTTAAAACATTAATAAGTGGAGTAGAGTTGAGTAATGATGTTTTACGTATGAGTCAAAATTCTTTCACTAATATCGAGGTTGTCAATTCAGTGAAAGTAAAGGCAACCAGAGGAATCCAGGTGCTTGACAAAAAACAGTTACCCTATTTTCAAATATTGGTCAGACCTAACTGGAGTTTGAACCCAAACCTCCCAAATATGTAGTGAACAGTCTCTATAAACCAAGCTACTGTAGTGGTCAGAAAACAAGGAAACCATCACATGAAATTTAATTTTCTTCCATTTTTTTTTATAATTTCATTTTTTTTCAACATTCAAACTACAGGAGTCATTTTAGTCATGTATGTTCAGAGCTAAGTTTTCCTAAAACTGATTATCTAAACACAATTAAATGACAGCATTGTAAGACTCAAATAATAGTAAGAGTTGCCAACCCACCCGCAACCCCCGGGTCCGGCCCTCATTTGGACATGAATTCCTGCTTACCTGCCAAGAAGGGGACTAACCCGCCAAGAAGGGGGCTAACCCGCAAACAACCATAGAGTGTTTGGATTTGCAATGTTCATTCATTACCACTCAAATTCATCTGCAATTGCTGTGAATTGGAGTGATTTACACAGTTGGACTAAGGGGTGTAGTGGATTAATTTTGTGCCCGGGAGCAGGTGAAAAATCACTACATGCATTATACTGTATCCATTTCTCTAAGACATCACATGACAATGCACAACATTTTTTGATCAACTTTCAATTCTTTTGGTAGGGATGCACACAGACACGGTTTGATTTCGGTCGGACCGTCAATTACACAAAATAGGGTTGGCAGCTCTGAATAGTGCATCAAGTAAAAATTTCCAAACTTTATGTGCACTTCACATCTGTTAATTGCATTGTTGTTACAACAAAAACAGATTGACCTTTTGACAGTGTCAAAATTAAAACAAAAGAAAATAATGACTAAGTTATGTTTTAGAGGTCACAGGGGTTAATAACAATGCACCGAGTCAATCTAACTTGGTGCTGAAATTATGACAATTCTATATTTACGTCACATTTTCTGAGAATGAGAGTCAAATGTTAATGAAAATAAGTAAGACTAGTTTTTCTGTATATCAGTTTCTATGCACCAAACTGGACATACAGTTTAACCTGTCTATAAAGGCAACCCAAGGGAACCAGTAAAAGTGGCCTTTATGAGCAGGTGGCCTTTATATAACCTAATGGAGAGTGGAGTCATTGAGCTTCACGCTCCAATCAAGTTTCTTTTAAGATGCAGTCAGTTCAGAGATAGTGGAGGAAACCAGAGTGTCCATAGAAAACCATCGACCATCTGCAACATTGTTACAAACTTTCTCACACTAAGATCTGCTCCAAATGGGATTCAAACCTAGGCATTGAGGGACAATGTGGTCCGTAAGAACATGCTTTAGACCACACAGCCCCTAAATACAATTTTATATATGGAGCAAATGTCTTCTTGCATGTATGGAAATGTGAACAGCTCCAATAAATTGAAGGATAATTAAGTTTGAAACACACTAAAACTTTGTTGAACTGAGTGTATAATTTCTCCTCTCTCACTGTCTCTGATGCCTCAGTTGAGTTGAGTAATGGTGTTTAACATCCCAGTCAAGAATATTTCACTTATATCGAGATGTCGTCAGCTATAGGCGAAGGTGCAGAAATTTTGCCTGTGTGTTGCGCTGATGGCATTATACAGCAGGGTTCTTTATCATGCCAAGCCTACCAAGACACAGGACCTTGTTTATTTTAAGTTCCCATCCGAAAAAACCGTGACTTTCATTTCCTAATGCCGAGTGCTTGGCGAAAGAACAGTCACTACCCACTTTTATGTCTTGGGTCAGACCCGGCCGGGGTTCGAACCCACGACCTTAATGCCTCAGTTGCAGAGTGGTGTAAAGTATATGCTTCTAAGGGAATACCACCTAGGTTTGAATAACAATCGAGACAAATTCTACTGAGTACACCATCTCTCTCTCTCTCTCTCTCTCTCTCTCTCTCTCTCTCTCTCTCTCAATTCACATAAAAATATTTTTTCAAATAAGCATTTTCTGTAGTAACTAAAAATTGTTAAAATAAGCATTCTCACAATAAAGAAGAGGTCTTTTGAGGACAAACATTAAATGACTATAGCATATCATAACATCAGACTGATACAAATGAAAGTTTTTTACATTTTCATTATAAAAAACCAGATAGCAATCTATAAAGATTTCTCATATAGATGGTTGATTTCAAATGACTTGATAGGGGGAAGATTTCCATGCACCAGTCCCCGAGAAGACCATTTTAAATCCTGATAAATCTGATCCCCTTGTGTATGTTAAAGTTAGTCTATAACAATGGTACACCTAATTTAATTGGAATTTTTTACCTGAGGAATTAGATACTTTAGAACTTTAACACTGACTTTTTGTGAATACCTGTAAATATGGGTATATAGTACACTTGTTTTTTATTATGACAATAATACCCTAAATATTATACCTATGTAATAGTGTATTATATTAGTAGCACAGGTACATTCACCGTAATCAAAACAATACCTGTTAGTTTGTAAAATAATCGATAATCATTTTTATAATTCAAAAAGGTTATTAAAAATTTTGGGAGGTAAAAATCGCTGGATTAAGAGTTGTAAAGTGTATAGCTTTACTTTATTTGTCTATAGTGCTCGGGTAGACATTGTAACTAGATATTTCAGCCACACACAAACTCTGTAGTCTGAAGTCTGCTAAATAATGGCTTATATGTACCTTTGATTAATAGTGCAGTCATTTAAATTATTTTTTACGAAAAAGGGGGTATAATTGTAACAGTCTGCAGGGTAGCTAAGATGGTAGAGCACTCACCTATACGGCGGGTCCCGGGTTTGATACCCTTCAAACCCTGCATTTTTTCTCCTTCCTGTCTCAGAAGTAGTGGACTGGCAATGTTGTGGATTCAACAACTTTGAATTGAAACAACTCAAGGCAATGTGCAGGGAGGGTTCTTTAGTGTGCCAAGCCTACAGTGACATTGGGCATCAGTTGTTAAGGTCTCTCTCTAGAAACCCTTTGATGTAAATTTCCAACTGTGGTTGAAATCAGAGTGCTTGACAAAAGAACCCATTTTTAATCTTGGTCAGAACCGGCCAGGGTTCGAAACCCCATCCTCCCACATATGGAATAAGCACTCTACCAACTCAGAGCTGCTGTAGTGGTATCAAATTGTAACAATGTCCAATGCAGGGTTGGACCGGGGATGGAACCCGGAACCTCCCGCACTATAGGCGAGTGATTTACCACTGAGCTACCCAGACTGCTACATTCCTCCCTTCCTGTTTTTTTATTCAATTCCCTTGAATTGAAACAATCAGGTTCCACCCTGGGACAACTTGTTGGTAGGCCACTTCCCAGGGTCGGACGAGCCCCTAATGTAACAAGAAAGAGAAAGAATGCAGGGTTGGACCGGGGAATTGAACCCGGGACCTCCCACACTATAGACGAGTGCTCTACCATTAGCTACCCAGACCACTACAAATCATAAAGAAAATTGTCTAACAGGTTTATTTATAAAGTCACAAACACAAAGTAATAAAAGATGACATTAAAAACAGCCAAACCATGAATACAAGATCTTATAAAAAATTCCAAAATAAAAAAGAAGAAAAAAAAGGTAAAGATTTTCAGCTTCCATTAACATGATGACATAATTAGATAAGTATATAACTTATATATAAGAAACTAATATCATAATAATACACCTGTATTAGAAACGACCACGACAACAATATTATAATTATGTACCTGTCTAGTTGTTTATTTATTATGATGCATTAAGAATCGGGAATACGTCGTAAATAATGCAGAACAAATGCAGGTACAAAAGCATGCATTACAGGTACGAGGGGTCTCTGGGTAGAAAGTTAATGAGACAGAATACTAAACAATAATCTACCGAAGGTGTTTATAAAACTTAAAGGTAAACAACCCTATACTTATCAGAATTTTAAACTTTAATTTTTAAACAGTTTGATCCTATTTTTAAGAGAGGGTTAGCAAATTTTTTATGTATTTGGGTTAAGTTGTGATCATGTTTTTAAAAAGAAACTGAAATCGGTTAATCATTACCCTTTAAAATGCAAATCAAACTATCGCTGAATCCATCATCTTTATGGCTGTTTTATGTATAGATTCAGGTTTTAATTTAAAGGGGACATAACTCATGCAATAATCTGTTAAATTTTCCCAGAAATAAACTTGATCTAGATATTGTACTTATCACCAAGTTTATTCTATGCAAATCAAACTATCACTGAATCCATCATCTTTATGGCTGTTTTATGCATAGGTTTAGGTTTTAATTAAGGGGGCATAACTCATGCATTGTTCTCTGAAATTTTCTCAGAAATAAACTTGATCTAGATATTGTACTTATCATCATTTTTATACTTTGATAAGTAGATGAGTACCATTAAACAGTACCATAAAATTGTAATATCCCATCACAAAATCTCTCCAAGTTTTTTGATACCATAACTTTGTAATTTTTTTTTAAAGGTATTTTGATGGTGATGAATACTTTAAATTTAATTTGTTTTCCACAAATTTAAAATTACAACTGCATTAGTAGCAATTTTTTCAAAATTTGTGAAAATAGTTTAATTTTTATTTAACAAATTTGCTAAAATAGGTTACTATACTTATTGAAATTCCTTTTTTTTAGTAACAATGGTGATTTTGGCTACTCAATATTTTTAAACAAAGCTACAATGGTACTTATAATTATAAATTCTAAATCATGTTTTTTCAAAATAAATAATGGAAACGAATTTGTTGAGACAATCCAAAAACAAAAAGCAAAAAAAAAAAAAAATGACATGCAACTGGAAAAAATCTAACCCCGAGATGTGAAAAAAAAAGAAAAAGAATTTGTGAAGCATGATGCCAATGAAGGATATTCATCTTAATGTCAAATGTGACTTCTATCACATATCTATCAAACTTATAAAAAGCTAGATAAAGGGTCATAAACTTTATTATCTTTGACAATCAGAGAGCCATTTTTTCCACTCGTAGATTGAAGTCGTCAGACCATCTTCACAGAAACAGATGCTGATGATAATCCACAGCGTTTAGAATACCTAGATCCTCGTGATAGATGACGGCATTGATATGATATCAAAAAAGGAATTATTCATGGAATCGTAAAAAAATAACAATTACATGTTATAACCCGACACAATATGACCACACATGTAACAAAGGGGAAAAAGAAAATTTTCTGGAATTTTTGGAGAGCATGGAACATCACATCCAATTTTTGGCTGCTTTTAAGATTTGTTTTACTTATACTGTGTGTGTGGCTTAATTTACTTCCGTTATCAGCTTGGTTTCTTTACAAAATGTATACTTTTGAGATTGTCATTCTGTAAAATTCTTTTTTGGGAATAAAGTCATCTCATTGAAAAATTTTACAAAATTGAATACATGTTTTTCAATATTCAGTAATTTTTTCATCATTGTAACATAATTTGTCCACACAAAGACTTTCATTTATGGATACATTTCCATAGCAGACGACAAGCTGACCAAGCTGAAAAATATCTTGCTAGACCTAGATTGAGACTAGGTGTTCTGTAAGAGTAAGCATTTGATTTTCCAACTTAAACAACATATAAATTTAATATTTTTATGATTAAAAAACATAAAAATTCTTAACAATTACTATATTTCTACCCATGACAGTGTGCACTTATTGTTCACATGGCCTCTCACTGCATTATAAGGTTCGCATATCACTTGGGCCGATCCCAATGTGAGAAAGTTTGTCAGTTCATTGCTGAAGGTCGGTGATCTTTCCTGTGCACTACAGTTTCTTCATCATCTCAGAACTAACTGTCTCGATATAAGTAAAAGCATTTTGACTGAGGCGTGAAACACCACTTCTCCACTCACTTTACACATGACAGATACTGTTACAGATCTAGTTTTGCAACTTTTGAATACATACATGTACTGTACATATAACATTTGTTTTTATTTTTACATTTTCACAAAAGCTTAAGATTTCAGATATGATTTTAAAATTTCAATTCCCTGTTACTCATGCTTTCCTATGATTCATTGCAACCACAAATAACAACATGAAAAAAAAATCTTTTTAAAAAAATAATTTTGTGAAATTGATACAACAAGTTGAGAAGTTCAAGTAGATCCAAAAAATAGAAAATAAAGTGTATTTGTATAAAGAATTCAGAAAGTAATAAAAAATTTAAGTCCAATTCACATGAAAACTAGTACATAAATATGTCCCAGGAAAATCTGATCCCACTGACTTTTGTGTGATCAGATTACAAAGAGTTACCTTTTGAAGGTTTTTAATGTGAATTTATTCTATATATGCATTTAAGAATTAAAAATATGTGATCTATTTTAAAAAACACAAAAAAAAAACACAAAAAACTTGTTATAGTTATATTTTTAATGGAATCAAACATGTATCTAAGTACATGTATTTATAAAAAGATGAATTGTAATACAGATTTTTGTTGAGGACATTTTACCAGCTGTGGTTGAAATAAAAAATTATGACAGGGTTCGTACAGACATATGAACTCCAAATTTAAGAACTTTTTAGGGTCTTTTCAGGATCTTATTTGCAAATTTAAGGCCTAATCAGATGGACAATTTTAGCAAAAACAATTTTGGTGCAAAAGCAATTAAATCAATAAAACAATTACTTACGTGTCCATAGTAACGATAGTTGAAGTGGAGTTTGACGTTGTTCCTTCAGTTGGGCCAGGTACCTTTAAATTCCCCATTTCAATGTTGCTTATTAATTAATTTATTTGTTTATTTATATCAGTCTATTTGCAACCACTTAATATCGAAATACAGACACCAAACTGGCCAAATTCAAGGGCTTCTTAGGCCTTCAGGATAAATTCAAAGGCTTTTTAGGGTCAGACTTGTTTTTAAGGAAAACCTCGAAATTTAAGGACTTTTCCTTAAATGTATGAACCCTGTATGATGCATTTTTCACTTTAAAACATGAGCGGCCTAAAGCACATGCTTGCAAACCTTGCTGCTTAGGTTTGCACCCCACTCAGACAAATTCTAGCATGAATAAGTTTGTCTGTTTGCTTGCTTAAGGTTGGTGATTTTACTCTGGGCACTCTGGTTATCTCCACCATGCCTGAACTGTCCGCCTTGATAAAAGTGAAAGAATCTTTACTAGGGTGCAAATCTCCATTAATTCACTCAATTCAAAACTAATTTTTAATAAATTTTTATACACATATCTATAAAAACATATTTTCTGAAGACATATTCTACAAATAAAACATTGCACCTAAAATATAAACAAAATAACTTTGATGCACTGATGATATAAGTTGTTAAATCTCCGTGGCCCTGGTGTTTACTACGGCGTCATTCGTCGTTTACTACGGCAGGTAAACGGGGTTATTGTTTATCCGTTATCGGTAAGATGGTGTGATATTGAGATAATGATAAAACCCTTTTCTCACATACCCTGAAATAAGTGACAAAGGTATGTTGTCCAAAGTTAGAGGCTATCAAATGATCAAAGAGTTAGTTGGAGATATGCCAGGGGTCACTGGTGTATCATCTGGGTGTTTATAGATGATTATACAGACTTGCCCAATACACACTAATTAACAATGGTTAAAATTGAGGGGTCACCTAAGTGTATACCTGATGATAAATACAGTTAAAACCTTCTCACACTCAGTCACAATAGAGGACTTCCATTTGTACACCTACTAAAATTTTGAGTGAAAAGGCCTAAAAATCAGGGAAAACTTGCATTTGTACCCTCCACAAAAATTTTAATTTTGACTGAAAAGTCTTAAAATAACAGATTTAAGTAATTTTTAACATTTCTGTGGAAAATGATTTTTCAAAATATCATGTGTACAAAAGAAATCTTACTAAAAATCATAGAATCAACCCCATTTTGAACATTTCCGTGATCAATAATTTTTTTTAATTTCATATAGAATTTAATAGGTAGGGATACAGAAACAAAAGGAAGTTCTTAAGGCCAGACTTGGTTCAGTTACAAAAAATTAATAAGCAATTGATCAGAAGAAATATATATTATCAGGATTTTAAATATGGAAGAAAAAGATCAGTACTTGAAATGCAAGTTTATCAGAAGGTGTGGCAAAAAATCTTCATCATCTTCAGATTGATTGGAGATGTTCATCTAACATAATCAGTCATGATGAAATTGTCAATATGGTACAAAGTGTTTTTCAGTATAAGTGACTAGACACTCCTAGCACTGCAGTTTAAGTGGTATTACAAAGGATGAACTTTTAAAGTAAGAGTTTACATAAATTTAGCAACTGGTCCGTTTCACAATCATTCCTTAGCTAAGATTTTCCTCAGCTAAGTGATCTTAAAAATGACACCTTAATTTCCTCAATATCCTAAAAATTAACAAAATTATAAAGATTTGAAATTTTGCAAGATTTAAAGTAAGGAAAATCTTAGCTAAGGAATGATTGTGAAACCGAGGCCTGTTGCCTATCTTTTTCTGGAACTACAATAACTTTTTTGTTGAAAAACCAGATACAGAAGTTAAAAATTCAGAAATTCCAGAATTTCTTAAAAATTAAGAAAAATATTAAGATTTAAAAATTTGCCAGATTTAAGTTAAGCAAATATCTAAAAGAATTATGTAAAATGGCAGGGCTTCTTAAGAATCCCTCCTTGTTGAACCCCTCGCTCTACAATAAAGGCCCTTTCTGACTTGGGTTTCCTCAAACTTCATTATTCGGGTCCCTCCTTGTTGAACCCCTCGCTCTACAATAAAGGCCCTCTCTGACTTGGGTTTCCTTATACTTCATTATTCGGGTCCCTCCTTGTTGAACCCCTCGCTCTACAATAAAGGCCCTCTCTATCTTGGGTTGTCTTATACTTCATTATTCGGGTCCCTCCTTGTTGAACCCCTCGCTCTACAATAAAGGCCCTCTCTGACTTGGGTTTCCTCAAACTTCATTATTCGGGTCCCTCCTTGTTGAACCCCTCGCTCTACAATAAAGGCCCTCTCTGACTTGGGTTTCCTCAAACTTCATTATTCGGGTCCCTCCTTGTTGAACCCCTCGCTCTACAATAAAGGCCCTCTCTGACTTGGGTTTCCTCAAACTTCATTATTCGGGTCCCTCCTTGTTGAACCCCTCGCTCTACAATAAAGGCCCTCTCTGACTTGGGTTTCCTCAAACTTCATTATTCGGGTCCCTCCTTGTTGAACCCCTCGCTCTACAATAAAGGCCCTCTCTGACTTGGGTTTCCTTATACTTCATTATTCGGGTCCCTCCTTGTTGAACCCCTCGCTCTACAATAAAGGCCCTCTCTATCTTGGGTTGTCTTATACTTCATTATTCGGGTCCCTCCTTGTTGAACCCCTCGCTCTACAATAAAGGCCCTCTCTGACTTGGGTTTCCTCAAACTTCATTATTCGGGTCCCTCCTTGTTGAACCCCTCGCTCTACAATAAAGGCCCTCTCTGACTTGGGTTTCCTCAAACTTCATTATTCGGGTCCCTCCTTGTTGAACCCCTCGCTCTACAATAAAGGCCCTCTCTGACTTGGGTTTCCTCAAACTTCATTATTCGGGTCCCTCCTTGTTGAACCCCTCGCTCTACAATAAAGGCCCTCTCTGACTTGGGTTTCCTCAAACTTCATTATTCGGGTCCCTCCTTGTTGAACCCCTCGCTCTACAATAAAGGCCCTCTCTGACTTGGGTTTCCTCAAACTTCATTATTCGGGTCCCTCCTTGTTGAACCCCTCGCTCTACAATAAAGGCCCTCTCTGACTTGGGTTTCCTCAAACTTCATTATTCGGGTCCCTCCTTGTTGAACCCCTCGCTCTACAATAAAGGCCCTCTCTGACTTGGGTTTCCTCAAACTTCATTATTCGGTCCCTCCTTGTTGAACCCCTCGCTCTACAATAAAGGCCCTCTCTGACTTGGGTTTCCTCAAACTTCATTATTCGGGTCCCTCCTTGTTGAACCCCTCGCTCTACAATAAAGGCCCTCTCTGACTTGGGTTTCCTCAAACTTCATTATTCGGGTCCCTCCTTGTTGAACCCCTCGCTTTACAATAAAGGCCCTCTCTGACTTGGGTTTCCTCAAACTTCATTATTCGGGTCCCTCCTTGTTGAACCCCTCGCTCTACAATAAAGGCCCTCTCTGACTTGGGTTTCCTTATACTTCATTATTTGGGTCCCTCCTTGTTGAACCCCTCGCTCTACAATAAAGGCCCTCTCTGACTTGGGTTTCCTTATACTTCATTATTCGGGTCCCTCCTTGTTGAACCCCTCGCTCTACAATAAAGGCCCTCTCTGACTTGGGTTTCCTTATACTTCATTATTCGGGTCCCTCCTTGTTGAACCCCTCGCTCTACAATAAAGGCCCTCTCTGACTTGGGTTTCCTTATACTTCATTATTCGGGTCCATGGTTCTAGTGTGTGATTAAGTAGATCTAGTAGATCTAGACCTTCAAAGGTCTTTACTACCATAAAGATAGTCGTTAGATATAGATCTATCATGAACAATCAATGTTTTTATTTACATTATAATCATCAAAATTAGTAGACCTGTGTTTTTCTCGTATTTCTCACAAAGTGCACATAAATAAAAATACTTTACATATCATGCTGGTTCTTTTTATCTAGTTTTATCAATTTTGAATTAAATTAAAAATGAAATATAAAATTGAAAAAAAAATACAAAAGGGAAAATCTAGATTTAAATAAATGAATATTATAAAAAAGAACTGTCCTAGGAAAGACTAATTATTCATTATTATCATTTTCCTATTTTTTGTTCTTCATTTTTATTGCAAAAATATTCCAATTCCTTGATTATCATTATAAAAATTACTAATTTATCAAAAAAGAAAGAATAAGTAAAAAACTGGGTCTGGCAGTCAGACTGTTTAATTGGTGATTAAGAATCTGTTTCAATACTATTGATCATATTTCATATTTCATATTTATGTCTTTCTTTTCTTTTTTAAAATATCATTATCAAAATAATGTTCAATATGAATTTATTTTTTAGTTTTTTCAGTCAAAATTAAAATTCTAGTGGATAGCAAAAATGTTGTCCTTCTAATTTAGCTCAGTTTTTGAAATCATCAAGTTGTTTATTTGCAAAGAATGCAGAGGTATGCACAATTAATTCAAAACTGTACCTTCAAAAATGTTTTTGTTCTTGTTTAATCTTGATTAATTTGTGTATTACTGACTTAATTAATTAATTAATTAATTAATTACAGAACTCATAAAGCATTGCAGCAGATATTCCTTTTGGTGTACAACCACCCTTTAAATTATAAGTAAAATTTTAAAACATGGAAAATTATTTTTAAGGAAATTTTTAAAATCACTTTATTTCACCAATTTTAGATTTTTTCATTCAATATTAATATTTAAATGGAAGTTCTTCCAAACATTGGTTTCATTAAAAACCGTTTTCCAAATATTTGATAAATAAATAAATATTATTATTTATCAAAAAGCCTATTTATTTTAAGTGCAAGTCAATACATATTATCAGTATAATTCATTCAGAAAATATTTATAAAACTTTATTTGAAAGTTATCAGAGAGTACTCTAATTTTAATGAGATTAGAGTCGGTGTTGTATCAATATAAATGATTCCATTATTCTTAAACGCGTCAATAATTCCTAAATCTCCAATATTGTTTTAATAGATTTCGGCCAATACACAGATAACCGTACTGATATCAAATCCTAGTTAAAATAAATACCATCTTAAATCAGGTATATTTGAACATTTTGTTACTTTACAAATAGACATATAACGTGGCTATTTATTGCTAATCACTGTAATGAAACTAAAAGTAACTTACCTCCGACCACCAGGTGTACAAAATTGCAGGTAAATAAACACAAAATTACTAAATTCATCTTCTAAATAAATTCCATGAATTTCTGGTAAATCCACATATGATGTAACCCCATCTTTGGATAGAGCGAGGTAAACTTATAACAAGTCAGGTAGACTTGTCGGGTGAATATATAAATAATTATTTAAATTGACCTCTTCGATGAACAGGTAAAAACTGTCTGTGTAAGTTATCTACCTGTGTACAGGTGTGCACGCGTTAAGAGTCTGAGTTAGGTGAAAACTTGAATGAAAATATTAATAAATATCCAAGATTTTTAAACAAAACACCTTAAAAAGTTTATCAAAGATTTTTCCGCGAGACAGAAATCATGAAATAAGACACTAAACGGGAACATCCCCCATGTCATTCCGCGCTTACTATAAAAACGTACAAATCTATCGGATATGACCTGCGCGGTGGAATACACAAGCAGGGACATGCCTGCGCATAACAAAAGCACATGGTTTTACAAGTTTATACTATAAACGTCATATATATATGTAGGTATAGTAAGTATAAAGGACTATATTGTAGGTATGCAGCTAAGTCAATAAAAATAAGGTACACTATTTAAAATGCGGAGATAAAAATACTGGTCACATGACTACCAAATCTGTGTATTGGCTAGGCTGCCTTGTTGTATACCCAAATTGCATTGTATCTTGAGAAAATGTTATTGGCATCAAAAGTCAATTTATATTACTGATTAAGTTAGTGATTAAGAAATCTTCGATGAAGCATCTAACACACCCCTTCCATGGGGCGTAGGTAACTATGAGGCAACCGAGACAACTGCCAACCGAGACAACTGCCTCGGTAAAAGTCGAGACGTATATTACATATTTTTTACAGAAACAAATTGAAAATAGAAAAAGGATCAAATAATTTATATATAGAGGATAGATATACCAGTAGTTAGTAAATATGATAAACCGCTGTGTTTTCGATGACTGACTCAATAAAAACCTCCAGTAAAACTTGAGTTACTAAGTTGTTTTATTTGTTCAACTGTATATGCAATGCTCGGCTTTGCCTTTTTAACAATGTTTATATTTAAGCATGGGGTGATATATTTGTATTTAAATCTATAAGTTTTATTTTATATTTATCAATATCATTTAACTGCAAGTATCACTTTCAGGCGTTGTCAGAAAGCACCGTTTATTGCCATTATTTTAATTGTTTGGGAAGCATGCCCCCGGACCCCCTACTTCTATTTTTGCCTCGGTTGTAAATTGGTCCTATCTAAGCCCCTGCCTTCCAACTAAACATTGACAAAACTTCATTTTGAATCCCTTTATCAAATAAATTCTATATAAAATTTCCGAAAAAATATTTTTGCACAGAAATTTTCCAATGCATTGATTCAGTCATTTTTGCTGTTCATTCAAAATTAGCCTTAAAATTAATGGAGGGTACAATTTTCCCCCAACATATTTAGTTTTACAACAAAATTTTAAAAATACCCATGGTATATAAAAAGCCGGGTACTCTTTATTTAATACACCATGGGTATTTAAAAAAATATGATGTGGGGCCACACTTCCAACAAAACAGTACCCGTAGTTTAATTCTATGACAACTACTTGTCTACGACAACGGTTCCACACGCCACGAACAGCAAATATTCCCAATGTCTAGGGCATATGTCGTTGAAGACCTCAACAACCACTGCGGTAGCTCAGTTGGTAGAGTGCTCGCTCCGTAAGTGGGAGGTCGTGGGTTTGATCCCCGGCAGGGTCTGACCCGAGACTTGAAAGTCGATAGTGACTGTTCTTTCGCCAAGCACTCGGCATTACAAAATGAAACTCATGGTTCTTTCCGATTGGAACTTAAAATAAACGATGTCCCGTATCACGGTGGGCTTGGCACGCTAAAGAACCCAGCTGCATAATGCCATCAGCGCAACACACAGGCAAAATCTCTGCACCTTCGCCTATAACTGGCGGCGTCTCGATATAAGTAAAATATTCTTGACTGGGACGTTAAACACCATTACTCAACTCAACTCAACAACCATTAGTCTTTTAATTCAAGTTCAATAATGATACGGATTTTTTTCAGATTTAATTTACTTTTAGTCCATATTCCATATTTTCTTTCCAGGACGGCGATCACGTTTTTCTTTCTGCGCAAAAATATGCATGCAATGTGAGTTGTATAACAACCCAAACTTGGGAGTATCCATTTTGGATTGTTTAGGTTAATCTGATCGCATATAAATTTAAATTTTAACTGCAACAATGCATCAAAAATAAAACTGTGACCTAAAATATTTTCACATATTCTATAATTATTTTCCTATATTCAGAAGTTACTACACCGCATGCAGTTTGCAAAATTTTGTCTAAGATTTTTAGACCAAACCTAAACCAACTTGGCGACATCCTCAAAGGCAGGAAGGGTTACACTCAGGTGCAAACACTAGATCTTGCATGCTGCATGCTTTCTGTAGACTCTTGAAGATGGTGCAACTATTGCTTAAAATGATTTAAGTTTGTTGTGACACTAAATAAATAATGGAAATATCACAGAAAGCAATATACTTGAACAAAGCTTAGGAGATGGAAACCTGGGTATATTTGGTGTAAATAGATAGCTTAGTTGATATTACACAATTACTGCCTACTGAGTTTGAGTTTAATGTTTAATTTTACAGCACTAGACGGCCGTTTCGGAATACGATTCCTTAGCAGTAGTGCTTGGACCAAAATTGTGACACCAAAATTATTATCAAGATATTAACTTGAAAAGATACCCAAAAAGGACCAAAACATATTTTACCAAATTTAGCGAAGGAAATACTTTGCATAAGGGAATAAGCTTTAGTGTTTTGAGAAATTTTAAATATACAAGAGATAGTGCATCGATCACTAGCCAGAACCTTTATGCATTACTTGAAATCACCAAATATCTCTCTCTCTCTCTCTCTCTCTCTCTCTCTCTCTCTCTCTCTCTCTCTCTCTGATATTTCGAGTCAATACAACTTTAATGCATATTATGTTAAAAATTAGCAATACAATATAGTGTTGTATTCTGATGACGCAAAGTGGAGATTTAAACTGCAATTACTATTATTTACACCAAGGTCGGTTTGAAACGTCAATAGCAAAAATACATATATACTTATCTCGCTGACAAATTAGATTACACTAAGAATAAAATTATCAATATATAAATTTCATTGACAAAAAATGACATGAATAACTTTCTTTGTGTTGGTACCAGAGAGACTACCCACAATCCATAATAAATGACATGTGTGAAAATCATTTTTATTTTTATTGATATAGAATAAATATTGTAACGACGGGAAACATTACAGTACAGACCTGCCGAAAGTTTAACACTGAGGTAAAGAAAAGGAGTAGAAGCTACGCTGCCAAGTGACCGAGGTACAGTACAGACCTGCCGAAAGTTTAACACTGGCCTAACTGAAAAGGGGATTTTAATCATGGCTGCCGATAGGCAACGATATGGATAGCAAGTGGCCGAAATAGTGTCGATAGATATCTAGCAACTGCCAAGGTATGGCAAACGAGAGGCCAAGATAAGCCGTATACTTGTCATTTATTCGTTAGCTTAGTGTTTAACTTTCGACAGGTCTGTACTGTATGCGGATAGATAGTGACCGAAACGCTACCGAGAGATGTCTACCATCACCTCACCTATCCTCTTCATTCCTGGTGGGACATAAGGCCATAACTAGTTCCCTCCACTTCCCTCTGTCCTGTGCTATATGCTGGGCTTGTCCTAGGCTGTATCCCTGTTCTTGCAGTTCAGATAGGATGGTTCTTCTCAAGGTGATCCGAGGTCTGCCAGGTTTTTTCTTTCCAAATGGTGTCCAACGTAGTGCTAGTTTAGGAATGCGTTCTTGTGGCATCCTCAGTACATGTCCTAGCCATCTGAATCGTCTTCTTTTCAATTCCATTGCAATGGGCTGGTATTTGCATTTCTTCATCAGATCTTCATTTCGAATCTTCGAAAGATGTCTAGCAACAGCAGAAAAGCTGCAAAATATAAGTTATAAAGGTTGAGATGAAATGCTGATTAATTCGTTAGCTTAGTGTTAAACTTTCAACAGGCCTGTACTGTATGTTAATCTCTCATTTTTAAGAAGAAAGAAAAAAAAACAATAAAAAGTTTGTCTCATTTTGTATTCAGTTAATGCAGCTCTACACATCTATAAAACATGTCGCCTCGCTTCATTGTGTTTAACTGTGACAAGAAAACCCAATCCATCTTACACCGGCTCATTGACTATAGTATTCACTGCATACTAAATAACTAACCTTCAAGTTTTATTTTAATTAAATCCCATTTATTATTAATCAATTATATATCGTCAAAACTTTTTTCAATTAATTAGTTTCAACTTATTAACATTTGTTCGATATATGGAACATCAAATGTTCAAAACAACACTGCAACACTGGAATTTAGATTGACCAGTGATCCTCCTAGTGACAAAATAAGCAATGCTGATATGAACATGTCCGGTTGATGTTGTGACATATGACCGTGTGTCATGAGCCGCGTCTTCCTATTGACGAAACATGGCAGAACATGTTAAGTTGATGCATTATGCACAGTTTTGAGAATACATTGTATGCGATGAGCTACAATGTCCTAATGACAATATCAATAATGCGTAAAGCTGATTTGTGACACAGGGCTGTATGTTATGAGCTGTGCTGCTCTAGTGTCGAATTACGCACTGCTTATCTGATTGTAACATAGGACTGTATGTCGAGTAAGATTCAACAGTGTCGAAAAACAGGACACAGGACTGCATGTCAAGAGCTGTGCTGCCCTAGTGTCCAAATAACCCGAATGCTTATCTGAACTTTTCAAGCTAGCATATGACGCATGTTTTGAAACATATGACTGTATGTCAAGATCTAGCAATACCGAAACATGCAATGCTCATAAGAGGATGTCAAAAACCGCACTCACCTAATGTCGAAGTACGCAATGCTCACCTAAACATGTCAAACTGATGTATCGTGCATGGTTGTATGTCAATAGCTGCACTACCTTAGTGTCGAAATATGCCATGCCTATCCGAACATGTTAAACCGGACAAACAACACTTCAGCACAGCTACACTGGAGTTTAGATTGGGTTATCTTAGTGACAAAATACGCAATGGTTGTCTAAACATGTCAACCTGGTATTTAATGCAAGGTTTGTATAACAGGGTTGTATTGTCAATATAGTGTTGACATAAGCATTGCTCTTCTAAAAATTTCAAAGTTATGAATCATGCATTGTTTGTAAATAGGACTGCATGTCTTGAGCCACGCTGCCCTAGTTTCGAAATACGCACTGATCAATTCTCTGAACATGTCAAGCTGGTGTTGCTTGTAACATAGGGTTGTATGTCCAGTAAGATCCGACTGTGCCGAAACACGCAATGCTCATCTGAGCATGTGAAGTGCTACAATGCTCATCCGAATATTCCAAGCTTATTCATCATGCATGAGCTGCAAAAATGACTACATCGCAATAGCCACATTGTCCTTGTTTCGATTTATCTGAACATGTTGAGCCACACTTCGCAACTAACGAAACACAATACGCATCTGATCACGAGCTACACCACCTTAGTGGAAAACATGCAATGTTTTGAACATACCAAACTGCTGTACAATGCATGGTTTGTAATACAGGACTGTATGTCAAATACACGATAACTTCCGGTATTTAAGCTCCCGTGTATTTGTAGCAGATTTAGGCTTCCATACTTTACTGTTGGCAAATCTTACTTTAACGTACCAATTCGTTATCAATGTTTGTGTATTTCATCATAAAATGAAAAAAAAAAAAACAACAACCTACCAAATCAATCAAACTGTAATTCCCATATTTGCTCCATCAAAGCACGTGTACAGACTTAACGTGACAATAAACACGCGCACGTACATGGTTCTCATACCTTAACAACGCACAAAATCTTTATTAAAAGCAAAAGGCGTTTTTAGTTTTATACACGTTTCCTTAAGAAACACTTCCCTAAATTTTATTTACAATTTCTGCAACCTAATACAACATGAAATATAGAAGCACCGTTTGATTGTTGAACTGTTTGTAAACTTTACAAATCAATGTATACATATGAAAGAGAACTCCCAGATAGAAATTAAGATGATGTGTACTGCTATAAGAACAAGTGCACAGTTCTGGTTTTTCGATCATTCTACGTGTGTAAAAGGAAATGTCTAGACAAAAGTCACCTAAACCAGGTTTCTTCCTTTCTATCCTGAGGGCCGTTTGCCTATTGGGCTATTTACCTGGCTAAGGATTAGAGCGCCCTCAACACTTACTGTAGGAACCACTCACTTTGTGACAGTGAAATACTCTTCATATCCATAGAAAATCAAATAAATTTGAAAAAAGATTGACATTTTCCACTTACTTGTACCTAGTCGTAACAGGAAATCTGTATGTGCATCCGCGATTAGCCCAAAATATATTTCCATAGAGTAAAACGTTGACGCTATGGGGATTTAACATGTTGAAAAACCAGGAAAATGGCGGATTCTGTTGCGCATATGATGTAAAACGTCACAAAGGACATCACTTCCGGTGTAAACTTCGCCATTTTTGCCATGTAAAATCCCCATAACGCCAAAGGTTTCCTTTCTACAGACATACTTGATGACAATCTCGGATGTGCCTACAGATTTCCTGTTATGCTCTGATGTTAGTGTGAGAAAGCTTGGTAATCCAATCCCGTTTATCTAGTCAGTCACAGCAGGATCTTTAATAACACTGAAATACAAAGCTAAATATTATCATATGTAACTAAACAACCCCTGGCATTACAAAGGTTAATTAAATGGATACTGATGAGCTACAAAGGCCCCAGAAGACATAAATCAGATTACATCGTACAGCTATAATAAATATGACTGGGATTCTTTTCATCACCATTGATGTAAAAACGATTATGTCGTAACATACGGAGCTATAACATCTGGGGAAGCTGATTTAGGTGATAGTATTGTGTCTGCAAGGATGGGAGGGGGGATTAATTCAATAAAAATATTATATCTGACAAGGCGATTTACCCCCTCGTCTCAGAACGAGACAAGATGTTATGTCGACTTAGGATGATGTTCCCGGAAGATTTATAGATAAAGACGGCTTAATGTCCAATAAGAGTATTAAACCATTTTAAAAAACCTCTAGCTTACCTTTTTGGGATGTTAAGGCAATATTGAACAAGCACAGGGATGTTATCAGGTCAAGGTTATTATACCCAACCCGCTAAAAAAGTAGGGGGTATATAGTGATAGGGGTGTCCTTCCGTTACACCTTAGGGTACCTATCTCTTATCCGCACTCCTCCTAAACCCTTAAATGGATTTTCATGAAACTTCCACACAATCTTTGTGATATAATGTAGATGTGCACCTCCTATTTAAAAATTTGATTCGATGGATTTTTGGGAGTGGGGGTATTTTTTGTGAGCTTCCTATCTCTTATCCGCAACTTCTCCTAAACCCTTCAATGGATTTTCATGAAACTTTCACACAATCTTTGTGATATAATGTAGATGTGCACCTCCTATTTGAAAATTTGATCCGATGGATTTTTTGAGCGGGGGGTATTTTTTGTAAGATTGTGGCTCACAGTTTTTTAGCTCACCTGACCGAAAGGTCATGTGAGCTTATGGCATAGCGCAGCGTGTGTATGTGCGTGTGTGCGTGCTTCGTTAACACCTATTTTCAACATCTCCTCTGAAACTACAAGACAAATTTCAATGAAACTTGTTGAGAAGTATATATGGGCCGGTGCAATTCAGATTTGTTCGTGGCGTTGCCATGGCTACCATAACTAGGTCAAGGTGACCTAGGGGTGCAAAAATCTTAAACAAGAGGCCCATGGGCCTTAACGCTCACCTGAGGCTAAGTACATATCTCATGCAGAGGTTCAATGGTCAATAACATTTATTAAAGAGAACTCTTAATTTTCAGCAGTAAGGCAGAATTAAATGCAAGGATTTTTGCAAATTAATCATACCTTGTCCCGAGATTGCTACATATAATATATGTATACTAGTAATATATTAATATATATAATATATAGTCTAGCTACAACACATTATTTATAAACAGCTAAAAAGTAAAAGTATGAAACTATGACCTTCATCTATATATCAAAATGATTGTTAGGCCATTACCTACAATATTGAAATATACATGCCTATACAAAAAGTTAATAGTTTTCGAGATAATTAACCATTTTAGTATTCTTTCGCATCTGTGACATTGACCTTTGAACCCATGACATTAATCTATATATCAAAATGATCGTTAAATCAAAACCTACAATATTCTAATATACATGTCTATACAAAAAGTTAATAGTTTTCGAGATAATTAACCATTTTGGTATTCTTTCGCATCTGTGACCTTGACCTTTGAACCCATGACCTTAATCTATATATAAAAATGATCGTTAAATCAATTCCTACAATATTGTAATATACATGTCTATACAAAAAGTTTATAGTTTTCGAGATAATTAACCATTGCGGTATTCTTTCCCATCTGTGACCTTGACCTTTAAATGCATGACATTAATCTATTTATCAAAATGATCATTATATCAAAACCTACAATATTTTAATATATATGTCTATACAAAAAGTTTATAGTTTTTGAGATAATTAACCATTTCGATATTCTTTTGCATCTGTGACCTTGACCTTTGAACCCATGACATTAATCTATATATCAAAATGATCGTTAAATCAAAACCTACCATATTCCAATAAAAATGTCTATACAAAAAGTTAATAGTTTTCGAGATGATTAACCAATATGGTATTCGTTCGCATCTGTGACCTTGACCTTTGAACCCATGACCTTTATTAATATATCAAAATGACCATTGTGCCATTACCTACAATATTCTAATATGTATGCCTATACAAAAAGTTAATAGTTTTGCAGATAATCAACTATAACGGAAATAGTTGTTCATCTTTGACCTCGACCTTTGAACCCATGACCTTGATCTATGTATTAAAATGATCGTCATGTCAATAGCTACAATTAACTGAAAATCCCATGCCATTATCACTTGAAATGTTTAAAAAAAGCATTTTTTATCAAAGGTCAAAAACAGGGACATGACCTTGACCTTTGACCTTGACATCTTTTGGAAGAAAATAGCAAGACAAGATCAACAGTGAAAACTCCATGCAATTATCTTCAGCCGTTATTGAGTTATAACAATAAATGTCTCATTTTTAAAATTACATAATTTTATGCAAAAAACGCGTAACCTATTTTTCGTTTAATTTTCATGAAAAACACAATTTTAATGTCCCCAGGTATGCTGAATCCAAATATCCAATCAAAATTTGCCTGCACCTTCTGGTTCTAGAGAAGAAGATGTTTTTGTCTTTTAGCTATTTTTAGTAACGGCGACCATCTTGTTGGGCGTGGCCAAACCCCGAACACAATTTTGAAAGGCTGTTACCTAGGCATCATAATAGCCAAGTTTCATCAAATTTGGCCTAGTAGTTTTGGAGGAGAAGATTAAACTGTAAAGTTTACACACGACGCACGACACACGACGCACGACGCACGACGGACGACGGACGGTGATAGATTGCAATAGCTCATCTATGCCTTTGGCTCAGGTGAGCTAAAATTCTTCTTCTCCGAAAGTATTGATTGGAGAAAAAATCTGATGTGATATTTGGCTTCTCTAGAGTCTTAAGCCTATAGTTTGTTCACTGACAAAAAATAGGTTACGCGTTTTTGCGTTTTATTTTGAAACAAGAGGCCCATGGGCCTTAACGCTCACCTGTGACCTTTGAACCCATGAGCTTCATTTAAATATCAAAATGATAACTAGGCCAATATTCTAATATACATCCCTATACAAAAAGTTTATAGTTTTTGAGATAAATAATCATCTCAGTACTTGTTTGTATCTGTGATCTTGATATTTGAACCCATGCCCTTCATTCATATATAAAAATAACCACTATGCCAGTACCAACAATATTCTAATATACATGCCTATACAAAAAAAATTAATAGTTTTCAAGATAATTAACCATTTAGCTATTCATTTGCATCTGTGACCTTGACCTTTGAACCCATGACCTTCATTCATATATCAAAATGATCATTAGGATAATTCCTAAATATTCTAATATACATGCATATACAAAAGGTTTATAGTTTTTGAGATAGATAATCATTTCAGAACTTGTTCACATCTGTGACCTTGACCTTTGAACCCATAACTTTCATTCATATATCAAAATGATCGTTAGGATAATACCTAAAATATTCTAATATACATGCATATACAAAAAGTTAACAGTTTTCAAGATAATTAACCATTCAGGTAGTCATTCACATCTGTGACCTTGACCTTTGAATCCATGACCTTCATTCATATATCAAAATGATCGTTAGGATAATACCTAAAATATTCTCATATACATGCATATACAAAAAGTTTTCAAGATAATTAACCATTTAGGTATTCATTCACATCTGTGACCTGAACCTTTGAACCAATGACCTTCATTCATATATCAAAATGATCGTTAGGATAATACCTAAAAAATTCTAATATACATGCCTATACAAAAAGTCTATAGGTTTTGAGATAAATAATCATTTCAGTACTTGTTTACATCTGTGACCTTGACCTTTGAACTCATGACCTTTATTCATATATCAAAATGACCAATGAGCCATTACCTACAATATTCTAATATACATGCCTATACAAAAAGTCTATAGTTTTTGATAAAAATAATCATTTCATTACTTGTTTACATCTGTGACCTTGACCTTTGAACTCATGACCTTTATTTATATATCAAAATGACCATTGGACCATTACCTACAATATTCTAATATACATGCCTATACAAAAAGTTCATAGTTTTGCAGATAATTAACTATTTTGGTAAACTTGTACATCTGTGACTTTGACCTTTGAAACCATGACCTTAATTAATATATAAAAATGATCGTCATGTCAATACCTACAATTAACCAAAAATCCTACGTCATTATCACCAGAAATGTAAAAAAAATAACATTTTTTATCAAAGGTCAAAAACTGGGACATGACCTTGACCTTTGACCTTGACATCTTTTGGAAGAAAATCGGAAGACAAGATCAACAGTGAAAACTCCATACAGTTATCTTTAGCCATTATGAAGTTATAACAATAAATGTCTCATTTTAAAAATTACATAATTTTACGCAAAAAACGCGTAACCTATTTTTCGTCCAATTTTCACGAAAAACACAATTATAATGCATCTAGGTATCCTGAATCCAAAAATCTAATCAAAATTTGCCTGCACCTTTTGGTTTCAGAGAAGAAGATTTTTTTGTCTTTTTGCTATTTTTAGTAACGGCAGCCATTTTGTTGGGCGTGGTCAAACCATGAACACAATTTTGAAAGCCTGTTACCCAGGCATAATAATCACCAAGTTTCATCAAATTTGGCTCAGTAGTTTTGGAGGAGAAGATTAAAATGTAAAGTTTACGCACGACGCACGACACGACAGGACGACGGACGACGGACGGTGATAGATAGCAATAGCTCATCTGAGCCTTTCGGCTCAGGTGAGCTAAAAATCGTAAAATAGCTTCAAATTGTTATAACTTGACTATTTGACCAGATAATGACATGGGGGTTTCAGTTTTGACATCTTCTTGTTAGTATCTTCAAAATGAGGTCAAGGTCAATTGTGAAGGTCGTGACCTAATTTTTTTTACCTCTGATTATAATTATTATCTCGAAAACTTTAAACTTTTTGTATAGGCATGTATATTAGAATGTTGTAGGAATTAATACAACGATCATTTTGATGTATAGAAAAAGGTCATGGGTTCAAAGGTCAAGGTCACAGATGCGAAACAATACAGAATTGGTTAATTATCTCGAAAACTATAAACTTTTTGTATAGGCATGTATATTATAATGTTGTAGGTATTGATACAACGATCATTTTGATGTAATAAAAAAGGTCATGGTTCAAAGGTCAAGGTCATAGATGTGGAACAATACCGAAATGGTTAATTATCTCGAAAACTATAAACTTTTTGTATAGGCACGTATATTAGAATGTTGTAGGTATTGATACAACGATCATTTTGATGTATAGAAAAAGGTCATGGGTTCAAAGGTCAAGATCACAGATGTGAAACAATACCGAAATAGTTAATTATCTCAAAAACTATAAACTTTTTGTATAGGCATGTATATTAGAATGTTGTAGGTATTGATACAATGATCATTTTGATGTATAAAAAAAGGTCATGGGTTCAAAGGTCAAGGTCATAGATGTGGAACAATACCGAAATGGTTAATTATCTCGAAAACTATAAACTTTTTGTATAGGCATGTATATTAGAATGTTGTACGTATTGATACAACGATCATTTTGATGTATAAAAAATGTCATGGGTTCAAAGGTCAAGGTCACAGATGCGAAACAATACCGAAATGGTTAATTATCTCAAAAACTATAAACTTTTTGTATAGGCATGTATATTAGAATGTTGTACGTATTGATACAACGATTATTTTGATGTATAAAAAATGTCATGGGTTCAAAGGTCAAGGTCACAGATGCGAAACAATACCGAAATGGTTAATTATCTCAAAAACTATAAACTTTTTGTATAGGCATGTATATTAGAATGTTGTAGGTATTGATACAAATATCATTAAGATGTATAGAAAAAGGTCATGGGTTCAAAGGTCAAGGTCACAGATGCGAAACAATACTGAAATAGTTTAATTATCTCGAAAACTATAAGCTTTTTTATAGGCATGTACAGGTCAATGTCAAAATTAACGTCACCCCTACTGTGTCAAAATAAACGTCACCCCTGCAGCCCTGCAATTCTGCCAGATTTGCAGCAAAAATGTTTAAACTGAAGTTCCATAATTTTTTTCTTAAGAATTTGCTCCCCTTTAATTTACAAATTGTCGTTGAATTCTCAATATCCAGCATTTCTTTCAGTTGTTGAGGTAAATTTCAGTTCAGAAACATTATTTAAAACATTTTTATACGAAAATCATAAATGGCCTCAGTTCGTTCCATTTCCTAATGGATACACCAAAAAATTCCAGGCAAATAAATTAAAAACCGTTTAAAATATGACTCAAATATTTACAAAATCAGAAACGTTCGTCATCATTTCGTGGCAGCCAAAAGGCACAGTTGAAAGAAGATCGTGGTGTCTGATCAAAGAAGCTATTAAGGCAAGTTAACATCATTCTTTATTGGTTTCATATATGTTGATTCTGTTGCTTTTTTGACATTTGTTTTTTTAAAACAACACCAATTATCCTAAAAGGCTATGGCTCCTGCCCATAATTCCAGATCTACCAGGCGTTTCTAGAGTCTAAACAAATTCATATTTTAGATTGGCCATCAAACTCGCCAGATATGAGTCCGATTGAAAATCTGTGGGATGCTTTGAAAAGGGACGTCGCAATGGACAATCCAAAATCGTGTAATGATCTATGGGAAAGCGTCAAAAAGCATTGGTACAGGATAAATAAGAACTATCTTGAAAAGTTATAAACGACAGTCTTCCCAGACGTGTTCAGTCTGTTAAAAGAGTTCGTGGTGCCTTAACTAAGTATTAATGGTGTTTGTTTGTACCAAGGCGATATTAAATACTTAATGATTGGTTTCTTTGTCTTGTTTTCTATTTTATAATGTCGTTCATTTACCATTCAGCTCCAAATTATTTGCTTTTTAATCAAAGCTAATTAGATAATTGATTTTCGATAGGGGTGACGTTAATTTTGACACAGTAGGGGTGACGTTAATTTTGACATTGACCTGTATATTAGAATGTTGTAGGTATCGATGCAACGATCATTTTGATGTATAGAAAAAGGTCATGGGTTCAAAGGTCAAGGTCACAGATGTGGAACAATACCGAAATAGTTCATTATCTCAAAAACTATAAACTTTTTGTATAGGCATGTATATTAGAATGTTGTAGGTATTGATACAATGATCATTTTGATGTATAAAAAAAGGTCATGGGTTCAAAGGTCAAGGTCATAGATGTGGAACAATACCGAAATGGTTAATTATCTCGAAAACTATAAACTTTTTGTATAGGCATGTATATTAGAATGTTGTACGTATTGATACAACGATCATTTTGATGTATAAAAAATGTCATGGGTTCAAAGGTCAAGGTCACAGATGCGAAACAATACCGAAATGGTTAATTATCTCAAAAACTATAAACTTTTTGTATAGGCATGTATATTAGAATGTTGTACGTATTGATACAACGATTATTTTGATGTATAAAAAATGTCATGGGTTCAAAGGTCAAGGTCACAGATGCGAAACAATACCGAAATGGTTAATTATCTCAAAAACTATAAACTTTTTGTATAGGCATGTATATTAGAATGTTGTAGGTATTGATACAAATATCATTAAGATGTATAGAAAAAGGTCATGGGTTCAAAGGTCAAGGTCACAGATGCGAAACAATACTGAAATAGTTTAATTATCTCGAAAACTATAAGCTTTTTTATAGGCATGTACAGGTCAATGTCAAAATTAACGTCACCCCTACTGTGTCAAAATAAACGTCACCCCTGCAGCCCTGCAATTCTGCCAGATTTGCAGCAAAAATGTTTAAACTGAAGTTCCATAATTTTTTTCTTAAGAATTTGCTCCCCTTTAATTTACAAATTGTCGTTGAATTCTCAATATCCAGCATTTCTTTCAGTTGTTGAGGTAAATTTCAGTTCAGAAACATTATTTAAAACATTTTTATACGAAAATCATAAATGGCCTCAGTTCGTTCCATTTCCTAATGGATACACCAAAAAATTCCAGGCAAATAAATTAAAAACCGTTTAAAATATGACTCAAATATTTACAAAATCAGAAACGTTCGTCATCATTTCGTGGCAGCCAAAAGGCACAGTTGAAAGAAGATCGTGGTGTCTGATCAAAGAAGCTATTAAGGCAAGTTAACATCATTCTTTATTGGTTTCATATATGTTGATTCTGTTGCTTTTTTGACATTTGTTTTTTTAAAACAACACCAATTATCCTAAAAGGCTATGGCTCCTGCCCATAATTCCAGATCTACCAGGCGTTTCTAGAGTCTAAACAAATTCATATTTTAGATTGGCCATCAAACTCGCCAGATATGAGTCCGATTGAAAATCTGTGGGATGCTTTGAAAAGGGACGTCGCAATGGACAATCCAAAATCGTGTAATGATCTATGGGAAAGCGTCAAAAAGCATTGGTACAGGATAAATAAGAACTATCTTGAAAAGTTATAAACGACAGTCTTCCCAGACGTGTTCAGTCTGTTAAAAGAGTTCGTGGTGCCTTAACTAAGTATTAATGGTGTTTGTTTGTACCAAGGCGATATTAAATACTTAATGATTGGTTTCTTTGTCTTGTTTTCTATTTTATAATGTCGTTCATTTACCATTCAGCTCCAAATTATTTGCTTTTTAATCAAAGCTAATTAGATAATTGATTTTCGATAGGGGTGACGTTAATTTTGACACAGTAGGGGTGACGTTAATTTTGACATTGACCTGTATATTAGAATGTTGTAGGTATCGATGCAACGATCATTTTGATGTATAGAAAAAGGTCATGGGTTCAAAGGTCAAGGTCACAGATGTGGAACAATACCGAAATAGTTCATTATCTCGAAAACTATAAACTTTTTGTATAGGCATGTATATCAGAATGTTGTAGGTATTGATATAACAATCATTTTGATGTATAGAAAAAGGTCATGGGTTCAAAGGTCAAGGTCACATATGCGAAACAATACTGAAATGGTTAATTATCTCGAAAACTATAAAGTTTTTGTATAGGCATGTATATTAGAATGTTGTAGGTATCGATACAACGATCATTTTGATGTATAGAAAAAGGTCATGGGTTTAAAGGTCAAGGTCACAGATGCCAAACAATACTAAAATGGTTTATTATCTTGAAAACTATAAACTTTTTGTATAGGCATGTACAGGATATTAGAATGTTGTAGGTATTGATACATCGGTTATTATAATGTAAAGAAAAAAGTAATTGGGGTTTAGTATTTATGTTTTCTTTAAATCTATCAGCTAGCCATTAGTTATCAGGTGAGCGTATCAGGCCCATGGGCCTCTTGTCTAGTTTAAAACTCCGTTAGCTGTTAGTTTTACCAGTTGGTTAGCCAAAATTGGTATTTTGTGTTTTAAGCAATATTTCTAAAATTCTTTTCAAAGCTTAATACACACAATTGTTAATATCAAATAAAGGCAGTTTTCACTAACTTTTGGTTAAGGTGAAAGAGCTGACTGGTCGAGCATATAGGTGACAAGAGCTTTGAACCATCGGACTGGTCGAGCATATCTTTCCAAAAGTTGTCTAAATAGCCGCAGTGTTAATAAAATATGCAAAAACTTTATTAAATGCAAGAATTATCTACATGTAATATGAAAACTTTAAGGTAACCAATTCCCCCTCTTTTACAGAAAATGCTCAGACCCCGATGGTAAGGTTTAAGCTTAACAATCATGTGACTTTGTGCGATTTTGTTGTATGTGTCATTTGTTGTGGTTTGTGTATTCGTTCGTACTTTAGGGTTGTAACAGAAGTTTTCGCGTAGTCTTTTGCTGGAAAGTATTAGGCTTACAATACTGCTAAACTTTTCAGACTGCTTCATCTGTGAAATGCACTTCTGTTTATGGAAGCTTCCATAGTGACATATTAGGTGAGAACGCCTTTTACATGGTATTGTGCTCTGTGCGTCTTTGGCTACCCTGATTACCGAACAAGTCTGTTCAGCTTTAAATTTAACATTTAGTCAATTAAATCCTAGACGAATGGTGTATATAAGTCTGTCCATTGATGCATTTTCACGCACTTCATTCCAAAATCGTGTTGCTGTGACAAAAATCGCTTTATTTTTCTTAATTTTCATCTTTGATTATACTTTTGGTCTCAAATAAACTTATAATTTCGGTGGAGCATTGCATTGTCTTATATCTGTGTGTATAACGAAGTTAATTTTAGGAATTTTTCTAAAATGTTTTTCCGTTAAAATTAATTTTTTTCAAAGCTGTTTAATAACTTTTGATTGTCGTTTTTAATACTAGTAATTGTTAAATAAAAAAGAACAGGTTTCAAAAGTTTGTGAATCACAGAGAATGACTGCTAAAGCGGTTTAACAAAAATAAACTAAGTCACGCTGACTTGAATCTGAAGATTACAAGTTAACTAACTTCTGATATGCATTTTATGTGACTGTACAGAGATCATTAGTAATATCCACATTTTATGTTTACAATTTTGGTGTAATAAAAACAAAAAATATGTAGGCTTAACGCTCACGTGCGCAATGTAAATGAAATGGGCAAAAAATAAAACCATGAAACTCAAATCTATTTCCTATTAAAATCTGAAGGAAACGAGTTCCTAAATATTTCTAGATAAAAGCATATTTCTGCACCGTATATCAACTTCCCTTGTCAAATGAAATTGTAGAATGGCATGATATTGCACGCATGCACGTGCCTAGATGTCACAAATGATCTTGTATGAAAAAACAGTGTATTTCTTTATCAGTCATCTCTTTTAATGGAAAACATGCTCTAAGTTCGAGACAATGAGATTCTTCTGTTTCTCATTTTTTGTCAAAGATGTATTTGTTAGTTTAAACAATAGTTTATTCAATGAATATCGTTTCACAAAGTTGTAGATTACAAAGTATAAGTTGGGATTCTGAATTTTTTATATTAATCTCCTACAACTGCATACACACATGGAACAAAAGTAATACTATAAAACAGAAATGATGAAAAAAGAACAGAATATATATAATATACAAACAAGAAGGAAAAAGCAACATTGGTAAAGGATGGCATAACGTTTAGGTCAAAATGTACATAAAGATGTATTTATTTATTTATATGTCGGAGAATGACGATATATACTGCATATATTGTTTACTTGTTCATTGTTATTATATCACAAAAAAGTCAGAAATTTGTAGATGTATGTAGATTTTTTTCTTATTTTTTGTTTACTCTGATTCATACATGTTAATGAGTACTGATTATTATAGTAATGTCATGTGCTGATTTTGAATGCCTTATTTTAATAAAAATTCAAAATCAGCACATGACAGTAATAATACATGTTAATTGTTTTTTGGGATATAATTTATATAAATTTAACAGCTGGATAAATGCACTTGTTGTCACAGTTAAAAAATAAATAAAATATAAATAAAAAATTAAAATAAAAGGAAATAAAATAAAATAAAATAAATGAATAACTTGATAAATTTACAGGCACATAGCTTTGCATTTTTCATACTTTTTCACAGAATATTATATAGAGGTAACAAGAATAAATCACAGGAAATGGAATTTACTTTTTAATGTTTAGATGAGAGAGAGAGAGAGAGAGAGAGAGAGAGAGAGAGAGAGAGAGATTAACTCATTTCTTTATTCAATAATATATAAGATTTTTACTAACCAAGTTATTTTTTGTCTATTCAAATAAATTACGAATTAGTTTTGATGTAATAATTATCCAGAAGGACGTCGTGTATTTAAATACATGGGAATAATAACTTATCGCATATTTGGTTTTGTTCATAATATGAAAGACAATTTTAGGAATGATTTTATCTATCTCAGGACGTTTAAACTTTCAAAGGTTTTTAACACCACTATTCGTTTCGTTCTTCGGTCGATTTTAGGGGTCGGTGCCCGTCAATGGTACAGAGATATATACTTTGAACATTTGAATTCCAGAGGTCTGTTTTATTGTATATGGTATACATGTTGGAAGAATAACCTGTTAACAGGATACCCCGATACAAGGGTATTATCTCATGATATTGACCTTCTACACGTTATCTATACATCTCTTATATTGTTCACTTATATACTGGTCCAGATTTCGAGAATTAGGCTACCACGCAAAACTGGTCTTTGAATTCCAATTTCTCTCTTTCATGTTCAAACTTCAACGACCGTAATAACAAGGTGACCTTTGTGTAAAGTTCCATATATTATATCCAATGGCAAGCCTTTACATCAATAAAGTATCAAAAACTCTTGCAACAATACAAAGTTGGTCCACATAACATAACCCAAACCTTGCGCCAATACTCAGATGGTCTTTAAATTCAACACCAAGTAAACTTGCAAATTTAGTTAAATACCGCGGCGAACTTCTCCACAGGGAAGAGAGACCGGGTGCTCCGGAAGTACAAGCATCCTCCTGCTTATCTACCACGTTTTAAAACTTGTTTGCCATTGACAATTATCAAAGATTAAGAGTTTCTGTAACTTGTACATTGGCAATACTCTTGATGTTTGAATGGTTTACAAGTCTACCCATTCCACAGAAATTCCCCGAAGAGAAAATCGGGGAAAGCGGTTTGATACAACAAATGTTAGATCTTAACCTTGTATTGTTATTGGTGTTACAAAGATCATTAATTTATCCATGATGTACCCTACTATAATAATGTGGTGTCTAAAAATTTCCCCGATTTTGGTCTGATGATTTGCACTAAGTGGAAAATAGAAAGTTAAAGTTGATGCGGATTTATTTTGGCTTCACGCGTTTTACCTTACTTTACTTTGCATGGTAGTGATCTCGCAGATAACATGGGTATTTCAGAGTTATGCTGTTTGCTTGTGTTTGCTCCAATATTTTCGTTAATATTCGTTCAAATTGAGATTTCTTTATTAACTTTCCGCGATGTTGTCGGTGATGCAATGCAAATGCTTTTAACTGCTACCAGTCCTTTTGTTCTGGAAGCATTTTGAGTTGTTCAGTATAATATTTGCAACATTATTTGCACCAGCATAAGGCTCAAGTTTCATGGGTTAAGGTCTCAAGCTTTATGAAATGGCATGGAAAGCAAAATCTATAGCAAGATACTTAACCCACCAACTTGATAGGTGCTGAAAAATACCCCCTACTTTATAAGTATATGTATACAGAAACAGGGTTCTATGGACAACAAATCAGTATTATTTAGACCACTGCGGTAGCTCAGTTGGTAGAGTGCTCGCTCCGTGCGGAAGCTCAGTTGGTAGAGTGCTCGCTCCGTAAGTGGGAGGTCGTGTGTTCGAATCCCGGGTCTGACCCAAGACTTAAAAGTGGGTAGCGACTTTTCGCATTACGAAATGAAAGTCAATATTCTTTCGGATGGGAACTTAAAATAAACGAGGTCCCGTGTCTCGGTAGGCTTGGCACGTTAAAGAACCCTGCTGTATAATCAGCGCAACGCACAGGCAAAATTAATGCACCTTCGCCTATAGCTGGCGACGTCTCGATATAAGTGAAATATTCTTGACTGGGACGTTAAACACCATTACTCAACTCAATTATTATTTAGAAGCTTACAGTATGCGCCATTGTTGACCTGCGACATCAGTGCAGATACATGTAGAGACGGGTCAATTTTGATTCAAATATGGAAGCACACTTTTTCTTACATTTCAATTCCAGTGTCACAACCTTCTTACGACTAATACCGATGTCACCACATAGGTATATACCGTAAAACACAAAATCAAGAGCCCTGGTCCGCTCACTCTACAGGGATAGTCCTTTAGCAAATTTGAAAGCTAGAAGTAGTTATGTTTAGTTGGAAGGTAAACGGTTCCCGTTCAAAACTGTAATTAGCAGTAATTATTCAATCTTTTGTTTTTGGTTAATCAAAATATACAGTTATTTCAAGTTACATGTACGAGAAATCCCAATTCACTAATATTCTGTATTGATTGGTTTCTGATTAAATTGACCCACTTGAATGAAGCACCATCTACAGTGCTACTAAGGAGAGATAACACACCAATGTTCTCCAATAAATTACCATCTCATTCATATCAAAAGACAATGAATACAGAACTAGCATAACGGGTTTAAATGCACTGTAGTTCCGTTTCATTACTATTAGTATCATGAATACTGAACTTCTTGTATAGTGGACTTCTGAAATAACCAATGCCCTTGCCAAGATTGTCAGTTTCCATTGTACCACCTATTATCATTGGTATATAACCCAATATCCTAGCCCAGATTTTATCCAAAGTTGGATGGTAGATAACAGCTGAAGACTTTCAATAACCTGAATGCAGCGCCATCTAGATGGTTACTAAGGGGAGACAACATGCCAATGTTCTCCATGTGTCATAACCCAATACCAGAGCCCAGATTGTTCAATAGAGGATTTATCCAAAGTTGGATAGATAACAGCTGAAGACTTTCAAAACCTTGAATGCAGCGCCATCTAGATGGCTTCTAAGGGGAAACAACATGCCAATGTTCTCCGTGTGTCATAGCCCAATACCAGAGCCCAGATTGTTCAATAGTGTTGGATATCACATGAAGGGAACAGCTGACAACTGTTGATAGGTCACTGTAGATAAAACATGGAGAAGTCTCATTTATAAGATATAAAAACGACATTTGATAAGTAAAGAAATAAGGGTGTTAAGTGATGTTTTGGGATTATCAGTAATTCGGCAAAGTGTATAATGTGGACTGCATTGGACTGTTGGACTAGATTCGACTTATGGACTGTTTGTTTTAGTTTTGATCAAAAGCTATTTCTTAAAGTATTAGACAGTAATTCATGATTCACTCTAATCCAATCCAATACATAGTCCAATTCATGAGTTCAGACTTTGAGTCCAATCCATCCACATTTTACACTTTGCCCACTTATTCTGCCAAAAGAAATAACTTTATTACTTAGGTGTATTGAAGAAATAGGATCAAGACATTTTTTACCAATTAAGTTCAAAATTAATGACTTAAGTTCCAATTTAATAAGGGGCTGATTGTGTCAAACCTGAAATGACATTTATTGGTCATTTGTTTCATTCACAGGCATGTGATACCTTGGGGTTTTTATAAGGTGATACTAAAACTTAACACATGGAAATGCCATACAAATCACTACACCTGATAATTTTTAAGAAAATTTGAATTGCTAATTATGTGAAATTAAATTTCATTTCATTCATTTGGAGTGCTATCCAATACGTTTGCTTTCAGAACACACTGAGGGTAGACATACTTGGACGCTACAAAATGAGCAATAAAAATGTTTACAGTAATTTTTAAATCAGGTCATGACCCTGACCTTTGATCATAGCCTCATATTGAAAACCTTTTTGACTTCAATTCAAAATACTTTTTGAGAAAAAAATCAAAACTGAAAACCCTATGTCATAATTTTTTACATATAGTCAACATCTATGCCAATTTTAAGCTTATTATGTGAATAAGGTCATGACTCTGACTTTTGAACTTGGCTTCATAAAAAAGCCAGTCTTACATTAAAATACCTTCAAAAAATCTAAAATACATAGTACTAAAAACACAAAGGTCATGACCTTTAAACACATCTTGAATGGCATTTTCGAGAAAACACAAACTGAAACACCCATGTCTTTATTTTTTATGCAAGATATAGTAATTTAAACTATTTTGAAACAGTTTCTGTAATTTAATGCAAAAACATGTAACCTATTTTTCAATGAATTTTCACTAAATAAACAAACTATGAACTTAAGACAATACAAAATACATTAATGCACATACACATTTAGCCAAAATTTCTAAAATACATGTATCACATGACAGCAAGTACTGTACATATTTTAAAAGAACACTCTCCACTACACCCATGGTAGCTTAGTTAGTAGTGACTGCTTCATATGTGGGAGACCGTAGGCTCTAGTTTGACCAAGATTTGAAAATAAGTAGTGACTGTTTTTCGCCAAACACTCAGCATTTAGAAATGAAAGTCACAGGGTCCTTCAGAAGCGACCTTAAAAACCGCTGCCCAGTGTCATGGCTGTTGTGGCACATAAAAGAACCTCCATGCACATTGCCCTGAGCACACTGCAAAGGACAAAATTTCTGCAAGTTCACCTATAGCTATAAGATAAAATTACATATATATATAAGGGATGCAAAGAATAATTTAAGTTAATAATTTTTGCCTAGTTGCACAAAACAAAATTATTGTAAATCATCAATTAAATATTAACTAATATATTGCTAAATGGTTAATGATGATTATTTCTGTTTTGTGCTTTTATGTCATAAACCAAACTTGGGTAGATGTAGACTATGATTAAAACCAATAATTCTGTATTTGTATAAGGGTGAAAGAAAGACAACTCTTGTAAAAATTGACTTACCTGGTACTAATGATGAGGAAAGGTGTAAAAGTGATTACTGGTTCTTGAACAAGAAAACTTCTCTCATTTTTCTTTATTTTATTTTTAATTTTGGACTTTTTCTTTAATTTTTTATGCTTACGTATTAATACATAAAAGTTACTCTTTTACAATGTGAATATATCAAAATACATGCCAGTTTTTTCTCTGTCACTTTTTCAAAATCTTCACCCTGATCTTGATTCAGTTTTGTTTCCAGTTTTATTATGATTGATGTTTGTCAGTTATTATTGTGATTTTTTTTTTGTTCTTTTCATCTTAACATATATCTGTAAGTAACATGTCAAAAACATATTGTTGTGTCATTCTAATCTAGTGTAGCCATTCCCTCTTTTGCAAATATCCTCAACAGTTGATAGCTTTGTTTCCCACATAAATAATTTATTTTGTCATACTTGGTTAGTTCATGTCTTCCTCAAATATCCACAGTATTTTCCACAAACAAACTTTAATCTGTGTAACACTTTGTTAGTCTCGCTATTCAGTCTTCCTTGAATATCTACAATAGGTGCAGGTCTTGTTTTCATATAAATACTTTATTTTGCGTCTTATTCTGACTAGATCAGTCACTCCACTTTCCACAAATATCCATCGTTTCCCTTTCCGCACACATGCTTTAATTTTGCGTCTTACTTTGCTAGTTTCGCTGTTCCACCTTTTCCTAGTATCCACAACAGGTGCTAGCCTTCTTTTTTGCATACATGTTTTGATTTGTGTCATTATTTGGCTAGTTTAGCAGTTCACATCTTTTCAAGTATCCACAACAGGTGATAGCCTTGTTTTCCACATAAATACTTTATTACCACAAGCAGTAAGAAGACATGATTCTGTAGGGTGAAATGACAAAGAGTGAACAACTCTCTGGTTTTCATGTTTTATTTTATGTATAACTTTGGCCTGTAAATAAAGAAAGTGTTAACAATGAAAGGAATAGTTTAACTACATGCCAATGTTATAAAGGGTTTTGGCCATATTTTAAATGAAAACATAAAAGAAACAGATTTTGTTAATTCAAAATACTGTGGCAAAAAGCAAGGTGGCCAAGTTATCAAAGGGTCTTGCTACGATATTATACTGTACTATGGTGATAAGCAAGGTGGCATAATTATTGAGGGGCTTTATAACGTGGTTTTACTAGAACAAGAAGCTGAAAAGGAATAAAACATGGGACATCATTACCAGCTAACAAACATGACATGATGGTACTTAACTAGACAAAAAGTTCATAGTTTTCGAGATAATGAATCTTTTTGGTATTGTTTTGCAACCGTGACCTTGACCTTTGGACCCATGACCTTTTTCTATACATCAAAAGATTGTTGTATTAATACCTACAATATTCTAATATAAATGTCTATATAAAAAGTTTATAGTTTTCGAGATAATTAACGATTTTGGTATTGTTTTGCTACTGTGACCGTGACCTTTGGACCCATGACCTTTTTCTATACATCAAAATGATCGTTGTATCAATATCTACAACATTCTAATATACATGCCTATACAAAAAGTTAATAGTTTTCAAGATAATGAACCATTTCAGTATTCTTACGCATCTGTGACCTTGACCATTGAACTAATGACCTTAATCTATATATCAAAATGATCGTTACATCAATACCAACAATATTCTAATATACATGCCTATATAAAAAGTTTATAGTTTTCGAGATAATAAATAATATTAGAAAGGTATAAAATTAGGTCATGACCTTCATAATTGACCTTGACACCATTTTGAAGGTAATTACAAGAATATGTCAAAACTGAAAATCCCATGTCATTATCTGGTCATATAGTCAAGTTATAACAATTTAAAAATATTTTACGATTTTTGCAAATTTAAACGCAAAAACGCGTAACCTATTTTTAAACCAAATTTCATGAAATGAACAAACTTAAAGGTTAAGACTATGTAGAATCCAAATATCACATCAGTTTTTGCCTCCAATGAGTGGTTCAAGAGAAGAAGATTTTTTTAGGTTTTGTCTATTTTTAGTAACAGCGGCCATCTTGGATATTCGATCGTCATGATTTGAACAAACTATAGTTAGACTCTGTCAAGGACCTTCCATGGCAAATTTGGTTTCATTTGGCCCAGTAGTTTCGGAGGAGAAGATTAAAGTTTACTGACGCACGCACGCACGCACGCACGCCTCGCCATGCCATAAGCTCACATGGCCTTTGGCCAGGTGAGCTAAAAATCATTCTAAAGAAAGAAAGATTCTATGTAATCCCAAGCCAAATCAACCTATACACTTTAAATTTTCTAATCCTTGCCTTCCGCCTCATTTTGAGCAAATGAGGCAGATAAGGTGTGTGGTGTGTGTGTGTGTGTGTGTGTGTGTGTGTGTGTGTGTGTGTGATACATACCTCAACTAAGTCCCACACATACACATATCCATCCTCCGAGCCAGCTAGAACATGTGTGTCTTTAACATTTAAACAATTATCAATTTTGTATTCATGATTCTGGTGACCAGTGTACCTGAAGTGACAAAAGCATAAATAAAATGATTATACATTAAATGGAAATCGCCATAACTGACATTATAAAATGTATTTCTGTCTACTGTAATTTTTGCATTAGGAGGGTGCAAAAGTTGGTAATTACAGGGTACCATATGGTAGAGCTTGTTCCCACTAGGGAAACTTTATACAATTAAGCATGCTGCTTACAAATTGTTGAAGTAAGGATATTGCAAGCCTAGGCTTACCAAGACCTTCAAAAAGTCTTATGGCTGTCATCACAATATTGTTCATAGTAGGATTTCTCTTTATCTCAAATTATCCTGAATATATTTGACATCACATAGTTCCATGTTCCTTTCATACTTAATTTTGATATAAAACAAGTACTGATACGTGTAGCTAGCTAGACAGGGGGTAATTACATTTCCTGGAGAACCAAGCATAACCTCCATGGTGGTGTAAGTTCACATATTTTACTCAATTTTCCAGTTTTCAAAGTTTTTACTTTGCTTTTGGAATTGTGATTTAGTCATGTATTCTAATGTTTGTGTTTGATTCCCTGATATTAACATTTATACTGATTGTCACTCAAGGGCGCAAAGTGAAAGTACAAAGTATGCAAAATAAATTGAAATGTTGCTTTTTAGAAAAATTAACTGATGCAAAAATCTCCAATTGTAGCATCACACAGATTGATCGAAAGATTTAATGGAGTTATATATATTTTTTAGACTTTGTCAACACTATGAATATGATTGGTGATTAAATAGATGACTTACTCATTTAACATTTCTCCAGTATCTTTGTCCATAAGTTTGATGCTGTCATCTAGAGTACTGGTCAATACACACTGACCATCACGGGTAAAACTTACTGATGTCACTGATTCTGTAAAATAATAAAATAAAACAAAATTTAAGATAAGTCAAACAACCAAATTTAGTGAATTAGGACCCCGTGTCAACAGGTTCTTTTTTTGTGATTTGCACTTATGTTCAAAGGGCAATAACTCCCATGAAAATGAGCAAACCAACTCGAGTTAACCATCTCAATGTTGATGCTTTGCACCAAGTTTAAAGAAAAGGTGCCTTATAGTTTTGGAGAATTTGTGCAGACAAGAATTTTTGACGCACAGAAGGAAGGATAGACAGATGGAAACTCAAATTTAATATGCCCCTCTTTCTTCAAAAGGCGGGGACAATTACACACTATGTGCAGTGTTCAGTCTAGAAGTGAATTACCGTAAGTAGGGTCATTCTAGCCAAGCTCATGAAAAAGAAAGACCATATCTTCCAAAATTGGGTCATCAATATAAATTACAATGTAGTTTATTTGGATAAAAAAGTTAATAAATAGTCTGTAATTAACCCACAATACATAATGAGAAAAATGTATATTCAGATTTTCTCAATACTCAACTAAAATTAATAAGATGGGTCATGGTTGACTAAATGAGAAAAAAAATTTTAGGTCTCACACCAGGGTTTCTGTCTACTTCCGGGATAGGGACCCAAAGAGTACACTAGAGAATACATGTTTTCTTTGAAAATTGACCCTATTTTGATACATAAAAGGTATTTGCTTACACTACAGTGATGAATTTATTGAATTATAGTATTTTGTCTTTGGATTTGACCAAAATTGGGTACAGTTGGTGTAAGTATAAGTAGGGCAGTGTAGGGTTAAATCATAGGTCATGTTGGTGATGAGGCCAACTTCCTGTGTAGATTTTTGCACATGTTTTGAATTTGTGTTACTTTGAGAGAGAATAGCGAAAAAAGTAATTGCAGAGCGTACACTTTATACAGCAGTTTTTGACAGACTTAGATATAAGGTTAGTAAAAAAGGGGGTTTGATGTCTGATATCGGTAACATATCTTCAGGGGGGGATGGTAAATAGGGGGTACTTTGGATCAAAATTAGGGTTATTTTCAAAATGTACACTGTGATATGACCCCCCATGTATAATACATTTGCCAAAGGTATTTTTGTACTGCATTATGGTATATGCAAGCTCAAATGTTGTTTTCTTAAAATGAATTAACAGTATTGTTATTTTTTCAGTATATTTTACATACTGCCCCTTTGTATTTTAAAAATAGGGGCTGAAAAAGGGCCATTTTTGAGTTGACCACAAAAACTGTGGTGTGAGACCATAAGAAATACACTGAAAAACCATAAAAATGCACTTATATGCAACATTTCACCATTTATTGATTTAATTCATTATGTATAAACATATAATTGTGTTTAGACATGAATTCATACAAAAATTGCAGACACCATGTGGTATTATACCAGTTATACCCAAATATAAGTAATAGCTTTTGTGCAGAAACACTAGCTTGGATGTGCAGAAAATAGCCAAATTATGGGGTGCACACAGTTACATGTAATAGGTGCTATGGGAGGAAAGTACACATGAAAGTATGTCATGTTATTATCATTTTATTCAGAATTTCAATATCTGTCTGCCAAATAAATAAAATCAGCACCTTTAAAATGAAAAAAAAGATTTATGGTCTCACACCAGGGTTTCTGTCTACTTCCGGGATAGGGACCCAAAGAGTACACTAGAGAATACATGTTTTCTTTGAAAATTGACCCTATTTTGATACATAAAAGGTATTTGCTTACACTACAGTGATGAATTTATTGAATTATAGTATTTTGTCTTTGGATTTGACCAAAATTGGGTACAGTTGGTGTAAGTATAAGTAGGGCAGTGTAGGGTTAAATCATAGGTCATGTTGGTGATGAGGCCAACTTCCTGTGTAGATTTTTGCACATGTTTTGAATTTGTGTTACTTTGAGAGAGAATAGCGAAAAAAGTAATTGCAGAGCGTACACTTTATACAGCAGTTTTTGACAGACTTAGATATAAGGTTAGTAAAAAAGGGGGTTTGATGTCTGATATCGGTAACATATCTTCAGGGGGGGATGGTAAATAGGGGGTACTTTGGATCAAAATTAGGGTTATTTTCAAAATGTACACTGTGATATGACCCCCCATGTATAATACATTTGCCAAAGGTATTTTTGTACTGCATTATGGTATATGCAAGCTCAAATGTTGTTTTCTTAAAATGAATTAACAGTATTGTTATTTTTTCAGTATATTTTACATACTGCCCCTTTGTATTTTAAAAATAGGGGCTGAAAAAGGGCCATTTTGAGTTGACCACAAAAACTGTGGTGTGAGACCATAAGAAATACACTGAAAAACCATAAAAATGCACTTATATGCAACATTTCACCATTTATTGATTTAATTCATTATGTATAAACATATAATTGTGTTTAGACATGAATTCATACAAAAATTGCAGACACCATGTGGTATTATACCAGTTATACCCAAATATAAGTAATAGCTTTTGTGCAGAAACACTAGCTTGGATGTGCAGAAAATAGCCAAATTATGGGGTGCACACAGTTACATGTAATAGGTGCTATGGGAGGAAAGTACACATGAAAGTATGTCATGTTATATATCATTTTATTCAGAATTTCAATATCTGTCTGCCAAATAAATAAAATCAGCACCTTTAAAATGAAAAAAAAGATTTATGGTCTCACACCAGGGTTTCTGTCTACTTCCGGGATAGGGACCCAAAGAGTACACTAGAGAATACATGTTTTCTTTGAAAATTGACCCTATTTTGATACATAAAAGGTATTTGCTTACACTACAGTGATGAATTTATTGAATTATAGTATTTTGTCTTTGGATTTGACCAAAATTGGGTACAGTTGGTGTAAGTATAAGTAGGGCAGTGTAGGGTTAAATCATAGGTCATGTTGGTGATGAGGCCAACTTCCTGTGTAGATTTTTGCACATGTTTTGAATTTGTGTTACTTTGAGAGAGAATAGCGAAAAAAGTAATTGCAGAGCGTACACTTTATACAGCAGTTTTTGACAGACTTAGATATAAGGTTAGTAAAAAAGGGGGTTTGATGTCTGATATCGGTAACATATCTTCAGGGGGGGATGGTAAATAGGGGGTACTTTGGATCAAAATTAGGGTTATTTTCAAAATGTACACTGTGATATGACCCCCCATGTATAATACATTTGCCAAAGGTATTTTTGTACTGCATTATGGTATATGCAAGCTCAAATGTTGTTTTCTTAAAATGAATTAACAGTATTGTTATTTTTTCAGTATATTTTACATACTGCCCCTTTGTATTTTAAAAATAGGGGCTGAAAAAGGGCCCTTTTTGAGTTGACCACAAAAACTGTGGTGTGAGACCTTAGGCCTCAAATCTTCTTTTAGGGCCAATATCACAAGACTCCTTTTAAACTGAACACAAAGATTTGAGGCAAATATCACAAGAGTTCCTTTTAGATTGAATACTGCTGTAGATCATTTTGTAAATAAATATATAAGAAACTATATTTCTTTTCCTTACCTTAATTTTGGCAACTTTTGGTGATCTTCTATGATTTCCTATCAAAATGTTTCCAAAAACTAAAATCCAAATGTCAGATTTTGAAATGACACTTTAGAAAGAAACAAAATTAATGTCAATATTTCGAAAAAATAAAGCCAAGGCAAAAATACTTTAAGATAAGACTGTAAAAGAGGGTCTAAATAACCTAAAATAAACATTTATAATCAAGCGTTATACATACTTCCAATATGGTCAACAGATAGTTTTCCCTGTCGTAAGTCATATCTCCGTATACAGCCATCAGCAGAACCTGTCAGGATTTCATGATCTGATACTTGTAATGAGGTTACACTGTCTTTAGCTTCATCGAGAACCTTCAAATCAGAAAAAGAAATTGATAAAATCTTGAAAATCTTGAGACATTTTCAACAGAACATAGAATAAATCTACAGACATGGAGGAAATGGATTTTGGGACTTCAAATTAGTATGGAAATAAGTGACATGGAAAACATATAGCGAGACATTAAATGAGGTTTAACTGTTCTTAGTGGAATCAATGTTAAACTCTTAACTATTAGGATCCATACTGGTAGGGTCGAAAAGATTCTTCTGAATTATTTGATTTTATATTCATTCCAATAACAATTTATCAGACGTTTTCACATATAGTGCATCAGCGGTATTGTGGCAGAGTGTGTATAAACACAGGCAAGTCTATGGGTATCAATACCGTGTTATCGTAGCATATATATGAGGGATAATTCGGTCTTGGTCAAAATCAGGGTATCTGATGTTATTGTTTAATTGTGCATTTCTGTGAAATAAATGAATTTACTGGTTGTATGCATGTTTTTTGTAATTGTTTTAATAAATAAAAAAAGATAAAAAAGTTGGAGGTATTTGGACAGTTAATGATAAAATAGATATATTTATCCTGGAAAAGTCGTTTTTTGACGGCTTGAATTGTGACATGACAAAACGTGATGAAAACAAGTTGAGATTTTAATATGATAGAATGTGCCATTGGAATAATCTGACTATTTTATGGACAATATTGATTATAAATTTCCAATATCATTTATTGGATATTGTTTAATATCATTTTAAAACAAATTAATCAATCGTAAACACAGCCGTGGTGTTCGTAACCCACAGTGTCCGTAACCTTATTGAAAAGTAAAGCATCTAAAATTCTTAGCGGTTCATCATGCGTGTCTATTGACGTTATTATATCGTGTTAAACATCAAATCAGTTCGTCATTGCCGACAATGCAATACAACTGCTCTTCATGCTTTAGATATCAACTCGCGAAAGTACGTTATAAAATTGTTGTCCACTTTTGAAGTTACGAACGGGACATACAAAAAGTTAGATGGGGAAGCCTGTTGTTCAGAAATAGAGTACCTAGGTGGCGCTGTTGATTGGGATTTCCCCTTGTATGAAAAAAATCAACTTCCGATGTCTGCACGTGCGTGTTTGGGATTAGAATTATTTTCGGATGTTGTCGTGTCTATGAGGTTTGGAGCTCGTGACGAACGCAACGGGGTAAGAATAAATAACTTTTATGTCTGTTTTTTCTTAAAATGAACTATCTTTGAACACAAGGAGCTGACTTTACAGTAAGAAAACATGTTATAAAATCAATTTTCATGGGTATTACGGCCCGTCAGTATATGTTATGAACATGGGATCAACATTTCCACTGCTGTATGCAAAATCCACTTGTCAATGCAACGTGTCATTGTCACACGAACATCACACAAATATCTCTGATTATGATGTATTATTAAATATTTACTTTCTGTTTTAACTAACGTAATCGAAAATAAATCCTTTTTTGTCCTATGTTTGAATGTTAAAGTTGGTTTCTCAATTTGTAAATATATTTTTATAATGCGCTGTTCATAACCATGGACCGACATGTTTACAAACTACCCGTCGTCCGTGGTTATGAACAGTACTAATCAATATATATTTTCAATTTTGACCTGTGTGCCATAAAAATATATTGTTCAAGAATTCCATTTCTACAAGTTGTACATGATAGTGCAAAAATTTAAGTCAAAAGAGTTCTATTATCTCATAAATTATAGTTCTGTCTTGTTCATAACAGCAGACAGGTGAATCGTTCCCAACTTAAAGCTTACTAGGACTCTGACCATTCAAGAAAAAAAAGAAAATTATACATAGCAGAGGTATTTTTTGTTTGGTTATAAATTCCAGTTTTAATTAAAATGCAAAACTCGTCTTAGTAAGTATACGAGTTTTACTAATTCCGTTTCATTCATATTGTGTTTGGTTGATTTTTATTATATTTTTATTTAATTTATAGTTGTTTCATTCATTTACTGTATTTTTATTGTTGGGGGGGGGGGGGGGGGACACACAAATTTATAATGCATACTATCACCGTCCATATCAGAATTTTACATTTTAGACACTCCACTTATTATGTACAGCTATGATTGAGAACATATTCGTGTAATTTTAGTGAGTGGAGTGGAATGTTTCATTTCCACCTATTTTATGTATACATGTATTTCTATTCATATAACCAGTTTTGGCTGGACAAATACAATAAAAAAAAACTTGCATGCTATGGATTGAACCCATGAACTCTGAATTCTGTGTTCAAAGTACTTAATTTTTTCTAATGCTCTAGTTTACAGTTTTGTAGTGTACAACTTAAAGACCCAATTCTCTCTCAAATTCATCATCGAGAAACACATAAAAATGCTACATATATGGGTTTATATGTTATAAACGTATGACTTTTCCTGTATAGATCCCAATTAAAAATTTTATAATGATGTTTCATTGTCGTAATATATTGTGGAGTGATTTAAAATGGTCAATAAGCGCCCCAAATCAACGTTTTAAATATGATTTTTATATTCATATATAATATCTTAAATCAAACATACACAGCTTAAAATTTCATGATTTACTTTTTCAACGATTTGAGAGATTGGGTCTTTAAGTGACAGTCATTGGTCTTGTCTTATGTGTATCATTGGATCATTTTGAAGCCGTTGGTAACTGTTAATTATATATATATATAATATACATGTATATATATATTTATATATTGTCAAATCCAGAATTTTGTTTTTTAAATATTGATTTTTTATCAAGTTCAAGATAATTTACCATTCTTAACCATTTCTTCTTTCAGATCAAGAGATTAGTGGAGATGATTATTTACTTAAATTCATGCAACAGGATGGGCAGTTGTATTTTTGGCCACCACATGAGGACCTATCCTGGGAACCACGACGCAGTCTACAGAGATCTTTGCCTTTTCCAAGCCTCTCTAAAAATCTTCGTCCAGAAACAATTATTCCATTTTACTATTTGAACTATCAGTTGCTGTTTGAAGCATTTTCTTATAATAAATCAATAAGTCTTAGTTATTGTTAGAATGTTTTATAAGTATTTTCATCAAAGCGGAAGAAGTTAAATATTTATCTCAACCACTACTATAAGCACAAAATGCCAGGAGTTAAATAAATACAAAGCAACACTAGAGATGAGATCAGGTATTCCTATGACATATGTCACATGTGATAGGAGATGTTAACCACTTCTTGCTGTCAGTCCACAATACACACAAATTCAGCATCTTCCCAAAGTGTGATTTGCTGTTTGGTGTCCATGTTCATACGCAACAATGTACAAAATCACACCTTGTCAAGTTAAAAGGTCATACTTTTCAAATTATTCCTTTCTTTATTAATTTAATACATTCTTGGAATAATCAAACCTGATATCACAGAAGTGCTTTATAAGTAGGTGTTTAAAAACTTTTGTATTCTGTCGCGGTCGTAACGGTGTCCAAATTTAGTTTCCCATAATTATACTCAAATATTGTTAAAGTTGCCAATTTGGAGTAAATTCTTTCAAATTACTACATGAAAACATCAATCAATCTGTAATAAAATGCATCCCACTAATTGTTGAATATTGAGATTTACAAGACACCATGTTATGACAGAACACTATGAAGGAAGCATTTTTAACACGAGTTTTTCTAGAAATAACATGTTAAGTTATGTTCTCTTCATTATGGCCTGAAAGTATGAAGGTAATGCTTTAGTTATCAAGTAAAAATATTAAAAATTAACCAACTTCAAAATTAGATGTCCATGTCACACTTTTGGAACCAAGATCAAATTACACCACATATATTCGACCCTTTGTGCGTTCATTTCAAAACCACCTCTATATAATATATGATTCATATTTACATTATATAGACCCTTCCATGTTTTTGGTTGAATAATCTAATACTTTACCACTTAAAGCATTGACACATTATATTGGTAGTTTTTTATCATGCTGCTGATACTGTACCCAGAAATCGCAGGCACATTGTTACGTTCTGACTTTACCTGCATATTTTTTTCACATGAATTTCATTTGAAATCTACATAAATTTCGGGTCAATCAAGCTTATATGTTTAAATTCATGTAAAAATTTCATGTGAAATTCATTTTTAATTCACGCAAAAATATTGTTAAATTCATATTAAGATTCATGTGAAATTTACATGGAACAATTTTTGACTGTATAAAGAATGTTCTAAAATTCCAGAGAAGTTAAATTGTTATTAAATCTTAAATCATACCTGTATTGGTTCCATCTTTCTACTACACAATCCCAGGTCCGTACCGAGCGTCTAATAACCAGACAAGATTACTGTGGATTCTTCGTTAATTTTACACAGTTAACTACAGCTGTAATCATATAAACATACATATATTAAAAATTACCTAACACAAGTATAGTAGAAATTCTGTACAGACTACCAAGTCCAAGGTTCATACATACATTTGGACTTCAAATTTTCAGGACTTTTAGGGTGTTTTCAAGAGTCTTATTTGCAAATTTAAGGCCTAATCAGAGGGACAATTTTAGCAAAAAAATATTGGTGCAAAGGCAATAAATCAATAAACAATTAGGTGTCCATAGTGACGACACTTTGAAATGGAGGTTGAAGTTTAGCATTCAAGAGGGCCAGTACCTTTAAATTGCTCATTTGAACACAACTTATTATTAATTATTATTTGATTTATTTATATATATCAGTCTATTCTCAACATTAAATATCAAAATACAGACACCCAACTTGCCAAATTCAAGGGCCTTTTAGGCCTTCAGGATAAATTCAAGGACTTTTAGGGTCAGACTTGTTTTTAGGGTCTTTTTAGGGCAAAACCTCAAATTTAAGGACTTTTAGGCCTGTATGAACCCTGAAGCCATATAAACTTTTACACAGTTACCTACAGCAGTAACTAAGTAACAAACACATATGTCAAATAATGTTCATCAATTATAGTAGAATTTTGCTTTTCAAAATATGTTTTTGTTTATATTCTGATTTTAAAAGCACCATAACAGTGCACTTAAATGGCTGGGAAATGGCAAAACAATATTTTTTGTCAGCTAGTTTTAAACCAACCATGTCTACTGTTAGGTTTCCAAAAGAATTTAATTATTAGCAGCGAAATTTCCAAAATTAGTGAAAATATACATGTAGTTCTTTTTAAAGTATTTTTTTTTTCACCAATTTGCTAAGTAGGTTCTTTTTTTTTAAAATTTCTCAGAAATCAGTACAATGGTGATTATGGGCTACCAGTGATGGGTCATATCTATTTTCCTCTCAAATATCACCTGCATGTCCTCTGTATTTTCTAAGAGCCTTCCCTGATGCCACATCAACAGGACCACAGATTTATCCATGCCACCAGAACATATCTGACTGTTATCACATGACGACTGAGCATCCATTACTTTCGTAACCATGGCCACTATAACTCTTCAATAACACTTTCTGTGTGGATTCCATAACTTGACAGATTTGTTCACTTCCACATGTTAAACAATAGTTTCCATCACCTTGAATAAATGGAAGACAAAAACAGTATTGTTATAAGCTAGGTAATTCAATTCTGGGCACTTAAACAGTGAGAATGACTGATATCTTGTGAGGCGACCAATCAGTTTGAACAAAGGCAATGTCCTTGTTAGGGCAACCATCAGTGTGAAAGTTGAAATGTCCTGTTGGCAACCACTAAGTATAAAAGGCCCATATATGTCTTGTAATGTTAGGGCAACCGCTCAGTGTTAAAGCATGTAATGTATGGTAAGGGTAACCAACCAGTTTGAAAGGTCTCTAGGTCTTGTTAGGGCAACTAACCAATGAAAAAGGTTGAAATATCTTGTTAGGGCAACAAAACAATGTGAAAGGCTGCAATGTGTTGTTATGGCAACCAATTGGCATGAAAGGCTACAATATCTTGTTAGGGCAACCATTTGGTTTGAAAGGCTGCAATGTCTTGTTAGGGCGACCAATCTGTGTAAAATGTTGCAATGTCTTGATATTGCAACCAATCAGCATAAAATGTTGCAATGTTTTGATAGGCACGAAAGGATGTAATATCTTGTTAAGGCAACCAATCCATGTGATATGCTAGCATTCCTGCAATGTCTTGTTAGAGCAACCAATCACTGAAGAAAGACTGCAATGTCTTGTTAGGACAACCAATCTGTGTGAAATGATGGCATTGCTGCAATGTCTTGTTAGTGTAACCAATCACTGTAGAAAGACTGCAATGTCTTGTTAAGGCAACCAATCTGTGTGAAATGATGGCACTGCTGCAATGTCTTGTTAGGGTAACCAATCTGTGTGAAATGCTAGCATTGCTGCAATGTCTTGTTAGGGTAGCCAATTTAATTAGTGTGAAAAGAACAGTTGCAATTTCTTGTTAGAGCAACCAATATGAACATTTAGAAAAATTGAACAGTGTAGATACTTTTCATCTATGTAGATCTATGTAATTTATTTTTAGTTTGACATTATTTATATGACTTATCCGACTGTATATTTATAATTTACCATTAAATCTTACTGCCTTACAGCACCTTGTTTACATTCTATTGTACAAACAAGTTTCTCTGTTATATCTTCTTGTTGCATGTTACAAACATGTGTCAAACGTTTTTTCCAGTTGTCTCCCCTGATCAAACTAGAACTAAAAATCCGGACCCGTTGTTTTGAATAAAACTGATTTATTACGTGTGTTATTGCTTATAACGGTGGCCATCCAACATTTTTTGTCTTAAATTAAAATTTGATTTAGAAAAACCTTGAAAGATCACGAACAAACAGACATTTCGAATTTCAATCCGGATAATGTTTCTGTGTTGTACCGGACACAGTTTTGAAATTATAGTTAAAAAGGAAAATGGCGGCGTCCACAGACTTTTATCTTCGTTATTATGTTGGCCATAAGGGCAAATTTGGACACGAATTTCTAGAATTTGAATTCAGACCTGATGGTAATGGTTCTTAATCTTTGTATCTCATCAAAATTTATGTTTATGTAGCCAGTAATTTCAATGGGTTTTCTTTGTTTGTGTCCTAAAGTTAAGCGTGGGTCCTTTTCACGTTTTGCCGAAAGAGAGCTCTGTTAAAGGATGCGTGTGGTTTTGCAGTTATGTAGGAGGTCTATTTGTAGTTTTAGTCGCAAATAAAATAGATGAAAGATCACTTTCCTAGAAAGTAATTTAATAAATCACCACATAGGTGACCGGGTCCAACCATCAAAAGGGAAATTATATTTTGACAGGAAATCAACAAAACTATATCCTCATGTGCTCTAACTTCGTGGTAGCATCAAGTTCGTGGCATTTTGTTTATACCGGATATCAATCATAGGAAGCACATCACTGCACATGTTCAAAATCAAAAAGGCGCCATAAGTTTTAAAATATGTAAAAATATCGGAAATTTTCATTTTTGGACAGATTTTACTATTCCCAAATTATTCTTAAACTATCTCATTATTTTTTCGTCATGTGTAAAATAAATCAAGATGTAAACTATTGTTTTCTGCAAATGGAGTCTCTGACTTACTTATCCGATCCTGGTTTGAAACATTTAGTACCAGGTAAATATATTTTTTAATGAAATCAAAAACGTGTGACACTTACGCCATTTTCAGTAAAATATATGCATTTTTCACTATATAATATGATGTAAAAACGAGGTCAATTGCTCATGTCATACCGGAAGTGTATGATCGTTTTTTCTTAATACAGATGTTATTTTTTAACCAATTCTGTTGTTAATCTAAACTAGACTACTTAAAATATTGCTTTTAGATAAAATCAGATTTTTAGAAATTGATCATGTGAAATCATGTGATCCAGGGCTCCAAGTAGCGAGTAAATTACTCGCATATGCGACTAAAATTCAGACATGGCTAGTAAATTTCTGGTGCACTCGCCAAACGGCGATCAATAAATACAGAGGCTGCGACCGAAAATTTATTTTGTTGTACTGAAAAGATCGTTTTATAACCAGGAGATGATCATGTAAACATTGTTTTTAGCCAAAAGATGATCATGTAAACAATGTAATTTGGTACACCTCGGCCGCTAGTGTTGTATACAGTTTGTTTATAGCCCCTGCTCATATACACAGGAACCCCGTCTGTGTTATGCAGGTCACACGAACGCTTGTAACTTATGATAATCCTTGCTAATATACAAACGTACAAAGGATTGCGCATTGCTATAGAAAACAGCCAGCGGGACACAGGGGAAATTGTCCTCATTCGGTTTCGGCACACCATCCATTCTGAAATCAAAATGTGTTGCCGATAATGAACAACAAACGCCCACTACCACATCAAGCGAGCGAAAGTTTTTAGCAAAATGGTGTAATGAATTTTCTTGGTTGTATGTTATGCGCGAATGTTTTCAACAGAAAGGAAGGTGCTATGTTTCCATTCCTGGTAGCCAAAATCGCCATTGGCTACTAATTTCTGAGGAATTCTTTCAAAAAGTAACCTATTTTAGCAAATTTGTGGAACAATACTTTATAAAGGACTATATTTTCACAAATTTTGGAAATTTGGCTACTAATTATTTTAAATTTATGGAAACCTAGGAAGGTGGCCTACTAAGAATGGCCAGAAGACTTTGTTTTGGATCTTGATGACAGTGATGATATGTGACTTCCACTGGCACACAGTTATTTGTCAAATTCTATTATGCTTTCAATTTGAATTAAAAGTTTTAAAAATTCAGCTTTTTGTATCATTGCATTATCATGGGGAACTTTTGTTTTGGCGACCAAAATATTTTACCCTGGCTAGTAAATTTTGGCCTTGGCTAGTAAAAATAAAACATAGTAACCAGAAGGCTAGTGAGAACCAAATCCTACTTGGAGCCCTGTGATCCTGGAGACCTCCCACAAACTTTCCACACATTCTTCAAAATAGCATCTAACTTGAGGGTATTGTTTACAAACGATGTTTACCGGTATATAACAGAAATAGCTGAGGTTATTTCTGATTTTGAAAGTGAAGTGACAAGAAATTTGAAGTAAGACTCAAATGTTCATTGTTTGCTGACAATTGCCCATTAACTGTTAGTACCACGAACTTAGGACACACGAGGATACAAGTTCCCACGACTGATAACAATTTTCAGGTTATCTGAAGGCAGTGGCCCCAGAGAGATATTGATGCTTTTTAGAATAAAATCTTAAATCAGGGCTTGTGATGATTAACTTATGACTCGGAACTATAATTTGACAAGCCTCATGGTCATAGGTACATACATTTGTTTTACCAATTCCGAATTTTTCCTAGTTCAGAATAATTCTGAGTTCCAATGCTGCTTAATTAAAAAAATGCAAAGTGTAGTGATATAGCTACATGGTATAGTATGTAATATGTACAGGTTTAGAGACATTACTATTGTCTCACCTATGAGGTACTTTTTAGGCGAAACGGTAAAGCACTTGCTTTACAAACGAGCAAGCCGGGTTCGAATCCTGGCGTCAGGGGAAGGGAATTTTAAAACTACTTTAATCGTAACTAGCATTTACAATACAAATGGCGCCCACGTAGGAACCTTGCCTTTGAATGGGGGCACCCACCAAAGTGCGACCGCAGAAAAGATCCCAATAAAATTAATTTAATGAAAATAATATATATGTTTCTATGTATGTGTTAGGATACGTCTTCAATGGGTGAAGACTAAAGGGGAGGAATGTAATGTAGCCATATAGCTTGGAATTTAGTTTCCATAAAAATGACCATTTTATTTCAATTTTATGATTTTTAATTGGCCAATTTGGAGTTTTAAGATGTCATATTGGCTTTCTGTCTGCTTTTATGGAAAACAATGCCCTCTTGTTTCATTTATATCAAATTTACTGTCTGGATTTAAATGAATGATATATGGTAATGTACTAATGTATATCATTTATGTGTTACATCAATTAATTTTGCACCCAAAATAAAAAAGCAGATTGTTAGTTTTTAATAAAATATTGTCAGTAATGGTCTTGATTTTCTCATTTGTGTTGGTCACAGTCTCTCAGAATCTGAGTTAAATGTATTACTAAAATTGTTCGATTGTTTTATGTGTACATTGTAATTTCCAAAATTTGGATGTTAATCCAAAACAGGCCTTGGATAGAATTTTTAATTCCACTTGGCACAGTGCCTAGTTGAATAAGAAAACACTTGGCACTTGGCAATTTAAATCGGCACAGTCACCACAAGTGTAAAAGATAACATTGTGATATATGTACATACTGTACTTTTACAATGACGACTGACAAATGTATAAACACTCGGAACATCGGTTGGATTTTACGTTACACTAAGTGACTTCCAAATGCGAAACAGTTTTCCCATATGATGCAAATGTTCAAATGACAGAACGGCAAGATTTTTACAAAGGGACAGGACCGTTACAATTGACCTCCTTTCCTTATACACGATTTTCCGGACCTACACTAAATTGTCTGTTGTTTATTAATTGTAATAAGCCCATGATGTATATGTCTGATAAATTTAACTCTGCGCCGTGACAAGTGCAATAACAACATCACTCGTCCCAGTACACATTTCACTCGTCAGGACGAGTGGACGAGTGAATAATCGAAGCCCTGCAAAAAATAGACAGGGATGTGTTTTGGGCTTTGGAGCTTTTTTTCAGGGACATATTTTAAAGGCTTCTAATTATAAGTAACACTTGTTTTTATTTAAATTTTCAGGTAAATTGAGATATGCTAATAATTCAAACTACAAGAATGATACAATGATCAGAAAAGAGGTAAAATTAATAACCTTATATATACTGTTAATGTCTTATACAGCTTTTACACTCAGCTTTGTTTTAAAAATTTGCTACTTTCACTTTTGAATATGTTTCAGATCTTTTATTAATATTATTGTCATGATTTAGTCAATTCTGTTTGAAAAAATACTTTTACTAATAAAAGCCATCTAGATGATGATTCATCATCTAGATAGCTTTTATTAGTAAATGTATTTTTACAGATGAAAACCATGCCGTAAATGTTATAATGATACCTTGTCTCATGTCAAACCAACTTTTCAATATTGACATTCTTTGAACTAAAGACACTTATATACCGTGTTTAGTCATAAAATAATATGAGAGTTGATTATCTTTGATTATTTTATGCCATTAGTTGTAAATAGACTGATGCATTATGTTTTTATAGGCATATGCCCATAAAGCTGTGATGGAAGAATTAAAGAGAATTATAGAAGATTCTGAGGTGATGCAGGAAGATGATAATTTATGGCCCGCACCAGATAGAGTTGGAAGACAGGTAAATAATTATGTATTGCAATACCAGGTTTCCACAAATTTAAAATTATTGGTAACCAAATTACAAAATTTGTGAAAATATATTCCATTTAAAAAAAAAAATCACAGATTTTGCTAAATTGTAATACCCGGTACCTTATATAGGAATAAGTCTTGAAAATGTGATTTTCCTTACCGTTAGGAATCTGTTATCAGACTTTTACTGCAGTTGTAACCAGTGCATGATATGAAAACTATGTGTAGATTTTTTTCAGTTTTATTTATGATATAAATACAAATGTATTATTGAAAAATGTTAATTGGTTTTTAAACCATCGAACTAATTATGAATATAAAGTTAAATATTTGATCTGTATGTGTGAGGTTTGGGGTTCAGGCTCCAGTCAGGTTTAATCAAGTGTTGTGTCTGTTATTTCTTCAAGTACTATACACTGTATTTAGAAAATTAGCAAACTTTTTAATCTTTTTAACTTAAATTTACTCAATGTGTTATTTTGTTTTCATTTTAGGAATTAGAAATAGTAATTGGTGATGAACATATATCTTTTACTACATCCAAAATAGGATCCCTGGTAGATGTTAACCAAAGCAAGTAAGTGTGTCTATATAACACATATATCCTCTTTCTGTAAGTCTAACAGGTTACCACCACTGCAATAGCTCAGTTGGTAGAGTGCTTGTTCCGTTAATGGGAGGTTGTTGGTTTGAGCCCCAACGGGGTTTGACCCAAGACTTGAAAGTGGGTAGTGACTGTTCTTTCACCAAGCACTCGGCATTACGAAATGAAAGTCATGGTTTTTTTGGATAGGAACTTAAAATAAACGAGGTCCTGTGTCATGGTGGGCTTGACACGCTAAAGAACGCTGTTGTATAATGCCATCAGAGCAACGCACAGGCAAAATTTCTGCACCTTCGTCTATAGCTGGCGACATCTAGATATATGTGAAGTATTCTTGACTGGGACGTTAAACACCATTACTCAACTCAACTCTAAACAAGTTACCATTCAGATTTGTCATCTCATATTTAAAAGTGAAGAATAAGAATAGTGACTTTTCTTTTTTCAGTTAAACTTTCACACAATCTTTGTGATATAATTTAGATGTGCACCTCCTATTTAAAATTTGATCCGATGGATTTTTGGGAGCAGGAGCTTGTGGCTTACAGTTTTTCTAGTTCAGTAAAGAGGTTGTTGCTCACTCACCTTGCCTTTAGTTAGCATTCCAACTCTCTTGTGAAAATGTTTTAGGATTTTTGTTGACATGTTTTTACAGATTTATTCAATCATTATGGGTACATGTATATTTACTATCACAATTTAATCCAGCATTGCCTCTTGTTTATGGTATCTTGCATGTTGTTTCTACCTGTCAATGCATAATATTTTCCATCACAGTTTTGAAATAACATTTTTCAGACATATTCCAAGGTATTTTCCCAAACGATACAGGGATAAGGATGTTCATAAACACAGCTTCATTAAGCACTTGTTGTTTAACAAAAAGGTTCGTACAGGCCTGGAAAAGTCCTTAAATGTTTAGGTTTGCCCTAAAAAGACCCTAAATACAAGTCTGACCCTAAAAAGCCCTTGAATTTATCCTGAAGGCCCTAAAAAGCCCTTGAATTTGACAAGTTGGGTGTCTGTATTTGGATATTAAGTGGTTGAAAATAGACTGATGTAAATAAATAAATATTAATTAATAAGTTACTTGAAAGGAGCAATTTAAAGGTACATGGCCCTTCCGAATGCCCAACTTCAACCTTATCCACTTCAAGTGTTGTTACTATGGACATGTAAGTAATTGTTTTATTGATTTAATTGCCTTTGCACCAATATGTTTTTTTTTCTTTGCTACAATTGAACCTCTGATTAGGCCTTAAATTTACAAAAAAGACCTAATAAGTCCTTAAATTTGGAGTCCAAATGTTTGTACGAACCCCGTTTAATATGTGATACAATTAATTATGTTTTATTGTTTATTCAGTGTATCAAACTTCTTTTATATTTTCAGAGATCCAGAAGGCTTGAGGACGTTTTACTACCTGGTACAGGATCTGAAGTGTTTAGTGTTCTCGCTGATCGGGTTACACTTCAAAATTAAACCAATATAAAACAAAGGAAATATCAACAACATTTCATTACCTTCATCACTTCATGTTGTCATGGTTTTTATCATTATGTCTGAACACCATACATTGTTAGAAGTAAAGTTAAAGAAACAACCATCATCTACAAGGAAATCCTGGAATCTATGACATAAAAATACTGTGTGTAATATCTGTCATCGTCATTAAGAATATCATGGCATAGTGATATTCAGAAACTTTTGTCAATTCTTTGTAGCACTTATGACAGCTTAAATATTGGTTTAATGGTTTTAATCTTAATCAAGAATAAATGACATTGTATTAAAACTGAAAATATATATTTGATGTATTATTTTAGATCCTATGACTTTTAAATATAAATATGGAGTAATTTGGTACATCTTTTCCTCTTAGTAAAATAATTGTTGATATTTTGTAAGAAAATATCATGTACTGGTAGTCAAATAATGTCTCGTTGGATTTTGATTAAGAAACGAAATATTTAATAATATTGGGGTATTCTTGAAATTTTAACTTTTGAAATGCTTTTTAACTCTTTAATTAAAAGTAAATAAAATTTGTACAATATATATCTTAGTAGCCTTAAGTGTTTTGTTTTTGAGAATGATGAACATTTTATGTATAAGTAACCAAGTTTTCTGAAGCACTAGCATGCAAAACACAGTGTCTTCATTTGCTTTGGCCTTACTCTCACTTGGCTACCCCTAATGGGGGAAAGTGTTTCTGTTTGTTTTTCAGTGTTTGGTTGTTTTCTTGGGAGTACTCCAGTTTTCTTTCACCAAAGTAGAACTGACCGTCTGTCTAGGTAAAAGAATTTTGAATGTGGCATTCACGGTTACTCAAATTTAAATGGCCTTGGTGGCTAAGTGGTCTAAAGTGTGTGCTTTTGGATCACAGTACCTCTCTACGCATAAGTTTAAATCTGACTTTGAATCCTATTAAACCTGACTTTGAATCCTAGTATGAGGAAGTTTGATTAATTTGATTGCCAGTTTTCTTCAGGCACTCTGGCTTCCTCCACCAACCCCGACCTGACTGTCTAAATATAAATAAAAGAAAGAATTTCGCCTTGTGTGCAAAGTGCCATTTATTCCACTCCTGTTTTACAAAATATTTTATGAAATTCCAATATTTTGTGAAAGAATCTTTCTGTTGATTGGTCAAGTGTTATACAGAAAAGTGAGGTTATGACACCTTGTTAACAGGTAAATGATGTCATGACAAAGTGTTTACAAGAGAATACGGTCATGACACCTTGTTTACAAGAGAATGAGGTCATGACACTTTGTTTACAGTAAAAAAGGTCATTACACCTTGTTTACAAGAGAATAAGGTCATGACACCTTGTTTACAGGAGAATGAGGTCATGACACTTTGTTTACAGGAGAATGGGGTCATGACACTGTTTACATGAGCATGAGTTCATGACACTTTGTTTACAAAATGAAGTTATGACACCTTGTTGACAGTAGAAAGAGGTCATGACACCTTGTTTACAAAAGAATGAGGTCATGACACCTTGTTTGCAGGAGAATGAGGTCATGACACTTTGTTTACAGGAGAATGGTGTCATGGCACCTTGTTTATAGGTGAATGAGGTCATGACACCTTGTTTACAGGAGAATGAGGTCATGACACTTTGTTTATGAGAGAATGAGGTCATGGCACCTTGTTTACAAAAGAATGAGGTCATGACACCTTGTTTACAGGTAAAGGATGTCATGACACCTTGTTTAGAAGAGAATGAAGTTATGACTCCTTGTTTACAGTAGAAAGAGGCCATGACACCTTGTTTACAAGAGAATGAGGTCATGACACCTTGTATATAGGAGAATGAGGTCATGACACTGTTCACAGGAGCATGGGGTCATGACACCTTGTTTACAGGAGAATGAGGTCATGACACTTTGTTTATAAGAGAATTATGTCATGGCACCTTGTTTGCAAGAGAATGAAGTCATGACACCTTGTTTACAGGAGAACAAGGTCATGGCACTTTGTTTTCTCCTGTAAACAAGGTGTCATGACATCATTCTCCTGTAAAAAAAGGTGCCATAACCTCCTTACTTACTTGATGTCATTTGTTATGTAGTAACTGTGAGCCCACAGTGTGGATCACACTGAATATTCCTAATGAAAGGTCAAACACAAGTCAATGTTGTTTGTCTGCAGTTATGTATCATTCCATGGAAACTTAAGTTTCATGTTTCATAAGTTGTTAGTAATGTGGTACTGAAAAATCTATTGTACGCTATGAAGGCGATATAAAAATTTTATCGATATTAATCGTTTATAAATATTAACATAACCATTATCGAATCTTCTACTGTTCCATAATGAAATAAAAACATACTCATAATTATATGAAAAAAGTTTGAAGTGAGACCAAGTGCGCTGGAAGGATGACGCGAACTTATAAGTATCGGTATAAGGAAGTATTATGTGGCTAAATAAAGTTAAATATAAATTATTTTCCGAATCACTGTTTCTGACTGAGTTATGCTTTATTTTCATAGAAAAATTCAATAAACTTGAATACCAGGCGCGTAGCAACCTTTACGCCAGGATGCAACGGCGTCCACATAATAAAAAAAAATAAATTTTTGATATAATATCTGCTCCAGTTGTGACCGTCCGAAAATTTCCAGAAAAAACTGACCTTCGGTAACATGTTAAAATAATTTCACCAATTTTATTTTTGAAAATGCCACCAGATTGCACTATTTGACATAAATATCTCTTTTTTTTCATGGCGATGCTCCTCTGACTCCCAGACTTTCGTGTTTGGTGCGAAATTTTATTCGACTTTGAATCCACATCATTTCCACCTAGTTACGCGCCTGAATACTTACTTGTTTTACGCTAGTCACGAAATGCGCTTACAGATATGGTTTTCTGTTACAACTAGCTACATGTTTACAAGGGAAATTTTTTATTTGATTTTCTATTGAAAAAGCGCAATTCACTGTCACAAACAATGATTCGAACAGTACTTAACAGTGAACGATATGCTAGTGATGTTGGTTTACGTTTAAAAACCCTATTTCATACCAATCTTCCAGATTCTTATGTATATTTCTTAAATTTTTGATATTGTCCTTTCAAACCCGGTTGATCTCGTAAGAGTTACGGGTTTGACCGAAGTTTCACGAATACTATCACCGGAAGTTTAAATCGATTGTCGATATGACGTCATCGTGACGAAGTCAAGAAAACTTTGCATAGTTACCAATACTAACAAACCCGCCAAATAATTTCACGCACGAAAGAGTTTTTTTTTCAATTTTCGCCGTCTTTTTAATATGGAGCTGATTTTAATTCCTCAGTATAAAGACTTAAAAGATCTGACTGCATTATGGTAAGTTGCTGATACTATAAAGTTTCTTATTATTGACGATAAGTAAAAAAAAATAATTAAAAAAAACCTTTCCAAACTTTGCAGGTATAGTTATCGCGATGTATAATTATGAAAACGAGTGACACACTGAAATTGGAAGTGATAAAAATACCAATGCTCTGTTGTCTTATTTATTACTATACGGGTAACATTATGATGTTTTTTACACCAACTCAACTAAAATATATGTTGTGAGAAATAAACACCATAACTCAATTGAGTCATTTAGTTTGAAACACCTTTTAGGATTCCGCTGATTTATTGAGAGTCTAAAACAATGTCCATAGACACATTGGTTAAGGTTGTACACGAGAAATTGTCCTGAAGTAGATGTACAGTTGTCCTGAGGAAAGTTGCAGTTTTGTATTCTTATCCCTTTTCAACAAATGCTTGTTTCTTTCTGAATAGGGCTTTTGTAGTCTTTAACTTTGAAATATTATTTCATCGGCTTGTGTCGGGGTTTTCATCTCAATCAAGAAAATTATGAGATATCCATAACAATTGTCGTGAGCGGAGAAACGAAATGTTGATTACATGTATATGCATATTTTCATTGATAACTTTTAAAATAGTATTCCATTTAACTTACAATTTCATATATATATGTTTTTCTCCAGTTCTTGAACATTTCCAAATTTATGCACAAAAAAATGTAAAAGATTAATCGGAATATACGTCGATAACCAGAACAGTGACTAGACGCCAATAGTCTGGCGAGAAACAGCTTCACGTTTCAGTGGCGGATTTAAGGGGGATTGCAGGGGTTACAACCCCCCCCCCCCCCTTTGGCCCCTGCAATCCCCCTTTGAAAAATTTAAAAAGAGAGAGCTATTGAATGATGTGACCCCCATGTGTTAATATAACAACCAATTGCTGTATACGTGTTGTCCCGGACCACTCGTCTCTGGAGGCTCGCGCCTTCGGCGCTAGCACCTAGCATTGATATTATTATCACCCCCACCCCTTTCAAAAAATCCTGGATCCGCCCCTGCATTTGAGGGTTTGCAACAGAAAAGTAATGCTATGACTAACCCGACCAAGCTACACAAATCAGTCATATAAAGTCAAAATACCCGCTACCAATTTTAAACCGTACTATTTGGGTCCGATTTTATCTTTGCGACCCATGCATCTTTTACGAATTCTAGAAATAATTTCTGGCCTTGTCTAACACAACTCGAGAGACACTTGTGACCAGCAGCGGTGATAAACTTTACGCGAGAAAGTTATTTTTATGAATGCAAAATCACACACACACACACACACACACACTAAATAAATGAAATAAATAAAAATGTACAAAAGAAGGGTAGCCACCAATCCCAACTTAAGAATTTAAAACTTTTCAAGAACCTTTTCTCTCACTAGGGGGCGCACAGCGCCTTTTACAGATACAAAGCTTGTAAAAAATAAAACCCTTGCATATCACTTGAATATCATTATGATTGAAAAAAACTCGCTAAATAGCCCGCAATATGATTTGAGGTGAGGTTGCCACCGGAGAACCCACTGAAAGTCCATATATGTACGACGCCAAGAACGGAACCCATAAGTATGCAGTGAAAATTATTATGAAAAGTCTTTACATTGATTTAATTATTGGAGGTTGTAAAAGATTGCCGATTATAAAAGAGAAATTTACATCGTAGCAGATAAAATTATACAAAAGCTCGTTCATGAGTGCCATTTTTAAAAATGTCTTCTTAGCATAACTACAGCTGAACATTAAACTTCCAGCTTTGAGTACCAATGCTATATACAGTAGCTTAGTTGGTAGAGTGATCTCTTCGTATGAGGTCCTAGGTTCGAACCCGGTCGGATAAACCAAAAAATGAAAATAGATAGTGACTGTTCTTCCGCAAAGCAATGGAAGTAACGGAGTCCATTGGAAGAGATCTTAAAAAACCAATGCCCGTGTCACGGCACACTGCTCTTAGCGCACTGCAAAGGTAAAAAATTCTGCCATTTCACCTGTAGGCGATATTTTCTTGACTGGGAAGCGAAACCCATTCAATCAATCAATCTCAGCTTTCGACGGGCACCGATGACGGTGGCGTGTTAGGTAGAAAATGTAATGAATACGTGTCGTTTTTAGTAAAATCGGTGAAGGTTTACTAAATTGACGTCATAGACAGACTAAAACCCGTCAAGTTTTGAGAATTTGCGAGAACGGAAGTTGCTATTGTTTATGACGTCATCGGGACGATGTCAAGGAAATTTAGCATAGTAACCTACAGAATCCCGCCATAGGAAGCTGTGTTATCTATTTTAGTCAAATTTATTCAAGATTCTGCGTGTTTTATGATGGAAAACTTTCTAATTCCGCAATACAAAGACTTGAAAAGTCGGACAGCATTTTGGTAAGTTGAAAATTCTTTGGAAACATCACCAAAAGAGGAATAAAACGGAAAATTCGGTGACGATTTGCCCTTAGGGTTGGGTCGGGCTGGCATGCATCACTAAAACAAAAATGATTTTGCGAAAATTTCGTTTTGCTTTATCAAAGTAACAACAAAAATTATTTTTAATTTCATGAATTTAATTTTTGTTTTCATCTTATTTTATTTTTATTTTCAGCATTGATCGTTTCAGCCAGTATACCACAACTGCTTATTGCCTTTTGAAACATAACAACAGAATTCTGAAAGTTGCTCTCATTTCTGAACAGTATCCGTACAAAGACTGACAACAGTAATAGTAAGTATAATGCTAATGCACGGAGACGTAATTTTTCGCACTTTAATTTTTTAATCTGTAAACATTACACTTCAATCTGTAGAGAAATATTACAATTTTTTTAATAAATTATGATCCTAATACGCTTTCGATTGCTATCAAGGCGATCGAGGATTTTCAAAATATCTTAAATATAGTTGAAAAACGAATTTTTGGCGAACAATAAATAGTATGAAACGTTTTCAACAACAACAAAAAAATGGATTTTGAGTAAACGTAATTATATCAGAAACCCGAACTGAACACATAATGTCAAACTCTCTTACATTGTAGGGTTTTTTTTTCTTTTGCACAACTGCAAAAAAGTGGCGGTATATCCAAAATACAGATAAGATTATTAGATAGTATACTTGTAAACGGTTAAGTCTTCTTATTATTCTTCATTTTTAGTCGCAAACTATTGTGATAAATTATCTCAATTGTTCTCAGGGTGTTGTTTTTTCTTCTCTTTAGGTAATGGATTGTTCAAATTTCTAAATCAGTGCATGATGGAAATGACCACATACTCAAGTGATGTCGGAAAAAAGGAGACCAAATTACAGCTGGTGAAGACACCACAAACGTAAGTTATAGCCTGTTTTGTACAGAACTGACAGTCAGATTTTACTTGTATTGTTTTGACTGGCGGCGAGTCATTTGGGGTTGAGAAATGGTGTTTAACGTCCCAGTCAAGAATATTTCACTTCTATCGAGATGTCGCCAGCTATAGACGAAGGTGCAGAAATTTTGCCTTTGCTCATGGCATTATGCAGCAGAATTCTTTAGCGTGCCAAGCCCACCGTGACACGGGATCTCGTTTATTTTAAGTTCCCATCCGAAACAACCGTGACTTCATTGCGTAATGCTAAGTGCTTGGCGAAAGAACAGTCACTACCCACTTTTAAGTCTTTGGTCAGACCCGGCCGGGGATTGAACCCACGACCTCCCACTTACGGAGCGAGCACTCTACCAACTGAGCTACCGCAGTGGTAGGCGAGTCATATGTGTCTGTTTTTTTAACTAGTGAGCACTAGTAGAAGTAGTAGATGCTCTACCTTCAGTGTCACATAGAGTGTTTCAACAGTTGACACACATGATAATGAGATCATCGCTCAAATTTAATCTTCAAAAATACAATATAGAAATCATCGCATTAAGTTAAACTTTATAATCCCCCCCCCCCCCCCAAAAAAAAAAATTCCAGTAGCACCCAGTGTCTCTAAAATACAAGATTAAAAAAGAAAATATCCTGCATGATCGTCACGGTACCAAGAAAACTCGTTCCCAAGACAACTCGTACCCAAGAAAATAATTGAAGAATATTAATGAACTGGTTTAAATAGTAGTTTTGTCTTTAAATTGTCTTGCGGCAACTTTTTCAAAGTTGAAGGCAAAACTAAAACACCCCCGCCCATAACTATAATTTATTATCAATCAAAAACCGTCACTTATTACTAATTACTAGTATTCCGAATACAAGAAGTGTAAACTGTGTGTGCTTTGTTGGCGAAATGAATAAATTAATACTTAAAAAAAACTTTGAAAACTAAATTTTCTTAAATTGTTTTCTTGGGTACGAGTTGTCTCGGGTTGGGTACGAATTATCTTGGGTACGAGTTGTCCAGCAATCATCGTTACTTGATCCAATACATAGTTCTTGGCGTTGCAGACATATAATCTGAGCTAGTTTTATAATGCAGAAACTGGTTTACCTCTGTCTTCTGTCCGTCCGACTGTCCGAAACAAAAGTTTTCCTACACGTTTTCACAACAACTATACGAGTACTACACACAGCCACTTAAAATTTTGTATGCGAGTTCAACATGTGGTCCCATGCCGCATGTATCGATTTCAAGTCTACCAGACATTCGACATATATACGGCCAACGGTTGAAGTTAAAACCGGGAGTATACTATGGTGCTTATAAAGAAGGAATTTAATTACCTTTTTTTCTTTTGTAATAGATTATATAGAACATTTAAAGCTGAATTAAAACTGGACATAGACAGAATAGAGAGAATAAAAATAGAACACAACAACATAATGGAGGAATTAAGACAAAAACAAAAGGTGAGTTAACATACAGAATCAGGTAATAATTTCTGACAACATGTCCTAACCAAAACCCTACAGCAAAGTAAACACATTGAAAACTGACAAATTAGGTTAAACAAGTGAACTGCCTTTAGGAAAGTGAGACCGGGTGGTCCGGAAGGGTAAGTACTTCCTGATAAGTTATTATCATATACATTTCTATGATACAGCCAAACTAATTGCTTCTTTGATACTTTATCTTAAAATTTATACGTTCTGTATGTTTTGCCGAAATTATGGATTAATGAAACAGAAGAACAAAGTGATACTTGAACGTAGTAGTCCGCCAAAAGGTCCAGCGGCTTGTCAAAGAATTATAATTCAAACTCTGTATTTTTTGTTTATTATAGGAACTATGGAAGTTAAACAAAAACAAACCAACAACAGAAATAAAGGAAATACTAAATGAGAAAAAGATGGCTTATAATGAATTGACCAAGAAAGAAGAAGAAATTAGGGCCGAACTCAAACAGGTAATTAGAGAGAGAAAGGGGGGGGGGAGTACAATAAACTGTTAAAATATCGCACTAAATTTAAAGTTAAATTTCAGAAATGCTCAAATACAAACATTTGGCAATAATAACGATTGCTTCGAAAATTATTTAGGTAGAATATTAATATTTTAAATATTTTTTTTTTGGTAAAATAAAATATGAATTGTGTTTTTTTTTCAGGCAACAGAAAATATTAGATTTAAAATATCTGGAAAACTTCTCAAAACATTGGGAGAATCTCTTGAACGTCTGAGGTGCCTTATTGCTGTCTTCGTTCCTCCTGAAAAGTAAGTACACAATCACATTCCCACGATATTTACAACATGCTTACCCTTCCGGACTGCCCGGCCTAACTTCCCTGGTTGAAATCCACGTGATTAACCTTATTTGCCAGCTTCAAAGTTTTTTGCTTCTGGATTGTGGTTTGGTCATGGATTGGTACGTCCTTATCTAAAGGTTGCCTCTATGTTTCTACAATGTTTGTGTATGTCTTTCAACATACGGTTTAATATAGCCTATATATTGTTTCAACTATTAACATTGGTAATGTTTGTCTATTAAATGTATTTATAACGTTGTAGATCTACCAAATTATTGGAACAGATCAGTCAAATAGATATAGCTGACGTAGTACACGAAATCTACAGATCTTGTTGTGCGACATACAACAGTGCTGTACCAAAGGTAAGTTACGAGTTATATGATTAGCTGAAGCAAATAATAATGTTTTATTACATTGATACGATCCTTACAATTGTTGAAGAAATTAAAACCATTACTTATGCGTATAGTGTATTGTTTTCGAAGTTTAAAAGTTTTCTCTTTGCTTTTGGGATTGTGATTTCAAAATGGCTTTTGTTTTTGACTGAGACAGTGCTTAGAAACACATTTATTGATATCATACTCACCCTTCAAGTGTTTCTGTCTTGGCAGCAATTTATTATACGGACCCCAACCCCAAACTATTTATTGTTGTCGTACAGTTGTTTGCTTTGGAACGTTCCACGATGGAGTTCAAGATTCCCTAGTGAACGACATAAAGAATAAGGATAAGTTTGAAATAAAAACTCAAATATTTTAATGTTTATTTCTAGGAATATTTCAGCAGAATGAATTTTTATCAACATATTTTGGAAAAACCACAAACTCGTGGACCAACACAACTGAAAATAAACTTGGAAATGGTTGACAATGGTGAGTGTATATACTAGTAATATGCTGTAACTGCATTGTATTTAGGACAGAGATAGAGTATTTACCTAACTATCAGTGTCAGCGTGTTTCTGAGAGTGAGTTATGATTTATTCCAATAGAAAACCCAATAAACTTCAATAATGTTTGACATTGTGCACTTACTTATGCCTAGATGTAACTTAAAATTGCATCAGAGATTGTCATAGAGTATTTCTGTAGAAAGGAAAATGTTGGCGCAATTTTTCAAGTATTCGCGGCGATTTTAATTATGTGAACTTGTACCACTTGCACATATGTAGTGAGAAAAGTTAGTGTTGAATGTTAATGTTGATTTCCACAACGTTTATTATTCTAACTTGAAGATGGTTGTTTTGTCCTATGATCTTTTGCAAAACTTGTTGCGTTTTTAATCCATAACATGAAGGTAATATATGCCAAGTTTATTTCATTTTTTCATTTGTTTATATGATATTATATTTATTTATTGTAGACGCAAACTTGTCTGAAAATGTTAAACAGAACAATAAAACTAAAACAAAATGGACTTTGAAAGGATTGTTCAAAAACAAATATGGTAAGTATAATGTTTTATCCGATTGAGAATTTAACAACAGAAGATGTATTCTTAGAATTTAAAGCTTTTAGAACATATTATTGTATTCATTGTACTGCACTTTCGATTAGAATATGACAAAAAGTAATTTGTGTTTTGAAACAATACAACTTACAATAGTCTACACAGTTTAGGAATATTCCCTAAAAACTGTTTGAATCCAATTCACCAATTTAATTTTCTACGTAGAATGACCCTCAAAAACTAAGGTATACTCTCTCGTGTAAAGTATTATCCTCAAAAACTAAGGTATACTCTCTCGTGTAAAGTATTATCCTCAAAAACTAAAGTATACTCTCTCGTGTAAAGTATTATCCTCAAAAACTAAGGTATACTCTCTCATGTAAAGTATTATCCTCAAAAACTAAGGTATACTCTCTCATGTAAAGTATTATCCTCAAAAACTAAGGTATACTCTCTCGTGTAAAGTATTATCCTCAAAAACTAAGGTATACTCTCTCGTGTAAAGTATTATCCTCAAAAACTAAGGTATACTCTCTCGTGTAATGTATTTCCTTAGTAGATGTTTTGGTCATTTGGATATTTTTTCAACCTCTTGAAAAAATTTTGCTTTCATAATTTTAGTCTTAACGCTACTGATAAGGAATGGCCGTCTTGTGCTGTAAAAATTAAAACTGGTATAATATGTAATTTTAAACACATTCCAAATATCCAACTTTCAAAGACGTTGGGAATCTCTTCAATCATACCAAGTTACTAATATTACATATTATACCAGTTTTAATTTTACAGCACTAGACGGCCGTTTCGGAATACAATTCCTCATCAGTAGTGCTTGGACCAAAATTATGAATTTCCAATGAGGATTGTTAGCATATATAAAATTATGTTTGTTTTCTCTTTAATTGCAGAAACAAAATCCCTAGAAAAGACAAAGTCACAAGAAACAAAAAAGAACAACAATCAGAAAGAGAAGAAAAATATGTCCAAGTCTTGTCTGTGTTGAATCTAAAGTGGCATATTGCCTCTTCTGTTGGACAATACAAAATAATTGTTATATATTTTACGTTATCATTTTTTGTTTATACATGTATTTTATTATTATTTTTATATACACCTGCCATATTAAGATCATCATACACAGTGTGTGTGTGTGTGTGTGTGTGTGTGTGTGTGTGTGTGTGTGTGTGTGATTCAAAGATGGATAAGAACGTGTGTGTGTGTGTTATTCCAGGATGGATTAGAATGTCTGTGTGTGTCTGTGTGTGAAGAAGAACGTTTTCCATTTTTGCTAATTTTGGAACCGTACACCACTTTTGTTGTTTATTCACTTTTTAGTGTATAACTATTTTTATTATTTTATTTACTGTTTTATGTTACATATTTATATTTATTTACCTATTTATTTCAAGCATTAAATAACCAGTACAAAATCAGAGAAGCATACAACATTTAAAAACATGAAAAATATTCTTTTTTCAAAATACCAAATAAACGTATTTACCATTTACAAACAAACATCGAAAAACCTTCAGATTAATTGCTATTGAAATTCTAAGTCAGTATTTCAAAATAGTTAAAACTTTTTAATTTCACAAATATTTAGTTGTATGCTGCTGAACTTGTACTTATTTTGACTGTCATCATTATTTATCGTTATGATTAAGTTTTAATTCTCTAATAAGGATATTTTTTAATAATTTTTAATTAGTTTTTTTTCATTATTTTTTTTTTACTATATATAATTTCTTTAGAACCAATCTCTACAATCATTATCCCCTTTTCTTTTACTACTAAAATACCTCATTCAAATTAAAATTGGTCAGATTCATTGTCTTTGATCACCATTTCACAGATGTTTTTAAAGCTTCATGACACTTTACATCTTGATAGTAACATTTGAACAGCTTTATTTTTATTTCCTACAATATATTACATGTACTACATTGTGTTGAAGAGAAAAAAAAACAGTTTAATTTTTGTTTAAACAAATTTGAAATTTTAACATAGCAAATTCAAATTATTTCTATAAAATCAGAATGGCAAAATATAAAATTTATAAATTGTGTAGAGGCCAAATGAAATACAGTAGATAATAAAATAGTTTTCTCAATATAATGTCACGAGGTGATTTGAATGCATTATTTTCATTTGTATTTTTTAAGCAGCACATTGAATTAGCACTGGGATTAGATATAAAATACCAGACAAAAATGATGTGCCAAACAAAACGTCTTTAGCAGGGCATTGGTTATGCCATATATGTGTACCTTACTCGAGTCGCAAGAGGTTGTTGTATATTTTTATACTGATCTTATTGATCTATTTTTAGTATTTTTGTTAATCTTTACTATTTTACTTATTTATTTTATCTTTATTTTTGTTGTTAATTTATTGTTTTCTATGCAACGTTTGTTGGTTTCTGCTTTTCATTTATTTTATGTTTTTTATATTTTGCAATTTTGCCTTTTTAAAAGTTTTTATATTTTTTATTTTATTTATGGATTAAATTACTGAAACCTTTTTGTATTTAGTTGTGTTTAGTTGAGATTGATTTTATTTAGAGTATTTCTTGTGGCTCGGTACAATTTTGCCGCGCATTGTAGATCTAAAAGAGTGAAAATCTATTTGATGACAGATAATAGAAAACAATGAAACAGATCATATATTCTTCCTTTATTTATATGTTTGGCATATGTCTTGTTCTGCATCTTATATCTTCAGAACTATTTACATATATTTTTGTATTTCGCTCAAAAAATAAATTTTGTCTAATGATATTCATATATTGCTGCATGAACGCTGTTTTTCAAAAATTACTAATAGTAAAGTTTCGACTTTTTCTGAAATCTTTCCGAACTTACTGGTATGTTGCTCATTTCTTTTAGTAATCTATTGTATCAGACAAATTTTTATTATATACACAGCCACTTAGTTAAGATTCTAAGGCTTTTTAACTAAAGTATAATAATGTTTTTTTCTTAAAATCTAACTTTAATTTTTTTGAAACTGAATTTAAATTCATTATTTATTAATTTTAATATATTTGATTTTTAAAAAAAATTTATTATATATACCAAAATAGGCTTCAATATAAAAAAACAACAAACCTTCATGATCAAATTCATTTTTTTTCAAATGTATGAGCATAGTAAACATTTTTTTAAATCCTCCTATTTCTGTTCATAAATTATTCCTCTACATCTAGATGTTTTAAAGTGGTGGTATTCTTTATTTTATGAATCCGTCCACACTTGTACATTCCTTATTATATTATCATTGTTTTACAATCTGTTACAAAGCCATTCATCATGACAACAGTTATAGCTATGTCATTATATTAATCATGTTGAAATTACACTTTATGTTTTGTCATTTTAAAAATTAAATTGGGAGTACAATTCTTGTTGTTGTTGTTGTTATCTTTTGACCAAAGCAGTAATAAATTCAAAACAAACATACCATTCAAAAACAAACAAACTCATCCATGTCCGAATCACAATCCAGAAAAGTAAACACTTTGGAACTGACACGTTAGGTTAGACACGTGAACTTCCACCAGAGAAGTGAGGCCGGATGCTCCGGAAGGCTAAGCACCTTCTGTTTAGCTAGCTACACCCGCCACGTGTGTAATCAAAATTGTGTGAAAGGAACATAGAACTATGGGACGTCAAATATATCCAGGCCAATCCAATTCCAAAGCAAAGTACATGTAATAACTTTTAAAATGGCAAATTAGATTAAACACGAGAACTTCCACCGGTACAATGAGGTCGGATGCTCCGGAAGGGTAAGCACCTTCTATTTAGCTAGCTACACCCGTCACATGTGTTATCTACATTGAGAATGAAAGCAACATGGAACTATGGGACGTCAAATATATCCACGGCAATTTTGGATACAGGGACATCATGCATATCAATACTATTGTGATGAGGGCCACAAAACTTATCTATAGTATGCTTATTGTTTGAGCCAGGCAATATAGAGAATACACAACAGTACACAAACAAATGAATCGGATACAAGACAAAACATGGATGCCATAGAAATGATAATAAAGAAATATAAAGCTCTCTTGAAATCTTACCGACATACACAAGTATGCTGTTGTCCCAGCTGATAAGGCTTCTAACAACATTATTCTATTTTGTAAGAGATTCTACTTTAAATGTCTTATTAAAGAGTCTTGTTAGATTGTATATTAGTTAATATACCCATACATGAACTAATTTTACCAACAAAGATGAAGTTCTTTCCAACCATAGGGGAATTCTTGAGTCTTCCAGTATCAATCTGAAAGAGGAAGAATTTGACCTCCCTTACTTGTATTGGTTTCCTAAACTTAAAAAAATCCATACAAGGGAAAATATATAGCCGGTTCATTAAGATGTAGTATTAAATCTTTATCAGTAACTCTAACATAAATTTGGACAGTTGTCAAAGATTATCATCAGTCGTATTTAGATGAAGTCTATTCTACATCTGGTATCAACCACATGTGGATTCTTAAAAAATCTTAAAATTAGTTGTACATCTTTTAATACTTTGTCTCGTGTAAAAAGCATAAATACGTTTGATTTTTCTACACTTTACGCCACTTTCCCACATTCTAAATTGGAAGAACGCCTTAAACAAACTATTCACTTGCCATTCTTTTACAAAAATTGTAAGCCGGAATACAAATGCCTACTGCTGAACAGGGATTCTAATAATTTTGCCAACAATGATACGGTTTCTTAACAAAAATTATACTGAAGAGACCATCGACAAAGTTTTGGAGTTTTTAGCAAACAACATATTTGCGCAATATAATTCTCCAGCAAACAAACGGTATACCAAAAGGCACAAACTTTGCATCGTTGTTTGCTGATTTGTTTCTTTATTCCTATGCAGAAGAATTTATGCAGAACCTTGTTAAATCTGGAGAGAAGACTGTTGCCAAATCATTGAACTACACATACAGATATATAGATAAATTTCTGCCTCTTAAAAATCCTAAATTTGGAGACTATGTGAATGTCATCAACTCTAGTGGGCTTGAAATAAAAGATACGACCGAGTCTTCAGCTTCAAGTTCTACTTCATATTTAGACTTTTACCTGAATTATGACGCCAACAAAAAGCTATATTTGAAACTGCGACAAACATTACGACTTCAATTTTTCTATTTACTTTGCAGCAATTCACCTGCTTCTCCTGCTTATGGTCACGTACGGTATTTGTTTCACAATTGATACGCTATGGTAGAGATTGTTCCCACTACTGGAACTTCATATACAACGAAGCAAGTTGCTCGTAAATACATTGTTGAAGCAAAGATATTGCAAGCATAGGCTTATCAGGGCCCTAAAATGTATTATTATAGCCGTCATCACAGTGTTGTTGAGAAGCATGATGCCTCTATGCCCAGGATTGCCCTGGATATATACTTTGACGCCCAATTGTTCCTTATTCTTTTCACTCAATCATGAAAACGTACATGGCGAGTGTAGCTACCGAAACAGGGGATGATTACCCTTCTGGAGCACCTGGCCTTACTTCCCTGGTACGCGGAAGTTCACGTGTTTGCCCTAGTTTGTCAGTTTCAAACTTTTTTCGGGCATGGATTGGTATGTTTGCTTTTGGTTTATTGCATTAATACAATTAGGCCTACAATAATTGATCATGGCATACAAATTGAATTCAAATTCTATATAAACCATACTAAAATAATTACAAATTTCGGAGTACATGATTAGGGATACTCGAGGCACTTGAGCCTCTTTCATCAACAAAGCTGATAGAGTCTGATAAAGTTTACTCTAGAATCTAATCATTTTCTTAGAATTAATCAATCTTAAATAGATATACAAGAAGTTTACCAGTGACTGAAGGTTGTATCATTTAACTTATAATATATAATAATAATATATAAAATCCTCTGTAGTTGTGACACTCGCGTGCTATCAATCTTGTTAATGTATATTTTCAAACAAAATAGCAGAAAGAATAATTATGGTAGAAAAATAAATATCAGTTTCACAGTTGTTCAACAAGCACATGTTGTGGAGCACGTGGTTATTGTTTTGAATTTAAGCCCCGCCTTTGTAAACGTGGCCTTAGGAACTGCTAATCAAAACAGTGGTCGGATGCGCGCGACATTGGGTTTACAGTAATGGCGTCTGTTCCTGTCAAGTTTCACTTTGTCTAAAAATAAGAACTTTTCATGAAATTTGACTGAAAACAGGTCGAACATGGTATGTAGACACATTTATTACATTATTTGGGTCTAAATATTTATAGTTGATGAAGTGACAAAAGGCGAAACAAAATCAAACACTAAAAAAACATTTGCCTGATTCGGTGCACATAAACATCGCGGCAGCATTTGGATACTTTTTGTAAATTAGCGTTAAAGCTATTTAGGACAAATACTTTTGTCATTTTTGTACATCTCTGTACTGTATTGATGGGCATACAAATTTACACACATTTAACCCACCCCCTCCACCCTCCGGATTCTCACTAGGTGAACAATATATATAATATAGGAGGTTTGAACCAGGGATTGAATCTTGGACCCTCCCACACTTTAGACAGGTGCTCTACCAACTGAGCTACCCAGACCAGTGAGACCACTACTATTATTTTTCCACAGTCCGGCATGGGAAATATCACCCGAATGAACTTTATGTGACACAAAATTGCCAGTCCACCACTTCCATGGGCCTGCTTGTCACCAAACTAACAAGAAGGAAAAATGTATGGTTCGACTGGCGATTGAACCTGTGACTGCTACACTGAAAGCAAGTGTTTTATCAGCTGACCTATGCAATACCATTTACCTTTTTGGACAATATTGTGGAAATATATAGCCTTTTTTGCTGTTATTAATATATTCTAATAATAACAACACATTCTGATAAATGTACTGTTTATCAGTTACAATCTAACTTTATCTGTCTGCAGACATATGTGAAGTATATATATAAAGTCAAGATTTGAATTTATATTTAGGAAATATTTGTTTTAATCACACAAGTGTGACAATTTCTTCTTTTTCATATCAAGTAGAAGTTGTTCAAATTTCATCATAGGAAATAAATCAGTTGAGAAAATCAACAAATCAAGTAAGGTAATTTTATGTTAAAATTCATTGTTAATTAAATTAAAAAAAAAAATTATATTGCATCGTTGTAAAACTAAAAATTCAAAATAATTTGAAATAGTTCTATAGATCGCTGATCATGACAGAAATATTTAATTAAGACTTTGGTACACCATGGTCTAATTCTAATCCAAAAAGTTTCATACTTAATTTTATGCAATTAAAAAATTAATTAAAATTTGTGTGTTTTTTTTATATAAAAATCACAATGAATCAGATAAGATATTACATTTTCTTAATGAAAGAAAGAAAAATGCTTTTACATGTGATCAGACAATTTGATGGAAAAATTAGTTGGTTTAAAAATGTAATGTGTGAAAAGTTCAGTATTATAATTCAAAGTTTATATACTATTTATTTGGCAGTCAGTTCAGGGATGGTGGGGCAAACCAGAGTGTCTGGAGAAAATCACATACCTTTGAAACAAGCAAATTGACAAACTGTTTTTATTCCACAGTAGGAAATGTCCAAGTGGCTTTTGAACCTAGTGAGTGAGAGGCACTGTACTGTTTTATTGATGATAAAGGTTTTAATCATCAATATTTTTGTGGCATATTCTGTTATGGTCAATTTTAAAATCTTTTCTTTCTTTTTAATTATTAGCAAAAACACATATATATGAAAAGGGTTATCTTGAACTCAGATATCTTCTATAGAACATCAATGAAAGTAATATTGGTAGATCTTTCAGTTAAATGGTTTTTCACTCACAGATATTCTTTTAAAATCACTTATTGTGTCAAAGTTTTTTACTCAAATGCCTTCAACTAATATAACTTCTTTAATAAGTTGAAATGCATAAGTATACCAAAGTCCTTATAGTCATGTCAATCATAACCATTGGTTAAACTTTCCTCTGGTTATGTCATTCATAATTCTATTTATCTCAAACTTTGGATAGGTTCAAGATAACAAGATTCAATATATACAATACAGACCTGCCAGAAGTTTATTACTAAGCTAACAATAAAATGACGACTTGGCAGCTCATTTCGACCCCTCATTCTTATATCTTGACAGCTGATATCTAACCAGTGTCAGCTGTTCGGGTCACTAGCTATCTATTTTGTCCACTCGCCTGCCGAGCTTTGACTACTTTTCGTAAACTGAGTGTAAAACTTTTTGACAGTCTGTACTGCATGTATATGTAGTGCGTATGTCATTTGGGCAGTCAATATTATCAAAATGTTGTGATGAAATTTACCTTAACTGAAATAAAATTAGGTGAAATACTTGTTAGTAAATATCTGTATATGTTTTAGATTTAGATCTTGGCCTCTTGCCTCTGAGCTTTGACTACTCTTCGTAAACTGAGTGTAAAACTCGAGTGTCGAATTAGCAGCTCATTTCGACCCCTTATTTGTATATCTTGACAGCTGTTATCTATCTAGTGTCAGCTATTAAAGTGTAAGTACAATGAAAAAAGATATTAACATATTTTAATAAACTCCTTTCCCTGAGACGAACGCCGTATTTCTTTCAAAAACCGAATCACTAATTACGGGGAAATTTTGAAATAACCCCTTTTGCACACCTGAATGGAAACTTGAATTTCTCTCTGATGACTTGTGACGTCACAAGTGTGACAGCCAATGTTTGCAGACATGCGCATCAGCACCCACTTGTTTACAACATAAACAAGTATGGCGCCCGCCGAAACTTAAAAATGTTCAGTCAAACCGCATTAAAGGATCTCCACTGAGGACAACTTTACATAGGTTTAGTAAGAAGAAGACGAATAAATCGCAAGTGATCTGTTCATGCATTATGATGAGGTTTGGTGGTTAAATTAGCCTGTAAACAGCCACAACCGTTCCATAACACATGCACATGACCCCTCCTCCCTGTTGTTGATGTTGAGTTCATAGCGGAATTTAATCACGACTGACCTAATAATCCTTAAATCCTTTTCTAACAAAACAATCGTTGCAGTATAACGTGTATGTTGCGATATAGCTACCTGTTTGTCGGTCACTTCCAAGACCAGGGTTGGGCGAGCCTCAAAATGCAATAGGGAAAGAAAAATACAGCGACCAAACCGAGACTCGAACCCAAGACCTTCCCAACAATACTAGCGGGATATACTACGTCGTAACTACCGGGTTCGGTCAACCATACTTGCTTTTCAGGATGGGGAGAAGGTAGGGTCACAAATGTAAGTACTGGTTACAAAATGGCTTACATCATAACTAGAAGCTTTAAGGTGCAAGGGGATGGTTGAATGCAAGCTACATCACATCAGAAACTTTTTCTTGTTGATGGAAACACAAGTTCATGTTGTGTGAAATTCATGTGTTTCTGGTTTGCTTTGAATCAACACAAGTGTCAATGCACCAGCAATATGGAAATGTTATACTGTCTGCCTCTCATGATGTAAAATATAAGACACCTTATTTATTTAGTCAACCTTAAATTATCCACAGAAAAAGGAAACTGCAACTTTCCTGTGTGCCTGCTCCTGCAGCTTTGAGAAATTCAGTTGACTGCATCTGGAAGTCATAGACTCCTACTGGTTGTGTTAGTTCAGGTATAATGGACTGAGTGGTAACTGGCTTCAGTGCAAAGATAATGTGGTAATATGGCAGCAACCTATACAAATGTTGTTAGCTATCAATTAAAGCCACTCTTATATATGCTTGCACTAAGTACCTACATGCACAGAGCCAAGCTTCTATGGAATCATTTTGTACATATCAAAGTCAGGCCATAGATACCTCTTTCTAATATAAGTGTTGGAGTAAAGTTTACATCCAACCAAAATTATTTTACTTATATCAAGGTGGACATCTCTGGAATGTTGGAGGAATCTGGACTGGAGTGTCTGGAGAAAACCACTGACATCAACAAACAGATTGACAATTTTTCACACTAGGATAAGTCCCAAGTGGCATCTTCCTAAATATATGTGTTGGAGTACACCCAATCAAAATCAAATCATTTTACTTATATCAAGGTGATGATTTCAAAATGTAGAGGAATCTGGAGTGTCTAGAGATAACCACTGACATAAACAGACAGATTGACAAAATTTTTTACACTAGGATCAGTCCCAAGTGGGATTCAAGCCTTGAAATTAAAAGGTGTAATAGAGACCAATGTGCCACCAACCCCTTGGAATAGGTCTACATATACACTGCTATCCATAAATTTATACACATTTCAAACTGGTCATTTCATTATAGGCAGAAAATCTCCACAAAATTACATTATCAAAATATCATGTTTGTAAATCTGAGTGTTGTTTTAGGTAAAATATTGTTTTTAACTTGAAAATATATTTTTCACAGATTTTTATATTTTTTCTCAAATTAAAAATAAATTCCATGAAAACTGGTTTTAAAAAAATGACATGAAAATTTAGATCATTATTACCATTTCAAAATACTGCAAAACCTCTGATATATTGGCAATATGGATGGAATTTGACTATAAAATTGTATAGTTATTTATGGATAGCTGTGTAGATGAAGTTAGCCAGTACCAATATTGTGGGTACCTGTTACATGTACTTGTGGCAGTGAACCTGTGCCATAAAATCTGATTAACCCCCCCCCCATTCCAAATTAATTTCAATCAGATAGTTTTTGAGTAAGATCTATGAAAAACTCTGAGTACTGGTAGTAAAAACAAACTATTTCTCAACAATAATTTTAATACATGTATGATACATAAACAAATTCATGTAATGAAAATACCTTGCTACTCTTCAATTAGACAAATTTGTGCTAACATATAATTTATCTTTTTTGCATTTTGGTAAAGTTATTGAACAATCTGGTCAAGTGGTTGCAAAACTGTAGTTGAGAATCTAGACCTTGCACTTGATGTTCAGCTGTCTCATGTCCAGTATGTCATTTAAATGCTAAGCTGTGTATATTGAAGTAATTAAACCACTACAAAAAATTTAAATAATTAAATGCATGCTGACTAGTACAAAATGAAATATTATACATAGTTTCTTTTCCTTTAAACTTGTCTCGGATATTTCACTTCCTCTCTGAATTTTGAATTCTCTATCAATATCAGGTTGAATCTGTATTGCAATGAATGTGTACCTATCAAAATATAAATGAATACACTGTATTTTCTATTTAATTTGATCATACAAATCACACAATAGCCAAAATAAACAAGAATTCGTCATGAATGTAAGATAATAATCACACAATATATTAAGTTTACTTCACATAACTAGAACAGCTCTTTAGACAGCCCCCCTCCATCTTGCTACTTGCTAGTTGTCATTTTTAAGATTTATTCCTTGTTCTATTCACTTTAATTTGGTATGCAACACATTGTCTTGTGTTGTTTTCATTTGTTGCAAGTTTCATTAAAATTGATCCATAGACATATAACATTATATTTGGACAGATGGACAGGGTGATTCCCATATACCCAGTGGGCCCCAACTTTGTTTGCACTGAGTATAAATATACAGCTCTGAATTATTCAATATAATGAAAAATAGAACTTGGCCATATTTGGCCTGTGCGACCTATGAATATACAGAGGTTCAAAATTGTCTTGGTCTGGGATATATTGGGTGTTGGGACCCTTGAAAAGTTAAAAGTTAAAACTTGAAAAGTCTGATGGACCCAAAATTTTTCTCTTAACAAGAAAATACTACTTTTTTAAATGATTACATATTTTCAAATGTTAACTCAATTGCACATGGAACTTTCAGTGATATTTGTCTTTCAAAAAATTATGTTGAACCCATGAAAAAAGGCAAAAGGTCCTGGACCTTTAATTAAAAAAATATGTTTTGAAATTTTGAACCCCTTATTTATATATATTAAACAAGAGTCACATATGCCTTAATTAACACTCACCTGAGGATATGTCCCAAATCTACCGAAGAAGTTAAATAAACAATAACATTAATTACAAGGACTGTCAAAATTTTGTCAATTTTGAACCCCACTGTTATCATAACAGATCAATGTAAATCCATCATGTGACTGCTATACTGTATTTGTTAAGCCTTCATTATCTTTTTATACAATTTGTTTTATCTGAAAAGAGAAATATTTTAAGTATTAAAAGAGGCCTCATGCAAAACAATGAAATAATTAACCATTAATTTCTGCTATATCATAATTATGTATACCAAGTTATTTAAAGTGCAATGAATTTTGATTGTTTGAAAACATTTTGTTTTACATTTAAATATAACCCAACATAATTAGACACATAATTGATACCTGGGGTAGGACATGCTATCAAGAGTGTATGGTATGGTAAAACAGATAGACACAACAGCAGATTAACCATATACATGTGTAATAAGTTTTTCTGGAAAGAAAGTTGGACAATGTCATATATACCAGAGAACAAGATGGTCATTAGACTGTCTTGACCACAAATTGGATAACAGCTATTATCCAGTCAGGATTAAAACAAGTGATTTGCATACACACATGAGGTTGGGTATTCACAGATTATGGGTATTTCAATTCATCTGCCTGATACAAAATTGTACATCCTCCCCGCTGTATACCTATTAAACAGCACAAACTGATTAATGATTGATATGCTGAATGTCTTCCTGAGATACCCATGTGACAGAAAAGAATAATCAAATACATTTTTTTTTTCAATTTCCTGAGTGGTGATGTTTTAAAACTAGACTTTAACAGATTTATAATTATTATTTTTATTATTATTAAGAAATGATGTTTTGTCATGTTGAAACTGACACTAGCTGATCAGCTCAAGTTGTAAAAATAAGGATTATGGGGTTCAAACCTAAGGCAAGTAGCCAAACAGTAACTTCATATCGCACTTTATTATATTTTTAACAAACAGTGCCAAGATAGTGGTTATAACAACCTATGCAAATGTAAACCTAAAACCTCAGAATGCATTGGAATTTGTACCCGTATTTAAGGCAAAATAATAGGATTGTCAGCTGGTCATTGTCATGATTGTGGTATGTGGAACCGGTAGCCTGTACTAAAACGTGCATGTGGTGTGGTTGTGATACATAGACACATACTTTCATTAAACATTGACCCTCAAACGCAAGGAAATAAAAAAAATGACAATACACTGTAGATCTGCTGTAAAAAAAGAGAAAATAGTTCGTAAAAATTACAATATACACTACCATGTACAGCATTAACCCTGTCAGACAGTTTCTTCTGATGAATCTGATACATTTTCCACCTCACAGTTTCGTATGGCTCGTAAAATTTACTGAATGTTCTGTCATGTTTACACCTTGAAGTCTGTCAGTATTTTGTATTCCCGTAAATTCCGCCGTTGATCGGAGAGCTGAAGCGCACCTTTCAGTCGTTGTAACCCAGACAGTTGTTAGTGCATCATGCGCACTTTCGCGCTACATGTACTTATTGATGACGTCACAAGTGTGATCGTCGAAAACCGGAAGTTGCCTGTACAGGCTTGATTACAAATTTTTCCAGGTGCAAAATGGGAGGTTTCACCACGTATATCTCGAAAAGGAGACCATGTACGATCACGGGGTTTTCGACATTGTTTTAATTACGGGATTTACTATTTATACTCAAATTATCGAAAATCGTTTAACTTACACTTTAAGGCCACTAGCTATCTGTATCTTGGCCACTTGCCTGCTGACCTTTGACTCCTTTTCGTAAACTGAGTGTAAAACTTTTTGACAGGTCTGTACTACATGTATATGCTGTACCTATGTCATTGTGGCAATAAATATTATCAAAATGTTGTGATGAAATTTACCTTAACAGAAATAAAAATAGATGAAATATTTGTTAGTAAATTCCCTTCTATGTTTTGAGAAAAATAAGCTAGATTTACTGTTTAAATTTCAATATAAAATAACAGAAGGCATGGAATGTTAAGGATGACCAATTAGGGAGATTGGTAGAGCATCCATCCTGCTAGTATTGGGGAAGGTCCAGGCTTGAGACTTGGTTTGGTGACTAATTTTCTGTTTCCTTTTATAATACAAAGAAAATTGATAAGAGTTCTTTTATCCAATTAATCTCATCAAAAATGTTTTGTATTAGCCTATATTATGCCATAATTTAGATTTCTGCATCTATCTTGTCCCATTACCCCAAACTGAGTTTGAGGTTGATACATATAGGAATCACCATTACAGTCTATTCATCTGTCTATGTAGGTCTGGGCTCTAACTTATCACTGCTTCTGAGGAATTGAATGGAACCTTACTCAAATGATCTTCATAACCATACAGTGTGTCGTGACCTTAAACCGAGATTATTTCTAAAGGTCATGGTCACATAGAGGTACCTTGATATAAGCTTGAAAATTATGTCAAAGACATAACTCAGTCTGCTTTGGAGGAATTTCATGTAATTTCACACAGAATTTTTATTGTACAAGGATCTAGTATGACCTTGAACAAAGGTTATCATGACATTGAACAGAGTTAATATTTTAAAGGTAAAAATAATGGATGGTTTATGTTTGAAAACATTTTGAAGGAATTTATTAAAATTTCACAGACTTGACTTAATTGTCCAAATGTATTTATTGTGTTTAATGATCAAGGTCTCCATAGTAGTGATGCATGTTAGTCATGAACAAAGATTGTAATTCAAAGGTTAAGGTCATATAAGGTATGAAGGATTTTGGGTTAATATTATTGGACCAGGGTATATTAACCCTCAGACTATTTTAGTTTACCTAGATCTTAAGTATAGACCATTTTTCACATTTCAAACAGGGTTTCTGATTTTAGTATAAGTCAACTTCATGAAAACTGTAATTTTACCTTTGAGCAGTTTTACCTTGCCACATTAATTACCATCAAAATTAAATTTTGTATATATAGGTCATATCAAGTAAAAAACTAGATCACTAGGTGAAATATAAAAAAAATGTATTTAATACTCTAATTGCTCAAATCTAATTGGATTAGGTTGAGCATCAAAAGCATCCATGGCGCTTTTTTTCAAGGACATGGTCAGGATGCTCAAATCTAATTGGATGAATTGAACATCAAAAGCACCTGTGGCACTCTTTTTTTCAAGGACAAGGTCAGGATAACCCCAATGAAATTTGGTTCTGGATTGAACACAGTCCATGGTCTATTTGTTCTGTTTAAGATATTTACGAAAGGGATTATAATAATTGATCATTTTGATGGTAGAGTATTTTGTCAGAAATTAATTTGGAATCAATCAAAACATGGAGAGAGAAAAAAAACCCACAATAATGGAAATCTTAAAGTTGTTTAGTAAAAAAAACCTAATAATACCAGTATTTTAAATTAATATTGTCACATCTTATATTTTTTTGTTAACATTGAGTAGGTCTTAACTAAAAATTAAAAATTATATTACAATAAATGCCTGTTTGAAATTGAATATAGGTTTTATATTCAGGGACATTATGATAGGACATATAATATGATATTGACAACTCTCATATTAACAGCTTTATCAATTCAATATCTATATTTAATTTTCAAAAAAAAATGGGATTTTCATTTTTTTTATACTTATTCAAATACAAAAAATGAAAATTATTTATACTTTGAATGACAGTATTCATGGTTTTTTTTAGTCTTATACTGTATATTATGGAAAGTAAACCATCCTGGGGGATGTATCAGTAAATATCTGTGCTGGAATCTGTCCACACATGTTTTACAGTCCGCCCTAGTTAGGCCAAACATAAATAGTTATGTGTTTATTGAAAGCTTATTTTCATCATTCATTTATCTGCATTAGAACTTGTGCACACATGTTCTACAGTCAACAGTTTAGGCCAAACATAAATAATTATTTGTTTGTTGAAAACAGGTTTTCATTTGACATGGATAGTTTTACCCTCCTGTAAACATAGTTAGGGAGCTTTTAGTAATAACCATGTCCAAATATCATGCCCACTCCTTATCTTCCATTTCTATGGATAGATTTTAATCAAACTTGGCAGAAATGTAACTTAGAATTAGATAAGGTGCCACATACCAAATATAGGTACTAAGGTTAAGAGTCAAGTCAATACTATCTTAGAATGACAACTTTGCAATTTTGGAAAAGGGAGTGGGGGTAATTGTCTCTCAAAAGACTGCTCTAGTGTCTTTTTAGGGTAGTGAATCACTAGATGAACATCACCAATCAAACTGGAGATGGTTTACATTTTTAAGTGGGCTTTTGGTCCATCAAGCATTTTTCAGAACCTTATCATACTTCTCATTTTGGAAGGACCTCAATTTGTACCAGCCACTCAAATTTAAATTTTGACTGAAAAACTCTAAAACAATTATGGAACCAAGCCATTTGAACATTCCTGTGAAACATAATGAAATAATAATTCTTCCAAAATGGAGGAAGGGGGGGGGGGGGTAGGTTGGTTACAAACAGAAGTCTTACCCTTATTTTTATCCTGCGCCTTTCAGAGAAAGACTCAGGTTTATTAAATTTGATGTTCCATTCTTCTGTCCGCCCAGGTTACGAGTCTACCTGATTTTTAAAATTTACTTTGCCTAACCTTATATAGAGAATGGTCTCCATGAATACAGTATATTTACTAAGATATATGTAAAGTAATTTGCCATCTTTTGTTGTTTTCATATATAAATTCTTTTATGTATTTGCTTATATTGGATAAATAAAGTTTTGACATAAAAGATTTAATTCAATGCTTTCTGCCAAGTTTAACAATGAAATTGGATGCACTTTAACAAATGAATGTTTGAATATTAAATAAGATTGAATGGATCCAATTATTTACAATTTCTTGATAAACTAAATAGCATTGAAAGAAAACTTCTATTAAAAGCAGAAATCTAAAGGATGTTTAATGTAAAATCGATCAAGCGTGACTAAACATAAGTATATTAAAAAGTTAAAAAATGATGTGAAAATATATATACTGATATTTACACTGCATAGAGATAAGGTTTAAATTCTGGTATTTTTACGATCAATAATTTTAAATTTTAACACCACGATATTTTGTACAGATTTAAAGACGTCATGTTTATGAAACTTAAAAGATCATGGTTCATAAGTTGTGCGAAACCTTCGGAACAGAAAGTTCTCGTTTAATAGATCATAATTGATTTCAAGGAGATTCTTATATATATATATAAATCCCGGGTGCTTGGGTACCGTGTACCGGGGTATATGTTTATCTTAGAGACTAGATAACCGCAGGTTTCATCTTGGGTTATTGATTTGAAAATTTTTGACCATAGGAATTGATAACGTTTATTGTGTGTATAAATTTATCACGAATATGTCTTGATAAATTATAACCACTGGATTATATATAGTAAGTATTTGATAGTTAGATCAAAGAAAAATGAAATTTTAAAATCAGAATTTGTATAAACATATACTTTAGAAGTGATATGAATATTTTTCTGAAAATCATGAAAATTTTGTTTGTATAAAGAATTTGATTTTTAAATATTGAAAACCAAACAGGTAAATATTTTGAGTCAGTAATGATAAAGTGAAGATTTATTATTCAGGTAGATACTTTATTTTAAATTCAATAACATTTGACTTACTATAGATATATTCAGAGTTTATAATGATAAAGAGAAGTTTTATTATTAAGGGCCAGTTTTTGTTCAAATCTCCATTAGCTTAACTTAGTTGGTTTGCCAAAAAAATTGTACCATGTGTATTAGGCAATGTTTAAAAGTTAATAATTACCAGTATATTTGATACCTTTTGTCATGTAGAAGTCATTTTAGTCTACACTTTATTGCTGTTATAAATATTTTAATTTTGAAAAAAAATTAGTTGGCACCAACCACTTGATTAAGCTAACATGGATTTAAACAACTGGGACCAGGGAGATAATTTATTTTAATTTTAAGAATATTTGACTAGCTATAGAAGAGAACCTAATGATTGCATTGATTTCTTTTTCACATGGGTACAAGCATAAAAGCATTATAAATTTACTATAAATTGAATCATGAATTGAAAGTAAACTGTGTGGATAAGTTTTCTTGGACAAATTCATGAGAATAGGAACAGTTGACAGGGGATGGTTGATTGATTGAATTGGGTTTTATGTCCCAATCAAGAATCTTTAACAGGGTTTGTACAGGCCTGGAAAAGTCCTTGAGTTTGCCCTAAAAAGACCCTAAAAAACAAGTCTGACCCTAAATTAAAAGCCCTTGAATTGATCCTGAACACCCTAAAAGCCCTTGGATTTGGCCAGTTGGGTGTCTGTATTTTGATATTAAGTGGTTGGGAATAGACTGATATATATATATATAAATTACTTAACAAGTTGCATTGAAATGGGCAATTTAAAGGTACTTGGCCCTCCTGAAGCCTTACTTCAACCTCCACTTCATGTGTCTGTACTATGGACTCGTAAGTAATTGTTGTATTGATTTAATTGCCTTTGTACCAATATTTTTTTGCTAAAATTGTCCCTCTGATTAGGCCTTAAATTTGCAAATAAGACCCTAAAAATTCCTTAAATTTGGAGTCTAAATGTCTGCAGGAACCCTGTTTAACTAATTTGAGCTATATGTGAAGTGGCAGAAATTTTTACCATTGCAAAGTGCAGGGAGGGTTATTTAGTGTGTCACACAACATTGGTTATGGTCTTTTTGAAGGAGTCTGTAACTTTCTTCTCTAAATACCAAATGCTTGGCACAAGAACTACACTACCTGCCGGACCTGGTTGGGGTTTGAACCCTGAGCTCCCAGATACAGAGCAAGTACAATAGACAACTCAGTCAGCAAGGCCCTTTAGAGTGAGACTAATCCACATGCACCCATTTACAGGTTTTTAAGTCTAGATTGGACTTTCTATATATACCGTACCTATCGTCATCATAAATTTTGAATTTTAATTATTTGTCATACATTTGTAAATGATACCCCAAAGGAGGGGGATGTGCCAATTAATTTTGCTAACATTAATCTGTTTTGATTGAGACTCGTAGAGAAATCAACAATATCCAGCTAAATTGGCCTATTCAGAAACCTCTGTGCAATTTCAACACTATAGGTATTTAAAAAACTTATTTGAAGAAATTTAAAAAGGTGTTTGCAATAATTAAACTTAATTTGAAGTCGTTTAAAATTGATGTGTGTTAAAGATAAATAAATAGGCGTTTATCATTTCTACTTTGATAAATCAATAATCTATTGATTTTTGTCAATTTTGATTGAGTTAAGAGTTTAGGAGCTTATTTTTTGTTTAAAAATTACTGACATGAATATTTAAGTTTTTGCCTCCTTGTAAGATTTAATTTTCCAGGTGACATCTCGTAAAAATGCGTAATTACGTAAGGATAAATGCTTAAATTTACCCCATTAAAAGGTTTTTTGACAGAACACAAGATATGCATTTATGTGATAAAAGGTTTTTTGACAGAACACAAGATATGCATTTATGTGATAAAAGGTTTTTTGACAGAACACAAGATATGCATTTATGTGATAAAAGGTTTTTGATGGATCATGAGATTTGCATTTATAAAAAAAAAATTGAAACACTCCTATAACATGAATGTGTATTGTGAATATTATAAGTGGGATTAAAAGTACTGTTTGTTTTGTTTTAGTAACCATAGCAACAGATGAAAGTATTCAAAGTGCATATTCAGCAGATTTTGATAAAGTTTCTTCTATTGTGAAATACTACAAACTTTTTGGGTGAACTTCCTCATTCAAAATCAAAGTTTTCATTTTGTAGAAAGATTTATGTTTTTTTCTTTATTTTATTCGCACAAAGACATTAACGTTTATCATCATTTGTCACCCTTCAAAGAAATTTCTCACATAGCGATTGGTTAACTTGCCGGGGTACATGGAGCTATGTTCGGAAATCTGCCGCGGTACATGAACGCATGTGACTTTTAGCGGTAAAAGGGAAGTAACTTGTACATCTCTGACGTCTAGTTACGGTAAACAAATATGGCGACAATGTAAGCAAGTCGAACAAAATACGAACTGGAAGTTTAAATGATTCAACTGGTAGCGCTTTGAAGGGTGACAAAAATGTGATACAGGGCTTTGGCAGGTTACACGGCCCCATGTACCCCATCAAAGATGAATGTACCCTTCGCCTGTGGCTCAGGGTAAATAAATCTTTGACGGGGTACATGGGGCCGTGTAACCTGCCAAAGCCCTGTGTAACATATTATTTACTAATAATCAAGCTATTATATTTGACGTATGACCCAAGACTTGAAAGTGGGTAGTGACTGTTCTTTGGCCAAGCACTCAGCATTATGAAATAAAAGTCATGGTTCTTTCAGATGGGAACTTAAAATAAACAAGGTCCTGTGTCACAGTGGGCCTGGCACGCTAAAGAACACTGCTATATAATGCCATCAGCGCAATGCACAAGCAAAATTTCTGCACTTTTGCCTATAGCTGGCGACATCTTGATATAAGTGAAATATTCTTGACTGGGATGTTAAACACCATAACTCAACTCAATTCTTATACTTGACACTGGCAAAGTGTGAGAAAGTTTGTCAGATGTTTTGTTGAAGATCAGTAGTGGGTTTTTCTTGACACTCCATTCTCCTCCATAATCTCAAAACTTGTACAGTCAAGATATAAGTGAAAGAATCTTGACAAGGATGTAAAACATTATTACTTTACTCAATTACCAAAAGCCAAACGGCCGTGAAGATATAGATCTGGGAATAAACAAGTTGCAGTTAGATTGTACATTGTACATTATTCAAATTACAAATTGTTAATTAATCATCATGTTAATGAAGCTTATAAATACAATTAAAGACAATAAAGGATTTAATTGATATATATTTATGCACCAGTCATGATTCTTTCACTTATTTTCTGGTGATTAGTTTTGGGATGGTGGAGGAAACCAGAGTGTCAAAGAAAAGCCAAAATTCTTTAGAAAGCAAACTAACAAGTTTTCTCACATTAGAGTTAAAAAGTGGTCTAAAGATCCTAGTGCAAGAAAATTAATCAGTTTGCTTGCTGAAGTCCAGTGGTTTTCTCTAGGCACTCTGGTTTCCTCTACCATCTCCAAAACTGACTGTCTCAATATAAGAGAAAGAATCCACCCAACTCTATTTCATCATCACTTAAAATTTTTATTTTCAGTTCTCTATTATAATGCATTAACAACAGAAAAAAAGAAGGAAAATGATAAACAAACCAAGCTGAGATTGTGACAAAAACTAAAAAACACCAAAATGTCTGGCATATACAAGTGTCATGACTGCCATATGTCCTTCGGGACGATGCAGTTACTTAATAAGCATAAGAGGAAATTCTGTATTGGTGGAAGTTTAGGAGATCCAGATAATTTAATGTTAAGAAGACCCTTGCGGTCAGTAGATAGTCCCCCGCCGGTATCCCCGCCGGAATCAGTGGTAAGTAATTATTATATATGTAAATTAGTTGGTTAATTAATTTATATCTTCTAATATCAATGCCTGTTAGATTTAGTAAATGCATTTAGTATAAAAATAGAATAGGATAGAATTTTCTGTTTTTGATCAGCCCCCTCCCCCCCAAATATTTTTACTAGAATAAAATTTTTATTGTTTTGATTCCCCCAAATTTTATTACTGGAGGAAATCTAGCCACATCTGTACATTTGATATATATTCTGTTATTCATGATTAATACATTTTTTACATTGCATATTTATTAAGTTTTACTAAAAAAAAGCGTAAAGAGGGGTGAAAAATAATCTGAAAAAGTCTGCAATTTTATCCCCATGAGAAGTGTAAAGAAGACAATACAAGAACAATTTTGGTGTACACAATAATAAATAAAGCACTATCGAAATTCCTGAATCATTAGTGACAAGCTGTTCGAGTTTGACCAAAATGACATCAAGTGGTCAAGTGTATAACTAAATGATCATTGAACAATATGTCATAACATACAGGAAAATCATATGACAAACTTTTTCATGGAAGACATTGTATAAAAACCATGACCTTAAAGAAAAATAGAAAACCAAGTACTTTTATATGGTTACAAAACAGTCTTTGTCTTGCCTATTGACTATCATTGTCACAAGTCAAAACTTTGATTTGATTTTCTGGCTTAGGCATTGTAAAAATAAAAGTTGTATGATAACATCAACAAAAGACTTACCTTTAGTCTGGCCTTTTTTTTTGGTGGTTATATGAGCTAGACAAGACATCTTATTCCACAGAATTCTTGTTCATATGGTGACAGGCTAAATTTTATATTTTCTATTGTTAACATGTTTTCTATGTAATTTTACTGTCACTGTGGAAACCATTCCACATTATATGTCACCAAAGATTACCACCAGAAATGGAGGGAGGGAAAGAGATTTTTGCTGTAATGGGCAGAATTTTTTTCTCACCAAATTGGGCAGGAGGTGGGAGTTGGGGGTCATAATTGGGAGCCTCTGGCTTAAATGGGGAGAAATTTACAGATACATAAAGCACAGTTTTATAAAAGTTATATTCCCATACAGCTGTAACCATGGAAACAACTTTTCCTTCTAAATTTAGATGTTTTGTTTCTGTTCATTTTGAAAATTTTCTGGTTATTGTCAATCTTTCAGAGAAAACCAAGAAATAGAGTTGTTGATGAAAAGGTAAGTCACTTCTCCGTGGAATTACCGTAGGTCACTTTACCGCATGAAAATTATGTTACCCTTCTCAAACTCTGATTCTCTACTTGCCTTGTTCATGCTTCTTTGGTTACCCAGGTCCTCTTACTGAATGGAATTATGTTGCCCTTCTCAAGTTCTTATTTTCCACTTGCCTTGTTTATGAAGCTTTGGTTGACCACATAAACATGGTCCTCTTACTACATGGAATTTTTGTTATCCTTTTCAATTTCTGGTTCTCTACCTGTGATGTTAATGATGCTTTGGTTGCCAGGATAATCTTAGCTGTCTTACTGCATGGAATTATGTTGCCCAGCTTAAACCCTTCCACAAGTGAATTGGTTGCTTAGAAAATCTCATTACTGGTATATTCTGTCTGGTCAATGCATGGAAATGTATTGGACTTGTCCTAAATCTATGAAACTTATAATGATTCTTTTTATTTTTATTGTGTCCCAACTTTATTGCTTTGATTTGAAAGTACAAAACTTGAAATTCTTGTTTCAATATTATTACAGTAAAATCTCAATTCATTGCCGTAATTTGTTCAGTCAAACTTTTGCATTATAAAGGTTTTTGTGATAGGTGGAGTAGACCTACAAAGAAAAAGAACAGAAAATAAAATTTGGGGCTTCAAAAATATTGTAGCTAAAAGAAAAGTGGCAAAGCTTTTGAGGGCTTGAGGGGCATCATATCATGGTTTCACTGTACATGTACTGATACTGTAAAGAAATTCAAATAATTAAAAAAAAAAAAAAAAAGAAAGATTTGACAGGATGGAAAAACTTTTTTATTTCAATCTCTGCATGTTTATTTATGTTGGTTGTTGGTATTTATTATTTCTGCAGTGCTTTATGTTATAATATTTTTGTCTTTTTGTTCATGGTTTATGATTTTTATCATATTTTGCATGTATATTTTGTTTTATGTTAAAACTTTGTGTGTTACCGTACCTGCATGTTGTGTGGTGAAAATGCTTTATAATCTTTATTTATTTATTGCTAGATTTTTATGTTAATAAACATTTTATTTTGTTGCCATTGTTGTCTTGTTTATTTTAGAATTTGTTGATTTTGTTTATTTGTTTATTTGATTTAGGCAAACAACATTGACCTGTCCGCTTGACCTTTCATTTAAATATTTATGATGGACAAAAACATTTATGTATTGGGAACACGGGTGTTCATTTCGTCTATATTATGGAAACATGTATTGTCTGTGTATTAACTGTCAATCTTAAAACTACCTATGTACTGGATGAACCATTGTATATGCATATTCCTAATAAAAGGTCAAGTGGACAGGTCATTGATGTTTACCTTTACCATTTGATTGATGTTTTTAACTTAAGCCTGCAAGTGCCCTTTAGATTGAAAATAAAAATCCCCATTGATCAATGTTGTTCAACAAATTAACATAAATCTCTTAAAAGTCATTCTTTTTGATGCTCTGTTATTTAAAGGAAATTTTGGACAATTGGTTCACACTCATTTAGTTTGAGGTAAAAATTTTAATGAGTCATAGTGAAAGTTTTTATACACATGAAAGTAAAAAGTCTTTTGAAAAGCCATATTAATTGGTTAAGTCCTAGGGTTGTGGCTTATGCTGTAAGCATTATAATATCTTTCATTTTAAAACTCGCTTTTTTCTTGAATAATATACATAAGCCTATTAAGTGATTTGGAAGGTTTTGTGATATCCATTGCATGATACAATGTTTTTGTCATTTACAGTTTTATGCATGAATCTTTATTATCATTTATGTACACATTATTTTTGTTTCACAACTGAAATATAAAATGCTTATGTATAGGGAAGACAAGTGATTTTCATAAAAGTAAAGAAGGCCTTAAGAACCCTTGACATTTGATTTACATCATAATGATAGTTGGTGGTTAAGTCTGTGGACATTTAAGGATCATCGTTTTGATTCACAAGTCAGACAGCATGGTAACGGTATCAGGGATGAAGATTAGCAGTGTCCCAGTAGCCAATGGCTACTAAAAATCAGTCTGGGCTCCTTAATGTTTACACATTTTAGCTATTTATTGCTATAACAACTCCTTTTATAAAGTGAGCTGGGCCCCTAACTCAAATAGTTAAGCTTCATCCCTGAGGTATGTCTTTTGAGTAAGACATTTCCCACTGCTTGTCACTGACCAAGCATACAAATTGATAAGTAGAGACAGAAATGGCCAAGGTTAACCTTGCAATGGCCTGATATCCCATCCAAGTGGAATTCTACTGTCATTGGCCTTATACCATTGGAAGCAGGAAAAGCACTGGCCTGGTTGCCCTGAAAGCTTGCATTAAACTCTTAATTAAATGATATGTACCGTAATATACTAGTAATTTTCATGTGTATGCATACACCTGTTAATTTAAGATTTTACCAGCATATGAAACTTTTCGGGGAAAAAAATGCAAAAAAAAAAATAATAATAAAAAATAAATTAAAAAAAAGAAGAAAAGAATCTTCACTTTAATATTGTGTGTTTGGTAGAACATGCTTTTAGACATTTCACAAAAAGCAAATTTACCATAATTTGCATAATATTTACTTGCATATATATATAGAAATGTGCACAGTGGCTAACATCATTATGTGCTATGAATAATTTTTAGAATTTTTATAGCATTTCAATATAAATCAGAAATAATAATTTTCTATGGCAAAAATTTAACCTTTTGTTAAGGTTGGAGAACTGAAAGCATTGAAAGAAAGAGTAAATAAAAAACATGATATTAGAAACTTAGAAGAACGAATTCTCCTAGACGAGTTACAAGATGCTGACAGAAAACTTGGGATTGTCTCCCCTGTGTATCGAAGTAAAAGCAAGTTACCTCCCTCTAGGTACAAAGACGTGCGGAAACTTCAGGAAGAGGTAAAAAAACATATCTAAAACTGCACTACACAATCATTCATCACTTCACTTGATAAAAAAAGTTGTACATCTCAGCTTCTAGATTTCAATCCATAGTGTAAGAAAGTTTGTCAGTTCAGTTGCTAAAAGTCGGTGGTTTTCAATTTGCAGATTGATTTGCAATTTAATATTATGTTTACATGTTGGTTTTAAAGTAATACATTTTTTTGTAACAATAAACATATTTTGTTTAACTAATATTTAGAGATGTTTTTGTGTGCTTTTCTTGTATTTGTGGAATTTTAAATTCTCTTTCCATATTACAGATGCAGTAATCTCCCTTTTATATTATAGTTATTTCTCCATAATGGATAAACTTTTTGAATGAAGTTGAATGTCCATAAATCAAACTTTGCTTGTTTTCTGGTATATTTTGGATAATTCTAAATCATTGCAGGATCTGATCTTTGCCATTCCTCTGACTAAAAAGTAGAACAAATTTTGTTAATTTTGATATTTGATGTTAGGGGCTTTGGTTGCTGAGTGGTCTTAATTGCACACTTACAGATCACAGCACCTCATACTGCCTTAGTGGTGCAAATCCCACTTGGGCATTCACATAAGGTTTGTGGTTTTCTTTGGCTACTCCAGTTTCCTCCACCATCCCAGAACTGATTTTTTCTATAAGTGACAGAATCTTGACTGGGGTATTAAAATCATTAACAAGAATGATATTGAAGGCCCTGCAACCACTTTGAGGTATCAATTTTTACTCTGTATACAAAGTATTTTTCTTTTTTAACTTTGTTTTAAGATGTGTTTTAAAAATCCCTTTCATTCCAATTCCCACTGTTGATGGAAAATAAAGATGCATATAGATTTCATTTCTGAAAGGGAAATTTTAAATGTAATATGGAAAGAGAAAAGATGTGATATAGTTCTAACATTTTTGTCATTGTTTTAACCTGTTGATTTGACTAAGGATTTCAGTAAGGATGGTATAATTACGTTTTTCAGACAGCTTATGTTTACCAGTAGTAATATAAATTCATTCAAAAATGATCAAGATTTGCAGAAAATTATTTTTTCCCTCTGAAAATATCACACTTCCATTCAGACAGCATATTATTTTTAATTAAAATTGCAAATATACAATGTACATGTATATATGTGTTTGTTTTGTCTTTTTTTCAGTATGAAAATTTACAAGATCAAGAAAATGTCCGACAGAGATCGCCTTTACCTCCCACCCGCAGGAAGTCCAGAGCTTCCAGCGCCATGACAGATACCAGTATGAGTATTCATCTTGATGATGAAGTAAGTTCAAGGTCATTCAAATGTAACCTCTGCCATTCCGGTATTGTACATGGTTCCCACACATCGAGGAAAAGTCTGGAAATTTTTAATGAAGTCAGATGTGGGAACCATGTTGTATTGGATGAGTTGTGGTTTTAATAAAAAAAATGGTGGTATTGTTAATTAATGTGACTTAAATACAACAATTTGAATTTTTGACAAGGAAATCATTCAAAATAGCATTTCCACTAGCTTTTGGTTTAGGACATTGAAGCTTACCTGTACAGAGTGTCATTATCCACATCCCACAAACAGTTAATGGCTTGTCAGTAGCTTTTTGTTTAGGACATTGAAGCTCACCTGCACAGAGTGTCATTTTCCACATCCCACAAACAGTTAAGAATATGTGACACGAATGTCGGTCAAAATGGCTTGTCAGTAGCTTTTTGTTTAGGACATTGAAGCTCACCTGCACAGAGTGTCATTATCCACATCCCATGAAGTCTGTGTTCTTCCTTGTTTTTTGATAGACTAAATATACATGTGCAGGCAAGCATCTTTGTTTTTCTGTTTTCCAAATGTTTTTGTATATAAGTACAATGATGCTTAAGAATGTGTCTAATCTGGAAAATTTGGTTTGGTATGACTTACTATTGACAAGAATTTTCCACACAGATGTAGAAAAGTGTATTTTTGTTTTTTGAAATAGGAATTGATGTAAGAGATGTAATGGGTAGGTCATTCATGATCTGATGGCAGTGTATACAACCAGTCTTTGTTTTGCAATTGAACCGTTATGAAATGGCATTTATAGTCTGTATAAATGCCTTTGCATATCTGCACACTGAATAATGCAATCATGCCATCAATGTAATTAATAGTCTTGTAAATGCCATTCCTCTCAAACTATAGAAACATGCAAGGCAAATGAAGGTATTCTAATATTTGGGTTGTTGTAACAGATAATGAGCAAGAGGACATGGTTACTGTTAGGGCTGTGTATTGGAGGGGCAGTTCCGATACGATACGTATCAAGAAACACCTAGAGCAATACATGATACATATTGACGATACAGGTGTTTTTTGTTAATTACATATGTGTTTTTCTTTGAATTAAATTACCTAAATGTGATAACCCAAATAGTTATCGCCCCGATACTTGTCGGTACTCAGTACACATGGTTCTGTAACTTTTTTTTACATTGAGCAAAATGAAATGTGGACGTGAGTTTATTTCTGACAACTTCCAAAGTGATTTATTTTCAATGTAACTGAATAATTTAACAAGAAATAAGAATAATGAAAAAAACCTGATACGACTATATTTAAGTGATGACAAAACCGATACTTGTATCTGTTTAAAATATTGGTACATACCGGTATATTGTTACAGCCTTAGTTACTGTATGTATATATATATATACAGATGACAACATGCTATAATTGCCAATTTATGAAATTATGGGTCTTATACTCAGGGTGCCTCAGTTGCCTCATAGCGTGCTACGGCTTATGCCCATGCTTTATAAACACCCTGTCATCGCATCATGAATGACTTATGCCACAATTGATTTATTATAACTATTGTAATCATTATTAATAATAAAACTTCCTTTTCAGACTATCTATTATGTATTATGGTAAGCACTGCAGAAATAATTATACTGATATATCTTGGGAGTTTCAAATCTGTTTGTCACTATATCAGGTCCACTCTTATGTTGTCGGTTTTGTTCCCAGATCTCTACTTTTAGAAATTTCAGTTTGTAGATGTAAACTTTTTCATTGCTCTTTTGTTTTTTATTTAATTCTATTCTTTGCAGTATTTTTTCTTGGAAGACTGTCATAGTAATACGATACCGGTAGATTTCTTGATATTTTAAATATTTCAGGCAATGTTTGTTTTAAGAAAATTTTAAACTTTGTGCATCATGATTGAAGCATGCACTCTGAATATGTTGAACAGTATTTCTTCTGTCTAGGCTGGATACACTGGTTTGTTTCTTAAAAACTACTTTTCTTTTGTTGTGAATTCAGTTTATGTGGTTTCATACTTTTTAGACATTAATCTTATATATCAGACTCTATTTCTTTTCCTTACAAGATTTTAGTGTCTTTTCCCTCTTTCTAAACTGCTAACCACCCCTCGTGATCACCACCATAACAGATAACAGCCTGGAAATTTTACAAATTTGAAAAAATTAGAATCTATGCATACTGACAAATTCATCATTCAGACAATATATTTGTTTTTATTGGTACCCAGTATATAGCATTAATTAACTTGTCATAAAATCTGGATGGGTAGCACTTTAACACTGGTTGATTATTTTTGCACAGTTACACAGTATACCAAAGTTGTCTTTCACAAAATTAAAAAATACATGTATTTCTGTCACGCTGTCTGTACATGCCATAAAAAATTAATTTGTTTTTTGGTAACTTATTATCACTTAACAATATACTTTAAACAAACAGATAATTATATCTGTTACATTACCACATCATCAATAGCTCCGTAAGTGGGAGGTCGTGGGTTCGATCCCCGGCCGGGTCTGACCCATGACTTGAAAGTGGGTAGTGACTGTTCTTTCGCCAAACACTCGGCATTACGAAATGAAAGTCACGGTTGTTTCGGATGGGAACTTAAAATAAACGAGGTCCCGTGTCACAGTGGGCTTGGCATGCTAAAGAACCCTGCTGCATAATGCCATCAGCGCAATGCACAGGCAAAATTTCTGCACCTTCGCCTATAGCTGGCGACGTCTCGATATAAGTGAAATATTCTTGACTGGGATGTTAAACACCATTACTCACTCACTCATATCATCAATATTTATACATGTATTGGTAGCAAAACATAATTCATTATGTTAGGCTCTCTATTTTTGAAGCAATCATGTACAGTCAAACCTGTATTTGAGAACCACCTGCTTTTAAAGGTCCAGTTGCTCTTTATTCATGTCATTTAAACCTCTATATAAGGGCCACCTGCCAATAAAGACAACATTTACTGGTTCCGATTGGTGGCCTTTAGAGACAGGTCTGACTGTATTGATAATATACAAAAGTAATGTCTTCTCATGTTGGGTAAATTGTTACATCTAAATCCGAAACCTCATATCATATGAGCTAGATTTATAGGCTTGGGGTTCACCATCCCACAATATTCCAAACCTTGAATTCTATGGTCCCAAATTCCTGTCGTCCAGTAGGACTGGATGAACTGTAATGAAAGGTATTTGTATTACTAAATGCTGGTTTCAGTACATCTTAATGATTCTTCATATGAGTACCCGTAGATTGTCCCTGGCTTGTATACATTGTACTAAGTTAAACATTTTTATGGTTAATTCTACATTTTCATTGATATTAAACAAAATTTTTTAGCAGAAGCTTTCATCTTGTAGAAGCAAATATGATGAAAGCTTTGGTGAAAACTTGTTGAACATTTTGTTTTTCATTAGTGAAAATAATGGCATTTTCCTTCTAGAAAATACTACATTTAGCTAATTTTCCTTCTTACTTTCCCATCTCTGAATGTGAAATGAGATAGAAATTCTGTAGATGTTCTACTTGTCTTGTTCTTGGCCATGATAACTATCAAAACTATCATAACTAATATTCTTTCTGAAAGGTAAGTACTAGTCTACAAAAACATGTTTTGTTTATGTAAATTTCATATGAAATTGACATGTATGTCACATAAAAAATTTCACTTGAATTTCATGTGAAAATTACATCAGATTTATTTGAAGATCATATAAAATTCATCTGAAAATCTAATGAAATGAATGTGAAATGTGATTCACATAAATTCACATGATATACAAAGATTGTTTTATTGGAATGATATTTTGTATAAATTTTCATTTTCATTTTTAGGCAGTACCTGTACATGTATTAGATTTGTAGAATTTGGTAGTAAAACTTCAGATAATTTAATTTATTTTTATGTATGGGCTTCAGTTGTATTAGATTAGAGCAAATTTGTTTATTATTGACTGTTGATTTGTTACATATTGGACTGGTGGCTGATTGACTCATATCTTATATTTTATGTTTATGGGTGCGGCTATATTTGATAGTTACACTGTAGGTTGTAATGAAAATCACAGTCACAGTGATAAGTTAAGACATGATTTATGAATTTTATTGATATTTCATATTTATTATATATATTTCATAACTATTAGGTATATATACCGGTATATATATTTGAGATCATGACCCGTGTAATGGCACACAGTTTGACATAAAGGAAATAGAGTTTAGATTTATCCTTATGAAGTTAGTGACTTTAAAATTTGAATACCAATGTTTACCATATCTACAATTTAATGAGATTTTTTTTTCAGACATAAATTCATATCCTGATGTAATTGTAGATTATTTTATATAAAGTTATGTTATGGACCATTTACATTGGTTTTACTTTGTTCACCCATGAATGGGTCAAAATAACATGGTCTCGATATGAGTAGGTTAGGTTTTAAAGATCCGTCGATCTGCATAGAGAATTTTGAATTTTAAATGATTGATGTATTACAACACTTGATAAGTTAATGTATATATGAAACATTGAATCCAAAGAGCAGACTTTCTAATTAAATCTAAGGGGAAAAAAAACAAATTGTGTGTCTGTCAAAGTAGTTGTGCCATATTTCACATAAGGGAACTTTGGATATTTTTCATATTGCATGACAAAACTTCAACATTGATTTTGAGTTGTCAAGGTGTCAGAAACTATTGAATTGGATGCCAAAAAAATAAACAGTCAATGCACAATATTGACCTTGGTTTCCTGTTTGTGTTATCAAAGTTCTTCTGTATACATAAACAACTCAAAAAAAAAAAAAAAAAAAAAATGAAGGGCTACGGTAAAAATTACTCATTTCCAATAAAGCTAGGTTTCTCATTTCTAGTAGCCAAACTTGCTATTGACCACTGCAATTTCTGGCTATGTCCATCTCTCCTTGTGGGGAATTTGGCCAGCTTTTCTGGCTACTAATACCTGATTTATTGTTTAAAAAAAGTAGCTCCATTTTAGCACATGCGTGACAAAATACTTTTAAAAAGGACTATATTTTTCTAAAGAAATCCATTCTTTAAATACTTCTCTTGTTACAATAATAATTACATCCCCATTAAAATCAGATGTACCAGGTACATGTATTTGTCACAAAGATAGGGCATCTGTGCCCGAGTAGTGTAAAGTCCGCACTCACAGATCACAACACCTCTCACTGCTTAGGTTTGAGTCCAACTAGGCAAGATTCTAGTGTGAGACTGTTGGTCAGTTCATTTGCCAAAGGTCAGCGGTTTTCTGGGGGTATTCTGGTTTCTTCTTCCATTCCTAAAGTGACCATCTCAATATGAGTAAAGATATCTTGACTGGGGTTTAAAACACCATTACTCCACATTATATTTACAAAAGATCATGTCTTGTATGTGAGTTGGTATTGGTACTACTATACAGTCCAACCTGCCTTAAAGGCCACCTCTATATAAGAGCCACCTGCTTATAAAGGCCAGTAGAATTGTATCCTAATTGTTCTATATTCATATTATTTGAACCTGTATATAAAGGCCACCTGTCCATAAAGTCCACTTTTACTGGTTTCCTTGGGTGGCCTTTATAGACAGGTTTGACTGCATATTCATAGGAAATTGTAAGCATGACTTGGCTGTTGATCCTAAACTCCTTTCTAAAATTGCAACTTTCATTTATGTTGTTTGTTTTGTTTACTGCAGGAATATACTCGATATAACCCAAATCAAGATGCCAGGGCACAACAGTTGGCAGAAACTCACGGCAGACAGATGGAATATTTAAGCCTACGTAACAGAGATTTAGAAAAACAAAGAGATGGTTAGTAATTGTATTATATTGATTGATCGAATGGAGTTAAAATCCCAGTCAAGTCCAGACATAACCAGCAATAGTTGAAGTAGCAGAATTTTTTAACTTTGCTTTGCATTCAGGGAAATGTGCAGGGAGGGTTCATTAGTGTGCCACATTTACCTTGAGACAGAACATCAGTTTTTAAGGTCTCTTCTGAAGTACCTATTGACTTTTATTTCTATATGCTGAGTGCTTTGCAAAAGAACAATCACAACCTGTTTTGAAGTGTTGATCGGACCTGGCAGGGGTTCTAGCCCTGATCTCCTGCATACAAAGTGAGCACTAACCAACTACCCTACCATAGTGGTATTATATTCAGCCATTTTGTTAGGTTCATAGGGTCTTTCAGATAAGACCTTAAAAATCCATATACAGAGTCGGTAGGTAAGGCACACTAAAGAACCTTCCCTGCACATTGGCCCAGAGTTCACCACAAAGGTAAAGCTGTCTGCCACTTAACCTATGGTTGATATAAGTGAAATATTCATGACTTGGATGTTGAACCACATTCAATTGATCAGTCAGTCTGACTTTTTCCAGAAGTTTATAAGATTACTTGTTGGAGGTACTCCAGTTTCCACCACAATCCCAGATCTGACCAGCACTGATTAAGTGAAAAAATCTTGAATTGTGCATAAAACATCAATGCTCCACTCTCTTTCACTATTTCAAAAATCATACATAGCTGAAACCAGATCTAACCCAATCATTAAGAAGGAATCAAAACTAATATACAATGTATTTAAAAAATGTGTTTAAAATATTTCAGACATCAGAAGACGGTTAGAACAGTTAGGTACTAAAGGTGTAAAAGTAGACCCAGATAACACACAACAGTTACTAGAGGAACTGAGGGCTCAGGAAAGAAGGAACCAGTTATCTTTAGAAGAACTTAGGAGACAACTCATGAATATGAATCATTCCAGAGTTAATGTCATGTAAGTACAGTTTTAATTTTCAATACTGTCATCGATTTTACCAGTGTACCATATAAAACCCTGTAACATTTGTGTTGAACGTTAATTTCCATTGGAAATGGAATTGCATTACTGTATTTGATGTTTTCCATTAGATACAATATTATTATGAGAATTTGCAACATTAATATTTTCCAAAACATACGACACAAACGTGAAGAGGTATTGGTCATGTGGTAAACTGCCATACTCCATTGACTGCAGATGTCCAATTTTGTGCCATAGCCTTTAATAAAGCTAATATCTTATAATGTCAAGGTCACAAAGGGTGTTTGTTTAAAAATGGTACCTGAGTTAAAATCTCTTTGCAGCTTTTGCTGAATGTCAAGAAACTTGACACAATTGAGTTTAAGCAAAGGTTATATTGCAAAGGTCAAGGTCACTTTAGGACAAATTCTAGTAGTATGGTACCACTTCTCAGTTTGAATTTTATGCCCCATAGTTTATGTGATAGCTTTGTGTCCCAACAAAATAACCTGCTTTATATTGATATATGTTTATCAGTGGCGGACAGTACAGGGTGGGGTGGGGTGTGTGTGTGTGGGTGGGTGGGTGTGTGTGGTGTTTGAATCCCCCTTTATTTCAGTCTATGATACTGTATATGAGTATCACTTGTTCATATTGCAGGAAATTGCATCTCAAAAATGTTCTAGAGGAGCATGCTACCAGACCCCCCAGCTCATTCTTTCGTATCTACCGAAAAATGGAACCCTCCCTTTTCAAAATTCCTGTGTCCACCACTTTTTTCTCAACCATTAACAGTATGTAAGGTTATCTCTCAATAGTTGCTTTAAAACTATTCAAAAAATGCCTTTACCACATTATATATATTTTTACATAAAAAGAAAACTGGACACAGCTATTGAAAATATTGAACATTCAAGAAATTTATTGGATTCATTTGAAGATAAACTTCAAGAAGAACTTGAATTTCAAGGTTTGAAAAGACCAACATACAATAAAGATGTCGGTATACAACTGAGTAAAATGTCATTAGATAGTCTGCCATTTTATAATGATTCTGAGGACTACGGACACTTTGACAAGGAATATACTTGGTCGGTTGCACCAACTGATTATTATGGTGATGTCATGGATGATTATCATATTAAAAAACAAGATGGCCACCATCAGATAGCAGCAGATGGCAGACATAAATCTTCAAACCAATATGGAAGTTGTGTTTCAAGAGACAAATTTAAAAAAAGAGTGTCAGAGTATGGCAGTAAAACAGGACAAAATTCCAGAATAAAACCTAACAGATACAGCGATAGGTCACAGAAAACCACGGAACAATTATTAAATGAATTGATAAATCTAACCAAGAAGCTTAAAAATGGAACTTTAACAACATCAAAATTGTCCAATCAAAGAGAAAAACAGTATTATAACGTGCCTGTCGGATATCGCGCACATCCACTGTCTGTGATAAGAGAGAGTGATGAAACATACTCATACTATGATGATAGGTTTGTTTAGAAAATGTTGGATGTTCAAGTTGTTTTCTTTGAATTTCTTTATGAGTTTTGAAAGTTTAGAATGTTATGAATTTTTAAAAAATGATTTGTGCTTTTGAAGTTCTAGGTTATTTGTTAAACATGTTAGATAGCATTTATCATGTTTATTTTTGGTTATAGTTTGACAGTTTTTGTTTTAAAATTTATTTTCAGGATTTCAAATTAAAAATTATTTAACCCACCCCCACTCCTATTTACTAGTTCAATATTCCAAAGGGTGTTTTACTGATAAATATATTTGTTTACACAAATTCATAAAAATACCAGAATTTGATGTATCTTTTCAGGGATGATTACAGAAGAAGGTTATTGTTTTATTTTATCCCTATCAATAACCGTTTGTGTTTCTAAAATATGTCCTGTTTGTCCTTGGATTTAATGTTTTATCCCGTTTGCTCTTGCATTGTGTGTTTTATCTATTGCAACCTTGATGCATATCCCAAACAGGCATGTTTTATTGTTGCTAAAATGCTTGTAGTGAATTCAGCAAATAGTGAATTTTCAATTGTTTTACTTTAACAGGAGGTACAGGGATGAAGCGTACAGGGATGAAGTGTAACTATTTTGAGTTAGGGACCCAGCTCACTTCATTCAAGAATTTGTAATAGTAATAAACAGCTAAAACGTGTAAACACTAAGGGGCCCAGACTGAATTTTAGTAGCCTGGGCCCCTGCTAAACTTCATCCCTGAGGTGCTTACCCTCCCAGAGCACCTGCCCTCACTTCCTTGGTGGAAGTTTACATGCTTAACTTATTTTACCAATTTTCAAAGTTTTTATTTTGGTTTTTGTGATTTGAACATGGGCAGTATGTTTGTTTTTTTGATTTTAAAGATTTCCATTTCTAAACATTTGACCATTGCATGAACATTGAATAATTAATGTTACCCAAAACCCAATCATTCTTTAAAAAAAAAGACATTAGAGCATTTGCTGTGTTTGCATTTCAAAATGTTCAGCTTGCTATATTTTATGTGGAAGGACCATTAGACTGATTTTAACATCTAAACAGCTTTTGGTAAACTATGGTTGTGGTGTGTCTTCCAATAGCTGCATGTATTTGTAATGTGCCACCAAATGGTTTTGGTGTTTGCATGTGGTATGCCACTCGATGGTTGTGGTGTGCAGTTGTGGTTTGCCACTCAAAAGTTGTGGTTTGCCACTCAATAGTTGTGGTATACCACCTGCTAGTACTTGTAACAGCCTATTTATCATGTTGTTGCTTTCTTTCAGTTTTATTAATTCAATGTTTTCATTGGATGAGGGCATTTAATATTTGTTATATCAGTTTGCTACAGTAAAAATTATCTTCAGTAGTATTGTAGACTAGTCTAACTTTAGCTAAAAATGGTTTTCAAGTTTGGCTTAATGAAAAAATATGTGTAAAATACATTGTACATAATTAAATCAGTTAATTAAAGCATTTAGTCTACTTTGTTCCTTTCTTGTTTTTATTTTGTTTGATTTTTTTGTTGCATGTTAAAGAGTTCTGTTTTGTAATATTTTGTAAGTTTGATATGATAATGAATAATTTTGTTATCAACATCTTTTCAAATTTTGTATGTTATAAAATGATTGTTGTATTTCAATCAGAGAAAGGCTTCAGTGGCCAAGTTGTCTAAAGTGTACACTTATGGATCACAGTGCCTCTCACAGTCTAGGTTCCAATTACAATCAGTCAGAAACTTGTGTCAGAAAGTTCGTTGAGAAGTTCAGTTTTCTATGGGTACTCTGGTTTCCTCCACCATACATCAAACCTGAAATAATTTGTGTATAAACAGAACATAGAAAAGTTTTTGTTGTTAAGAATGCTACTTGTATCTCCAGTCAGATGTAGAGGTGTGATCAGGTGTTTTAACATGGCAGATATTTACTGATTTGAAATAAAATACCAACAAAAGTATAAGTTATGTTAAATGAGTAGGACTATAATTTAGTATTTAATTGTGATTGACCGAAAACAGACTAGGTTCAATTCAAGTACTGGTCAGTAAGTATTACATTCAAATACATGTATTCTATGGATGCACCTAAAAAAAGACACAAATTCTGTGAAATCTTAACTTCTTAACTTCTTATTCAACAATGTTGGCTAAGGTTGAAATTACCATTGAATCATTTTTTAGCTCACCTGAGCCAAAGGCTCAAGTGAGCTTTTCTGATCACAATTTGTCCGTTGTCTGTCGTCGTCGTCGTTGTCGTCGTAAACTTTTCACATTTTCATCTTCTTCTCACGAACCACAGGGCAGATTTCAACGAGACTTGGTCAGATGCATGTCTTGGTCGGTGCAATTCAAATTTGTTCGTGGTGTTGCCATGGCTACCATAACTAGGTCAAGGTGACCTAGGGGTGCAAAAATCTTAAAAAATCTTCTTCTCCGAAAGTATTGATTAGAGAAAAAATCTGATGTGATATTTGGCTTCTCTAGGGTCTTTAGCCTATAGTTTGTTCATTTTGTGAAATTCGGACAAAAAATAGGTTACGCGTTTTTGCGTTTAATTTTGAAAAAATCGTAAAATAGCTTCAAATTGTTATAACTTGACTATTTGGCCAGATAATGACATGGGGTTTTCAGTTTTGACATCTTCTTGTTAGTATCTTCAAATTAAGGTCAATTGTGAAGGTCGTGACCTAATTTTTTTTACCTCTGATTATAATTATTATCTCGAAAACTATAAACTTTTTGTATAGGCATGTATATTAGAATGTTGTAGGTATTGATACAACAATCATTTTGGTGTATAGAAAAAGGTCATGGGTTCAAAGGTCAAGGTCACAGATGTAAAACAATACCAAAATGGTTACTTATCTCGAAAACTATAAACTTTTTGTATAGGCATTTATATTAGAATGTTGTAGGTATTGATACAACGATCATTTTGATATATAGAAAAAGGTCATGGGTTCAAAGGTCAAGGTCACAGATGCGAAACAATACGGAAATGTTTAATTATCTCGAAAACTATAAACTTTTTGTATAGGCATGTATATTAGAATGCTGTAGGTATTGATACAACGATCATTTTGATGTACAGAAAGAGGTCATGGGTTCAAAGGTCAAGGTCACAGATGCGAAACAATACGGAAATGTTTAATTATCTCGAAAACTATAAACTTTTTGTATAGGCATGTATATTAGAATGTTGTAGGTATTGATACAATGATCATTTTGATGTATAGAAAAAGGTCATGGGTTCAAAGGTCAAGGTCACAGATGCGAGACAATACCGAAATGGTTAATTATCTCGAAAACTATAAACTTTTTGTATAAGCATGTATATTAGAATGTTGTAGGTATTGATACAATGATCATTTTGACGTATAGAAAAAGGTCATGGGTTCAAAGGTCAAGGTCACAGATGCGAAAACAATACTGGAATGGTTAATTATCTTGAAAACTATAAAAGTTTTGTATAGGCATGTATATTAGAATGTTGTAGATATTGATGCAATGATCATTTTGATGTAAAGAAAAATTCATTGGGGTTTAGTATTTATGTTTTCTTTAAATCTATCAGCTAGCCATTAGTTATCAGGTGAGCGTATAAGGCCCATGGGCCTCTTGTTTGACATTAAAATTCTGAATTTCAAGGATAATTAGTTGTATAATAATTGTATTTACTAAAATCTCTCTGTTTTTTAAATATTTTAGTGAGGTAGAGAAACCAATCATACAACAGCAGCTACCACCACCACCACCTCCACAGCCAGAAACCTCACGAAAGTCATATATTTATCCTGTATACTACGGAAATTCTCTGGTGGCAGAAATCAGGTATTAGAATTTACATTAACTATTTCAAAATTAAATTTTAAACTTTGTGTACTTTAACCTTGAGAGATCAAAGGTCGCCTTAATTTAAAGAAGGCCCAATCATATAGGATGGTGTATTTTAATTTATAATAATCAATGGTCATCTAATATAGCCCTTCCGCAGCATCTGGCTTCGCTTCCCTGGTGGAAGTTCAGAAGTTGTCAAAGTTTTTACCTTTATTTTGGGATTATAATTTGGAGATAGACCAGTGTGTTTGTTGTTGATTATAAGTTCTGTGCTCATTAGAGAAACAGAATTTGTGCAGGAATGTTTTAATTTTCAATCTCTGGATCAAGTAGCTCAAAATTAATTTTATTCTGTATTAATTACCAGAAATTCATACTGGCATGATTCGCTGTAATTTCATAATAACACTTATACTTTTCAGTGCTTTAAGACAAGCTTACATGCAGAACGGAGGTAATAGACATAGAACTGCTAGACCACATGGCACAGTTTACAGCAGCAGAAGCTCAGGCAATAGAAGAAGCAATGAGAAAACAAGGAATGGAAAAACAAAGAGCTCCCAGAGGTAAATATTGTATAGTCCATCATTTTTGCTATTTATTTGCTTTATTGGAATAAAATCAAACAAATATGAAAAAATAGACACTAAATAAATTGTTTTGCTAAAGCTCGTTCTGGACAGGAAATGTTCATCCTTGTTTGAGATATCTTTGTCTTACCCTGTTACTGGTGTAGATTCTTTTCTCACGTATTTGCAACATAAAACATGTTGTGTAAACGCAAAAATTGCACCAAATGTTCAGTTTTTTATGCCACCATCCGTGCCTGCTGAAAATGACGTAATCAATTTTTGTTAATGTTCTCACGTAAAATGATTATGACGTCATCAATTAAGTGTGTGTAAGTGATTGTGACGTTGAGAAATTGGTGGTTGACTTCGGAACTTTTCTCAACTTATTAAGTCCTCCCAACGATAAATCCAGAGCAGGTATAACTACGCGGGACATTCAGCGTGTAGCCTGTCTCAACCCTAGGGTGAGAAATGAAAATCCCACATGGGTAAAAACAAGGGATTCCCATGTCACAGGTGTGAGAATAAACTGTACAGATCTACTTCTGGAAAATCTTAATGTGAAAAAGTTTGTCAGTTTGCTTGCTGAAGAACAATCCTTTTCTCAGGCCACTGAAGTTTCTTCCACTATCCATGAACTGAACGCTTTGATACAAGTGAAAAAAAATCTTCACTGGGGCATAAATTCTATTACTTCGCTCTTCTCTATTCATTTTCCAACTCATAAAAATTTTGACAGTTATATTTTTTCACTTTAAAAACATAATTTTTAAATTGTTTGTTTTTTTTTAATTTTCAGAGAAGAAAGATGTGAGTGATCATTTAAAGACATTAGAATTTGAGAATGAGCGACTACACAGAGAGTTAATGCTTCTGCAAAATTTGAAACTAAAACAGAAAAGTGATCGAGAAGGTAAATCATATGATAAATCTGTAAAACGGTCAAAGAAATATCTTGCTAAGTTAGACTCATATCACGACCTGAAACACCAAACAAAGACCAAGAAGCGGAGCGATTCATATAAAACTTCAAAATCTAATAAACCTGATGCTTATAAGATACAAAGCAAGCCATATGTCCCTCCGCTAGACTTGAGGGCTATAACTGAAGTAGGGGAGACAAATGCAGGGGAAGTAACTCCTCATGCAAGTCCAGTAGTACTTCAGAAAGAGAACAGTAATTTAGTTCCGGGACTATCCCATGCATATAATCCCTATAGTCAAACATACACAATGAATAATCCAAATAATTACCCATTTAATTATGGTGTACCTTTATATAAGCCTCCTGCTTACCCAACACAAGGGATGAACTTTGACCTTAACCCTCGACTTAACCCCAATGAGTTATACAATTCTCTAAGAATGGGAATAAATAGTGATCAGACCAGAAAGCCAGATTATTATTACAGAATGGATGATGATTTTAGAGCTCGGAAGAGTAGAACACTGGATTTACCTCGGGAACGACGAGGGTCTTATAAATCGCTACGGAGTGAAATCGTGGAGGGTGTTAAAGAACCTCGTTATCATAAAGGTCAAGCCATGCTTAAAGCAAGTTTTTCCAATACGGACTTAATCCGAGAACTGGAAGCAACTGATAAGGAAATTGCCATGCTTAAAGCAGAGGGGTCATCTCAAAAGGGCTATGATAGATCATTTTTACCAGTAGAGAGAGCTCATTGACTAGTTTCTTTAACGCAAATAAACCGAAGGAGAAGCAATACGAAGCCATGGCGATACAACAACAGGATGAGATACATCCATCAGGAAATCAAATTCGGAGTACTTTTATGTACAAAGAACAAAGAATATTACAAGATGCTCAGACTTGACATTATTTAAAGTTACTTGCCATGACAATATAACATTATTAAAAGTGAATATTCTGTCTCATAAGAATGGAGTCTGCCACTGTATCATGTGATTCCTGATAACATTAGTGTGGAACAATTATTTCCATTGGATATACAGTCCAACCTGCCTTAAAGGCCACCTCTATATAAGGGCCACCTCTATATATAAAGGCCAGTAGAATAATATCCCAATTGTTCTTTTTATCATTATTATTTTAACCTGTATATAAAGGTCTCCTGCCCATAAAGACCACTTTTACTGGTTCCCTTGGGTGGCCTTTATAGACAGATTTGACTGTAGAATCATATTAGTTCATGTTTTTTCCTGAATGTAAGAGGTAAATGTTTTTAACAAACATTAAGGGGTGTGGATCACATGGTAAAGTGGTGAATTCCATTCCAGAAGTAAATATGTGTTCTAAGAAAGGTGGTAACAAATCTTGTTTTTTGTATGCCTTTGAAAATCAAAATTTTGAATAGATAGTTAATTTTAAATTCCTGGATGTCAGGGTTTTTTAAACACACTGATCAAGTGTCGAAGTCACTGGTTTAATTATTTAATGCCAGCTGATACATCATATCGCTAAATATTGGTGCACTCTTATTTTAGGAATTTTACTTTATAGAGGTAATATGTGCTGTTTTATTTTAGCATAGAGGTTAGACCATCAAAAGCACTAAAATAAAACTAAAAATCTAAATTTACAGTAACTAGTACAAATTGTACACACTGACCCCTTAGATATAAGTGAAACAAATTTGACTGGGCCAGTGTAAAACACCATTACTCCACTGTACTACACTCATTTGTCATTAATATTTGCTATAAACAGGGTACTCCATGGGAAGTTTAAGTTCCAGGAAAAATGCAGGTGATTTAAATGTTGGTTTTAATGTTTGTTAAATGTTGAATGTTGAAAATTAATGTTTGATCCATGTTTGTGTTTTTTTTTAACAATTTGCAGAAATTGGAGTTTAATGTGTGATTAATGGTGTATTTGATACCTAATTTGTTAAAGAATGTTATGAACAACTCATCTATCAATAATAATCATAAAATTTAGTTAAACATGTTAACTTCCACTAAGGAAGTGAGGCTGGGTGTGCAGGAAGTGTAAACACCTCATGTCTAGCAAGCTACACATGTGACATGTGAAATTGACAATTAAGTATGTAAGGAACATGGATTTTTAGGATGTCACCTTATTTGTGAAAAAATCTACTATGTATGAATATGACATCGCTTGGATAAGAAATAAACTTTGGTGATTTCTAAGATCCTTGTATGAGAATAGCAATAGTTTGGTTCATGTGTACTAAATATCTTTGAAGCAATAACTTACTCCACATCATCAGTTTATTTTGTTTTTTGAAATTATACACTTTTTTTTCTTGAGTATTAAAACAGTATAACAGAAATTAAGTTATATCTATACAACCAGATGGTTATAGAGCATAGCAAAAGTACTTAAACCATACCATACTGGATATATTTTTGTCCAGTGTCTGTCCCAAGACAGGCATTTTATAATCAGTAGTCTTAGAGGGTTCATCTTGTGTCCATTGTCTGTCCAAAGTTGGAAGTTTTATATTAAATAGTCTCAGTATATTTTTCTTGTGCCCATTGCCTGTTCAAAGTCGGGAGTAAAACCCCAATAAAAAGTTCACAGCAAGTGTATGTTGGTGCGGAGTATCCATTTTAAATATCTGAGTGGTCTCACTAACATGTCTAATTTGCCTTTGGTGTGTTTTTGGTTGTTTTGTCTGTTGCCATAGAAACATTTTACTGTTAAGTCTCTTAGTTCCACTGTATCAGTGGTCTTTTTTTCGTTATCATTTCATTTATAGGTATTTTTTAAACCATGGTTTCATGGGCTATTGCCAGTTAAATATTTTTTTATTTTTTTTTATCAAATTATTTTTTCTTTATTGTTATATTGAAATTTTCTATTTTTATGTTGATTTTTAATGGTTTTTTAAAAATATTTGATTATTTTCAATATAACAATATTACTTTATTATTATGTTGGGAATTTGACTTCGTGTATTTATTAATTTGTTTGTTGTGTATTAACAAAATATTTTGACTTAAAAATATATAATTTGTTTACCCTTGTTACACACAAGTTTTGTCAAGGAATTTTTCATTTTTAGCAATGTTTGTTTGAATGTATTGTAAAATAACACTCATTGTACATTGTGTAAAGAAGTTAGTCTAACTACATATATGGACAGAACACCTGGATCCGTTGTTAAAAGCTCTAACTTAACCCACTCCATTAGTGAAAATTCAAAATGTTATTTCAATTATAGGCAAACAACATTGACCAGCTGTTTGACCCTCAATTTAAAATATTTACTATGGCAAGTTTATTTGTGTATAGGGAAGGCAAGTCCATAATGGGTAAACTTAAGAGTAAACACCTGCATTACGGTAACAACTGCAAATCCTAACAATAACCATGTATCGGATGAATACTCCAATATGAATATTCCCAATAAAAGCTCAAGCGGACAAGTCAATGTTGTTTGACTACCGGTATACAAATATTTATTACCACTTTTAACATACAATTTTGATTTAAAATTTTTCTGTTTGAAAAATAAATTGTATGCATTTATTTTTAACCAAAAATTTATAACAGATTAACTTCTACACAACATACAAAAAAATCACTAGCCAAGAGGTTAGGTTTACGGAGTTTTGAACAACTGGGGCCTGGTTAAAAAAGAACTGAATGATTTCAACTACTTAGTGTTTAGACTAACACAACTTTAAACAACCAGACCTTGATTGGCAAAAACCCTGCATGAAACTTTACAAATTGACTCTAATTCACTGGATTGAAACTAAAAGTCATATTTAACAAAGTTAGTCCAAAGTATTCTGTCTTTAATTAAAATAAAATGTCTCCATTCAAGTCAATAACAGAGATATAAAAACAGTCATTTTATCTGTGTTTGGTAGTCCATAACTTGTAAATATTTTAATTACTATTCCTCTTTACATAATGACTCAGTAGTACCTACTTTTGGTTTTTCAAAAGTATTTCACTTTTTTTTGAAAAACAAGTAGTTTTTTAACAATAAAAACAGTTTTCAGAGCACCACTATTCATTAAATTTTAATTTCAATATATGTTTCGGTAGTGCCTTCTACTGATTTTTAAACAGTATTTCACTTTTTCAATAAACAAGTATTTTTCAACAATATTTGTTAAATTTTAATTTAAATATTTGTTTTGAGAATTATTATTATTATGACTATTATTATTTTAAAAGTAAAAAACAAATCTTTTATTTTTTTGTTTTGAAATTTACCTGCTGTGGAAAATTGAGAATCTTTATTCATAATCTATTCTATTATTATATCATTTAAAATTTTAAAAAATACAAATATAAAAAAATTCTATTCAAGCTCAAAATTAATTAAAATAATTATCATGTACTCTATAATATTTAAAATTAGATTATGCAGTAGGTCAATCTTGAGAATATTTTTTATTTGAAAAAATAAATTGAAAAAATGTTTGAGCATATTTACTATGGTATTGTTGTAGTTCTTTGTTTACTTTTTGTAATTAAAAATTATTTTATCTTTAAAATACCATATTCTTTATTTTCTATTTCATATTGCATGTATTGCATTTATAATATACTTTTGATGTTATATCTTATATATGCAGCGATTTGCTTCATTATATTTGCTGTCATGGCAACAGCATATAAATGCAGCAGTCCCCCCTCACCACCCATTGTCATAGACTGTATTATAAACGTGGGTCAAACCTGTTCATGCAAAAAAAAAATAAATGTCATTTTGTTGTTTTCATATATTATATTTTGTTTAATTTTTTATTAAATTTTTAAAACAATTTTATACATGTATCTTAATTTTATTTCACAAATGCAACAGGTGATGGAAAAATCCATCAGGGGCGCAACTGCTGTACCACATGATACCTTCTAACGCTTATGCAGCATAATCAATTCCATTGGATATGGGTTCATGTCATTTCATGTTTTCCAGTCCAAAAGGACATTATTATTTTCAAAACAGTCTCAACAATTGTTTAGGGATGTTTATCATGTACAGTAGTGAATCCCATTAAAATTCCCTAATACTAATTTAATTTATAAGTTCTTGAATTGATGAATTGAACATTTAAGTTCAGCTTCCAGACTAACCTGTTGGTCAGTTACTTCAAGGATTGATAAAATTGTCTATTGTTAGTTTTCCAGATAAAGTCACATTCACAATGCTATCTAGATTTAAACCCATTTATTATTGTCAGAAATTCCTAAGCAAAACCATAGCTCAAGTTTATCACTGGAACCTCTGTTAGTGGAACTGAGACCAGTTGCTTTGGAAGAGTATAAACACCAAATAATGGGACATGAATTCTTAAAAGTCTAGTTACTAGCAACGTTAACAATGAATGGTTAATAATACACCATGTATTTACAATGCATTGATAAGATTGAGAGAAATGCGGCCAAGTTGTTAAGGTTGCAGACTCATGATTGTAGGATCTTATGTTCGAACCCTAGCCAGGTTTAGTGGTATATTCTTTAGCAAGACTTTTATGTAACATTATTCCCGTTCAATCATTTGCTAAATAAATGGGTACCAAGAAATATTCTAGAGATTATCATAAAGATGGACTTGCGTCTAATTGAAGAGGGAGTATTCTCATTCAGTTGACATATCTGAAATCTGTAGAGTGCTCGCTCCTTAAGTTGGAGGTCGTGAGTTTGAACCTCGACGGGTCTGTGACTGTTCTTTCGCCAAGCACTCAGCATTACAAAATGAAAGTCGCGGTTCTTTCGGATTTGAACTTAAAATAAACGAGGTCCTGTGTCACGGTGGGCTTGGCATGCTAAAGAACCCTGCTGTATAATGCCATCAGCGCAACGCACAGGCAAAACTTCTGCATCTTCGCCTAGGTGGCGATGTCTTGTTATAAGTAAAATTCTTGACTGGGACGTTAAACACATTACTCAACTCAACTCGTATCTGAAATCCAGATAAGCTTCTGTCTGGTGAGCCTATACACTTTGAAATATGAGGCAAAAGGACCTTAAAACAGTGGTCTTAATAGACAGGTGGTCTTTATGATATAGACAGGTGGTCTTTAAGATATAGACAGGTGGTATACAGCAAGTTTTACTTAAATGGTATTTCAAAGTAGTTCACTAACAATATGATTAAATTTTAAATTGCACTATATTTTAATTTTGGCAACACTTTGTAGTAGAACATTATTCACATGTAACACCTTTAATTTGCATATTTAATTGCAATTTGTTTCCAGGTATAAACTATATACATCTGATTGGTTGTGGTGATTTTGTGGTGGTTTACTTGTTAACCAAAATTTTGAATATTTTCAGCAACTAAAATTCTCATTCTAAGCATGTAACATTAATGGTATATGGTGTTGAAGGGTTAGATAAATATTCATTCTTGCTGTTTAAAAAATATTTAAAAAATAATTTCTTACTGATTTTTTTATCTCTATCCTCCATTACAGATGACCTGGAACGTGAACTACGGCGATTACAGGCCGACCATTTAGGCAAAATGATGGGGCTACAGAATGAATTGGAACTTTTAAAACAGAGAATGTTATTAGAAAAGCCACCACAACAAATTAGAATAGAAACAAGTCAACCACCTCAACCACAGTTACCACCACCGCCGGTATGCCACCCCTAACGTTTTATAAATAAATAATAAAAATAGTTTCCTTTGCAGTTCAAACCTAAAGCAAGTCATTTGTTTACTATGTCTATGAGTATATGTAAATGTTTCACGGTACCACATATATCTTTCACATTGTAAAAGGGAATCGGAAAAAAAATTAATGAATTGATTGCTTTCATGACCCAAGTTATTGCTAAAATCTGGGGTCTTTGGTGGCCAAGTGGTCTAAAGTGTGCACTTACAGATGACAGTGCCTCTCACCATCTAGGTTTCAATCCCACGGATGGATCCTAGTGTATGATAGTTTTTAGTTCATTTACTGAAGGTCGATGGTTTTCTGGGTACTCATTTCCATGGATAATCCTGAATTAACCGCCTCATTATAAGTGAATGCATTAAGTACAGAATAATTGAATTTGAAGTTACATAGACATAGTAAACAGACGACGTAATGCAGTTCTAATGTAATAGGTTTACATGACTTTAAAATTTTTGATATAGTTATCGCTTATTAAATTTTGATAGTTTTTAATCTGCATATATTTAACCTTCATATAGAATTTTGTCCTATTTTAGACAATTTTTTAAATAATGATTTTTTTATGAATTTGAATCCATGCTTAATAAAAACCATAAAATTATTGTTGATAGTCTAATAATGTAGAAAAAGTAAATGGAAAAAGTGTTAATGTGAAGCTTTGTTTAGTTTAATTTACGGTAATAGAAATAACGTTATCATTAGAAGTAAAATAGTAGGCATTTCTGGTAGGGAAATTTGGTTCTTTTAGTAACAATACTCAGTGATATTTATACTTTAGACCTGCCTCAATCCGACCCTACCTTCAAGTAAGTTTTAGTCAAATCAGTCCAGTGCTACCTTAGTTTTAGGTACATTTGTAATCAATCCTCCCTCCCTAGTTTTAGACGATTTATCCCTCTTTCTTTAGTTTAGGTCATACCAATTGTGATTGTTTATCCACGATATGCAAATTTATTTATTTTTAGCATTAGCGACACTAAACATCATTATATCTTTATTCTTTACTAACATCCTGTAGTTTGAAATTCTTCAGATATTGTATTTATATAGTGTTTTACATATTTATATAGACTGGTAGTAAAAATTGTACATATATTCACCTTAGCAAGTATTTTTGTTTCTTTGTAATGATATTGATTAAATATGTCAATTTTAATTTAAAATGTGAATTATTTCATAAGAAAGTTTAGTAAAAAGTATACATTTAATTTCTTATTTTGAAAATTTTCAGAGTTGTACTTAACAATGGTGAATTTTAATCATACAGCAAAAATTTGTGAATTTTTCTTTTTTGTGAATGGTATTAAAGTTTACTGATTTATATTTATATAAAAATGATATTTTACATCAAATTAAAACTAATTGTACGATTATTGTTCACTGTTCACTCTCATTGCATTATTTACCGGTACAATTATTTTTTTTTTCCATGTGTCTCTCACATTCACATTGATCTTTATTGTTTGTCGTCTTTTATTTGTTATACTTGTGTGTTAATTGTCATCCAAAATATTCATTTAATTGTTGTTATTAAATTTGATGATTTTTACCCAGCTTCAGTGAGTTAATCAGATATTAAAAATGATATTTTTACCTATTTATAGAAATTATGATTTTTATGGAATTACAAATAGAACGTCACTTTACAATTGATTCTCAAAATTCAAATGATCAATATCTATGGTAATTTTGAATAATTTGCATTTTTTTTGGAAAAAGATAATAATGATTAATTTTGGATGACATCTATATTTTCTATTCTATACTCTCTGGTAACAAAGCACACCTGTTTTTTCTCTGGGATATTATCACAAACAGCACAAGTGTATTTTTAGAAGCATGTGTATTTCTAAGTGCATGTGTATTTTCTGAAGCACGTGTATTTATAATCACATCAGTATTTCTGAAATCACAGATACTTAAGCATATATATTCTCACAATTTATACAAAGTTACAGTTGCCATTTTCTTACCCATCTTCATATATTCGGACATTTTGTATATTTGGCAGTTAAACAGTTCTGTAGGAAAAGTGATTTTCGAAGTTTAACATGTATGTGGCCTTTTGTTAAACTCTGACTGTAGGAAAGGTTAGACTGTAGTATGATATATTTGGGGACAAATTATTCAGGTAGTGGATAAGAGTTATGGTCATATTTATTGCAGGTGCATATACTGAGGACAATACCTTACTCTATCTGGTTAGTTTGAACTGCAGTGACCGGAGCAACTTGTTCCTGTATTGACCATAACTACAACTGGTATCCAAAGGAAACCATTGTAAATATACTACAGTAAAACCTCAATTTATTGCCACCATTTGTTAGTCAAATTTTGGCATTATAAAGTGGTTTGACGATAAATTTATTGAAACTTTTAAAGGAATAGACATTGAGACTTCAAAATACTGTGGGGATAAGTGAAGTGGCAAAGTTATCAAGGCACATTATTACACAGATTTATTTAATTGTTTAATAAAAATGTTTATGTGCAAGTCATCTTAAATATAGATTGGTGAACTTGTTAACTTTGCAAAGGTTATAACTATTTAATATCAAACTCAAAATGATAATAAAATTGTTATTATTTTCATTTGAAGGTTACAGTGATCTTGTTTGTTCTGTATATAAAACATAACCAACTAAAATTATATGATATATTATTTTACAAAGTACGGTACATGTATGTCTTTCACATACTTCAAAAGCCAATTTTTATCTACTTTTAGAGTTAGTATTACTGTAAGTTCAATAAACTAGAAACAAAGACAAAATTTTAATTAATTGCTACAGTATTTCAAAACAAGCGTATCTCTTAGAAATAGCTGACAACATAGATGGACAATTTTGGAAAAAGGTTCTGATTGACTTATTAAAAATTATTGTGATAAGATAAAACCAATGAAAAATGTCAGAGTAATGTTGATGTATTGTCTTTGAAGTTAGGTAAAATATGCCACATTTGCCAATTTTTTAATGTGGAGAGTAAAGATTTTTGTATCGTGAGGTAATTGATTTGGAATTAAAATAAATCTTAACTTCTTATTTGCCAAATCTAAATCTGTTGTTGTTAAAGGGAGATAACTCTCGATGTTTTATTGAAATAAAATTATTTGTATGAAATTATGAGAATGGCACAAACGATTTTACCATTTAGATACAAAGAAATGATTTATGGGTAAGAAAATGGCAACAAAACTCTATCTTTCACTGTGTTATACTAATTTTTAATCACAATCTTTATATATATAATGAAATCTCAAAAATTAAAAAAAGTCCCATCCCCACCCCCACATGGAATTCCCAGAGGAATGGACACTTCCACTATCATCAGTTTTGTTACCAGAAATTCTATATAAAACTGATGTATAAACTGAGTATAAAGTTATTGTAAAGGAACCAAATAACACGATGATATTTATATATCGATCAGAAACACAGTGACAATACAGAGATACAACCTTGGTCGTTACAGAGGCCGTACGTTGAAGTAGAACCCATGGCGCCGTATGATCAGTAGTAAGTATCATCTATTTTATTTTATTTTACAATCTGGAAACATTATAAGTTATAAAGTTCTTGACAGGTTTCAGGACCCCATGTAGACATTTACTCTGTCAAAGATTTATAGACCCTGATTAACAGTCTTAAATTGCTGTCTTAGGGATCACATTGCTTCTCACTGCTTAATTTCAAGTCCCACTCAGAGCAGATTCAAATGTGAGAAAGTTTGTCAGTTGACTTGCCGCCAAATGTCAGTGGTTTTCTCTGGGCTTTCTGGTTTCCTCCAACTTCCAAGAACTTATTGCCTCTATGTAAGTGAGCCTGAGACAAAGTGTGCATTAATCTTTGACACAGGTACTTGGGGCCATGTTACCTGCCAAAACCCTGTACAATGTTTTTGTCACCCTTCAAAGTGTCGCTAATTTGGTCTTTTTAACTACAATATTCATATTCTGTTTGACCTACCATGTTACCATAGCAATACTTCTGCAATGTACGGTTTACTTCCCTTTTACCCCTAAACATTGCATGTATCTAAGTAACCCAGCAGATTTATAAACACAGCCAAATTTTGTTCATGTGAATTTCATATGGACAAAATTTGGCTGTGTACCCTGGCAAGTTAATCATTGGCTATGGGAGAAAGTTCTTTGAAGGTTGACAAAATAAGATAGAGGCCTTTGTATCATAGTGTGTTCAACTGAGTGGTTGTCATGGTAATTATAGTTCAAGGTCACTGAAATATTGTAATTATGATACCTAGCCTGTAACACTTATTCTTCGAGATCTCAATGTCACAGAATGTGTTACTGCATGGTTGCCATGGTGATTATAATTCAAGGTCATTGACATAAAAATATGATAACCAACTTGTAATACTAATTCTTGGCAGACATGTTTCGACTTATATATTGAATCTGAAAATGTCAAGTGTTCTTTAATTGTGTTTCATTGAATGTCTAAAGTTTTAAAAAATAGAGGGTCAACAATGGGGAAGCTTGTGTGTGTTTGATTGTGCTTATGTTATATATCTGTATCATTGTATGTATGTTTTTGTGGGTGTCACATGTTTGAAGTTGTCATGGTAACTATTGTAAGAGGAATAAAATCAACATCTACATTAAAAGCTATTTTTAGTCATTTTGAAAAATAAATGACAGTACACATTCAATTTATGAAAAAAAATGAATTTTGATTATAACCATAAAAAGTATTTTCTAATCATAATTTTGACACATTTTCATATGCATCATTAGTTGTTATTGGTGTGATGGTCGGCCATCCATGATCATCAAAACTCCGCGAGTTCTTCAGTCAGCATTCTATGTGGCATAAAGGTCAAGGTCAGGTTTGTTAAAACTTGCAAGACAACATCGCTGCTAGTTTAGCTATAAAAGCATACTTTTAGTGACCACTGGTTTCTCTCTGGCTCTTAGAAACACTTTACCCTGAATTAGTTTTATTAAATTCTTAAATTATTTAAATTTAAAATTTCACCTTTTTTGTATTTAAACCTAGTTTTGATTTTAATAATTTACATAAAATTTAATTTTTATTCAATTTAACTTAGATTTTTTTTACTCGAAATTCAAAATAGAATATTTAATTTAACTTAGATTTTTTTATTTAAAATTCAAAATAGACTTTTTTGGCAGACTATTTGTAGTTGGAATTAACTAAATTTAACTTTGATTTCATTTAATGGTTATATTTATTGAAATAATCTGAAAAAAACCCAAAAAAACAAACAAACAAACAAACAAAAACAAACTATACTGCGTTGCTCTTTCAATTTTACCCATGTGGTATGTAAACTTTTTGGTTCCATTTATCAGCTAGTTCAACCTTGTGAATATGAAAACTTTCACTTCAGCCTGAAGATTTCAGAATCTGTGTTTTTCAGTTTTGCTCCTGTTACTGCAAGATATTGATTACAAAACTTTAGCTTTGGATTAGTACTTGAAATGGTGATTAAATGATGCCCATTATGGTAGTTCCAGAAAGTTCAAGGACCAGACTGTCTTTCCAACTTATTTACCACAATACAAACTTCCAATTTGTGTCAAGCTTTTTAAGTGTCAGAAAATGTTTATAATATTATTTAAAAGATAAATGAATTCTGATTTTTAGTCCAAATCTCTGTATACTATGTTCTAGGACCAGTTTGGATTATTTTTGTAGCAAGTTATACCACAGTACAATCTTACAATATTAATGTTTCATCAGAAAATGGTTTTTATTACTTTTAAAGATTTAATTTTAAATTTTAGTCCAAACCGTTATATACCCACGGCAGACCCAGAATTTGTATCGAGAGTTCGGATTGGTACTAGTCACCTGTCTAACCAGCCATTTCCCCCGACATCCTCTCGTCGTTTCTATAACAGTGAATACTGAGTTTCTTCCCCGTAAGTCTGTAAAGTATTATTAATACTTGCCTGTATAGAACTGACCACTGCACTTGCTCCTAACCTTTTTTTTTCTGGTCAGTAAAAAACTAATTGGCTTTAGTACTATTGACCAAAACTTCAAGCTTGTTAGAATTTTTAGAAGTGTATATATATCTAGTTTCAAATCATTAAGTTTCACACCTATTATGTCCCCTAAACAAAGTGGGGGGGGGGTGACTTACAATTACAATGTTTAATGTTTACTCCATTTTCTTCTGTCAAAAACTATAGCACAGATCTTTATGAAATTTCACATGAACAATCTTTGGGTGGACTAGATGTGCTATTGGCTATTAGTATTTTGTCCATGCACATAGTTGTGAATTTTCCAGTTTGAATTCATTTGGGGGACACTTTTGAAATGGCATCCTATTTTATTAATAACTTTTTAAGATGTTTGATTGTTCCAAAAATGTTTTTTACTAATTATTTTCTTTTTAGTTTTTTTGTGATCATTATAGTTCAACAGAAATTCTATTCTTTTTATAAATGAACAAAAAATGTACCACTTACAACTCTGATCAGACAGACGATAATAAATAAATGAAAAAAGGGAATGTAAACAGAAGCAATCTCTCTACCCCAGCCTTCTCCCCCCCTCCAAAAAAAAAACAAAAAACCAGCAACTGAAAATAATCACAGAAAAAAAGAAGGAAAAACAATTCAGCAACATTTCATATTTCCTCTAAGAGTTGTACTTCCCATGCCAAAACATTGATGTTTATTATCTTCTGTTAATGGAAATCTATTATACCACTGAATACAGTAAATCTTGTTTTTCCCCATCCACAAATTCAACAATAAATTAATGTTTAAATAAATGCTGTTTGGTGTTTCAGTGATGATGATAATCGTTTTGATAAACAACGTGTCCCCACTGCATTTCATACATGGGTAGCGACCCAGAGTAACAAGGCTTTGTCCAGAGAGCAGCCTTTTGGTTATCCCACTAGAGACCCCGAACAAATAGATGGCTAAATGGTCAGTATAATTGCTTTGACCATTAGATTTTTGGACAATATCCTGCTTAACAGTGTGCACCTATCTCGTAATGGTCATTTTGTAGATGTTTATAACTTGCTCCGTATCCCAGCTTAAACAGATGTGCTTTAGTTTCTGTCAGATCAAATACTAGTATAATTGCTTTGACCACTAGACCTTAGGACAGTATCCTGCTTACAGTTGCACCTGTGTCATAATGGAAATTTTTTAGATGTTTAACCTGCTTCATAAACACCCCATATCCCAGCTTAAAACAGTTGTGCTTTAAGTTTTGCCAGATAGACTAGTGTATATACAGTATATTCTTGTGTTTGAATTTGTATACAATGGTTATTATATAAAGCTCAAATGCACTCATGTTTTAAACAGAAGTCTATGAATATTTTACCATGGTCTAAAATTGACTTACAGGTCACATGAAGACACGAAGCTCCAGCAATCTTTATTCATATTTTACCCATATCTTGTTACATGACAAAAACTATTCTGTTGTACAAGGATCTTGACATGTGTACATGTTAAATTTCCAAACACTCCAGTTTTCTCTGCCATTTTAAGACGATTTTAATGCTGTATTCGTAGAAGCACTAATGCACTAAATAAACTTTAATGAATTTATTGATAGACTTCTGAAATTTGATTTTTTTTAATTTCTAGAGCACTATATTAAAACTTATTTATAGCTTCACACATATTTTTTTAAAATTTAGATTTTCATGCCATCTTAGGTATCATGGTTGCTGAGTGTTGTAAAATGTGTGCTTACAGGTCACAGCACATCTCATTACCTAGGTTTGAACCCTGCTCAGATCAGATGTTTGTCACTTCCCTTGCCAAAAGTCTGTGGTTTTCTCGGGATACTCTTGTTTTTGCCATAAAACCTCAAACTGACTTCCTTTATATAAGTAAAAGATTCTTAACTTGTGCATAAAACTCATTTACATCATTTCACTCCAATCATGTCAAAATGGGAGATAATTTAATACATGCATGCATGAAACTTTATTCCCATGTAAAATAACCATCTAATATCACATCAAATTGATCACATGAAATAGTATCTCACCCTATTCTATATCAATCCTGCACTGTAGCTACAAATATTATAATTTTCACCATTTCATAACAGTATTTTAATCTAATGTTTCAAACATTTTTCAAATGGACTTTCTTTTGCTTATAAATAATAAAACTGGTTTAATTTTGCTAAATGTTTTATTTCATTCAATTTTGAATAGTTTTGGTCATATGAAATATTCAATTTTATTTAAAAGTTAAAAACAGTAGATAAATAAATTCTTATCAGACACTCATCATATGATTTAAAATTTCATAAATACTAAATTTCAGAATATCTTAATATAAATTGCAAAGGTAATAATATTTTATATCTTTCTGTATTTGTGAAAAAATTACTATGGTATAGAAATTTCCTCATCAATATTTTTTTTAAAGCTTTAAGCAAAATAAAGTATAAATACTAAAGCTAAATATATATAATCTTTTAAATCAAATTTAAAAATGTTTACATTTCTTTCCTATAGGTGGCAGCACCATACTAATTTAAAGATGTCTGCCTTAGAGTTTTTACCAGCGACCTTCCTTCACCTTTGTGCCACAAACTTGAGTGAATGTGATACTGTTATCATATGTGTCTATTTGGATTATATCATTGTGACTTATATGTACCGTATTTGGATTATATTACCCGTGACGTGTATTTGGATTAATTCATTTTTGACCTGTGACCTTATTGTTGTTGGATTGTTACATAACTTTTTGTTGTAACCAGACAGATTTTTCGCTTTTTTGTTCGGATTAATAATTACATTCGATGTTCAGCATGACACATTTTTGTGTTGCTAATATACAGTAATATCTATTAACCAATGGGGTTTCACCACTGCATCATGTGATCAACACCCTTTAATGTTTGTGTGGGACTATTTGGAAAATGTTTACTTAGGCAATTCCCAGAATAACATTGTTATTATGGGAAAATGTGAACTTTTTTTTATTTTTATTTTTAGCTCACCTGACCGAAGGTCATGTGAGCTTATGGCATAGCGCAGCGTGTGTATGTGCGTGTGTGCGTGTGTGCGTGTGTGCGTCGTTAACACCTATTTTCGACTTATTCTCTGAAACTACTGGACAGTTTTTAATGAAACTTTGTCAGAAGTATATATGGGCCGGTGCAATTCAGATTTGTTCGTGGCGTTGCCATGGCTACCATAACTAGGTCAAGGTGACCTAGGGGTGCAAAAATCTTAAAAAATCTTCTTCTCCGAAAGTACTGATTGGAGAAAAAATCTGATGTGATATTTGGCTTCTCTAGGGTCTTAAGCCTATAGTTTGTTCATTTTGTGAAATTCGGATAAAAAATAGGTTACGCGTTTTTGCGTTTAATTTTGAAAAAATCGTAAAATAGCTTCAAATTGTTATAACTTGACTATTTGACCAGATAATGACATGGGGTTTTCAGTTTTGACATCTTCTTGTTAGTATCTTCAAATTGAGGTCAAGGTCAATTGTGAAGGTCGTGACCTAATTTTTTTTACCTCTGATTATAATTATTATCTCGAAAACTATAAACTTTTTGTATAGGCATGTATATTAGAATGTTGTAGGTATTGATACAACGATCATTTTGATGTATAGAAAAAGGTCATGGGTTCAAAGGTCAAGGTCACAGATGTGAAACAATACCGAAATGGTTAATTATCTTGAAAACTATAAACTTTTTGTATAGGCATGTATATTAGAATGTTGTAGGTATTGATACAACGATCATTTTGATGTATAGAAAAAGGTCATGGGTTCAAAGGTCAAGGTCACAGATGCGAAACAATACCGAAATGGTTAATTATCTCGAAAACTATAAACATTTTGTATAGGCATGTATATTAGAATGTTGTAGGTATTGATACAACGATCATTTTGATGTATAGAAAAAGGTCATGGGTTCAAAGGTCAAGGTCACAGATGCGAAACAATACAGAAATGGTTAATTATCTCGAAAACTATTAACATTTTGTATAGGCATGTATATTAGAATGTTGTAGGTATTGATACAATGATCATTTTGATGTATAGAAAAAGGTCATGGGTTCAAAGGTCAAGGTCACAGATGCAAAACAATACCCAAATGGTTAATTATCTCAAAAACTATAAACTTTTTGTATAGGCATGTATATTAGAATGTTGTAAGTATTGATACAACGATCATTTTGATGTATAGAAAAAGGTCATGGGTTCAAAGGTCAAGGTCACAGATGCGAAACAATACCGTAATGGTTAATTATCTCGAAAACTATAAACTTTTTGTATATGCATGTATATTAGAATGTTGTAGATATTGATACAACAATCATTTTGATGTATAGAAAAAGGTTATGGGTTTAAAGGTCAAGGTCACATATGCGAAACAATACCGAAATGGTTAATTATCTTGAAAACTATAAACTTTTTGTATAGGCATGTATATTAGAATGTTGTAGGTATTGATACAACGATCATATTGATGTATAGAAAAAGGTCATGAGTTCAAAGGTCAAGGTCACAGATGTGAAACAATACTGAAATGGTTAACTATCTTGAAAACTATTAACTTTTTGTATAGGCTTTTATATTAGAATGTTGTAGGTATTGATACAACAGTTATCATGATTTAAAGAAAAAAGTCATTGGGGTTTAGTATTTATGTTTTCTTTAAATCTATCAGCTAGCCATTAGTTGTCAGGTGAGCGTATCAGGCCCATGGGCCTCTTGTTTTTTTTTTAATTTAACATTCAACTTTAACATTATAAGTGACATAATAAAGTTAATTAACAAAAATATTTTTCCGTTTGATTCCAAGTCCTCGGGATCCTGTCTTACTAGACAATATTAATCTGTTAACCAGCGTGACTGTTATCTTGTAACTAATGGTCAATGATTGAAAAAATTTGCGGTTTATCACGTGCAATAATGATATAGTGTATAGTCTGGGAAAATGTGAACTGATATGATGCAAAGCCAATGAAAATAATTTCTCCACACAAGTGTTAAGGGGTATCACATGGTTCAGTGGCAAACCTCATTACTCTGTGTTTAGTGTGGTGTATGTATTTGTGTTGTTAAACAATTTGGATAAACTACGCAGACCGCTTCATCCTACACAACTTCTGTTCCAAATACTAATGTTGTGTACAATTTGTTTTTTCATATGATCTGATGTTCAAATGTGGTGAATTTTACTGTTATGGTGCTCATGATTATTATGCTGAACTTATATCAACATTTAAAAAGACTTTTAGTAATAATAGGGGTTCACCAGGGTAACATCTAATGTTTGTGTGACTATGTTTGCCATTGGACATGAAATAGCATAAGTTGATGTTTTCCCATAAAAATAAATCATGATGTTTTCCCATGAAAGCTACAATGTGAAAGGAATGTGTGATGTAAATGTTTTCTATAAAATTTTGCACAAACAATATTGATCATGTGTTACCATGGCAACCCTGTTATCAGTCGTCCAATATATTTGTATTTATTCTATTTTAATTTTATAAAATATTGTTTTAAATTATTTACTGTTTTTTTTATCTTCTTAACAACATGTATCAGATGTTGCAGAAAATGCCATGGCAAATTTAAAACAATTTTTTTGGCTATATAGCAGTACTTGTCCCTATGAAGTAAGCAGCAAGTTGGAGAAATGAAATTTTATGCCCAGTCAAGATTCTTTCACTTATTGAAGCGGTCCGTTTAATGATTGTGGAAGAAAAAAGAGTGTCAGGAGAAAACCACTTACCTTTGGCAAGCAACCTGACAAACTCTCTCACACAAGCATTTGTGCTAGATTCTAAGTTGGATTCTAGCCTAGGTGGTAAGAGGCACTGTGATTAGTGAGTGAATGGTACAGATCACTCAGCCACAAAAGCTCCCTATGGAGTAAAGAAGTCTGCAGCTTGAGTAGCAGCACCAGTGCTGGGCATCCAGTGATAAAGTTAATGGTTTTAGTGTCACAAAAAAATATGGATCAAAACCTTTATAATATCTGGTTTGATTGGACATGTTCATCTAGTCATGTATTTTGCATTTATGAATAAAATAAACTTTAGAAAAATTAAACAAAATCTGTGTTCTGGAAGAGATTTCAGATTTAGACATTTTCATATGCATCATTAGTTGTTATTGGTGTGATGGTCGGCCATCCATGATCATCAAAACTCCGCGAGTTCTTCAGTCAGCATTCTATGTGGCATAAAGGTCAAGGTCAGGTTTGTTAAAACTTGCAAGACAACATCGCTGCTGGTTTAGCTATAAAAGCATACTTTTAGTGACCACTGGTTTCTCTCTGGCTCTTAGAAACACTTTACCCTGAATTAGTTTTATTAAATTCTTAAATTATTTAAATTTAAAATTTCACCTTTTTTTGTATTTAAACCTAGTTTTGATTTTAATAATTTACATAAAATTTAATTTTTATTCAATTTAACTTAGATTTTTTTTACTCGAAATTCAAAATAGAATATTTAATTTAACTTAGATTTTTTTATTTAAAATTCAAAATAGACTTTTTTGGCAGACTATTTGTAGTTGGAATTAACTAAATTTAACTTTGATTTCATTTAATGGTTATATTTATTGAAATAATCTGAAAAAAACCCAAAAAAACAAACAAACAAACAAACAAAAACAAACTATACTGCGTTGCTCTTTCAATTTTACCCATGTGGTATGTAAACTTTTTGGTTCCATTTATCAGCTAGTTCAACCTTGTGAATATGAAAACTTTCACTTCAGCCTGAAGATTTCAGAATCTGTGTTTTTCAGTTTTGCTCCTGTTACTGCAAGATATTGATTACAAAACTTTAGCTTTGGATTAGTACTTGAAATGGTGATTAAATGATGCCCATTATGGTAGTTCCAGAAAGTTCAAGGACCAGACTGTCTTTCCAACTTATTTACCACAATACAAACTTCCAATTTGTGTCAAGCTTTTTAAGTGTCAGAAAATGTTTATAATATTATTTAAAAGATAAATGAATTCTGATTTTTAGTCCAAATCTCTGTATACTATGTTCTAGGACCAGTTTGGATTATTTTTGTAGCAAGTTATACCACAGTACAATCTTACAATATTAATGTTTCATCAGAAAATGGTTTTTATTACTTTTAAAGATTTAATTTTAAATTTTAGTCCAAACCGTTATATACCCACGGCAGACCCAGAATTTGTATCGAGAGTTCGGATTGGTACTAGTCACCTGTCTAACCAGCCATTTCCCCCGACATCCTCTCGTCGTTTCTATAACAGTGAATACTGAGTTTCTTCCCCGTAAGTCTGTAAAGTATTATTAATACTTGCCTGTATAGAACTGACCACTGCACTTGCTCCTAACCTTCTTTTTTTCTGGTCAGTAAAAAACTAATTGGCTTTAGTACTATTGACCAAAACTTCAAGCTTGTTAGAATTTTTAGAAGTGTATATATATCTAGTTTCAAATCATTAAGTTTCACACCTATTATGTCCCCTAAACAAAGTGGGGGGGGGGGTGACTTACAATTACAATGTTTAATGTTTACTCCATTTTCTTCTGTCAAAAACTATAGCACAGATCTTTATGAAATTTCACATGAACAATCTTTGGGTGGACTAGATGTGCTATTGGCTATTAGTATTTTGTCCATGCACATAGTTGTGAATTTTCCAGTTTGAATTCATTTGGGGGACACTTTTGAAATGGCATCCTATTTTATTAATAACTTTTTAAGATGTTTGATTGTTCCAAAAATGTTTTTTACTAATTATTTTCTTTTTAGTTTTTTTGTGATCATTATAGTTCAACAGAAATTCTATTCTTTTTATAAATGAACAAAAAATGTACCACTTACAACTCTGATCAGACAGACGATAATAAATAAATGAAAAAAGGGAATGTAAACAGAAGCAATCTCTCTACCCCAGCCTTCTCCCCCCTCCAAAAAAAAAACAAAAAACCAGCAACTGAAAATAATCACAGAAAAAAAGAAGGAAAAACAATTCAGCAACATTTCATATTTCCTCTAAGAGTTGTACTTCCCATGCCAAAACATTGATGTTTATTATCTTCTGTTAATGGAAATCTATTATACCACTGAATACAGTAAATCTTGTTTTTCCCCATCCACAAATTCAACAATAAATTAATGTTTAAATAAATGCTGTTTGGTGTTTCAGTGATGATGATAATCGTTTTGATAAACAACGTGTCCCCACTGCATTTCATACATGGGTAGCGACCCAGAGTAACAAGGCTTTGTCCAGAGAGCAGCCTTTTGGTTATCCCACTAGAGACCCCGAACAAATAGATGGCTAAATGGTCAGTATAATTGCTTTGACCATTAGATTTTTGGACAATATCCTGCTTAACAGTGTGCACCTATCTCGTAATGGTCATTTTGTAGATGTTTATAACTTGCTCCGTATCCCAGCTTAAACAGATGTGCTTTAGTTTTCTGTCAGATCAAATACTAGTATAATTGCTTTGACCACTAGACCTTAGGACAGTATCCTGCTTACAGTTGCACCTGTGTCATAATGGAAATTTTTTAGATGTTTAACCTGCTTCATAAACACCCCATATCCCAGCTTAAAACAGTTGTGCTTTAAGTTTTGCCAGATAGACTAGTGTATATACAGTATATTCTTGTGTTTGAATTTGTATACAATGGTTATTATATAAAGCTCAAATGCACTCATGTTTTAAACAGAAGTCTATGAATATTTTACCATGGTCTAAAATTGACTTACAGGTCACATGAAGACACGAAGCTCCAGCAATCTTTATTCATATTTTACCCATATCTTGTTACATGACAAAAACTCTTCTGTTGTACAAGGATCTTGACATGTGTACATGTTAAATTTCCAAACACTCCAGTTTTCTCTGCCATTTTAAGACGATTTTAATGCTGTATTCGTAGAAGCACTAATGCACTAAATAAACTTTAATGAATTTATTGATAGACTTCTGAAATTTGATTTTTTTTAATTTCTAGAGCACTATATTAAAACTTATTTATAGCTTCACACATATTTTTTTAAAATTTAGATTTTCATGCCATCTTAGGTATCATGGTTGCTGAGTGTTGTAAAATGTGTGCTTACAGGTCACAGCACATCTCATTACCTAGGTTTGAACCCTGCTCAGATCAGATGTTTGTCACTTCCCTTGCCAAAAGTCTGTGGTTTTCTCGGGATACTCTTGTTTTTGCCATAAAACCTCAAACTGACTTCCTTTATATAAGTAAAAGATTCTTAACTTGTGCATAAAACTCATTTACATCATTTCACTCCAATCATGTCAAAATGGGAGATAATTTAATACATGCATGCATGAAACTTTATTCCCATGTAAAATAACCATCTAATATCACATCAAATTGATCACATGAAATAGTATCTCACCCTATTCTATATCAATCCTGCACTGTAGCTACAAATATTATAATTTTCACCATTTCATAACAGTATTTTAATCTAATGTTTCAAACATTTTTCAAATGGACTTTCTTTTGCTTATATAATAATAAAACTGGTTTAATTTTGCTAAATGTTTTATTTCATTCAATTTTGAATAGTTTTGGTCATATGAAATATTCAATTTTATTTAAAAGTTAAAAACAGTAGATAAATAAATTCTTATCAGACACTCATCATATGATTTAAAATTTCATAAATACTAAATTTCAGAATATCTTAATATAAATTGCAAAGGTAATAATATTTTATATCTTTCTGTATTTGTGAAAAAATTACTATGGTATAGAAATTTCCTCATCAATATTTTTTTTAAAGCTTTAAGCAAAATAAAGTATAAATACTAAAGCTAAATATATATAATCTTTTAAATCAAATTTAAAAATGTTTACATTTCTTTCCTATAGGTGGCAGCACCATACTAATTTAAAGATGTCTGCCTTAGAGTTTTTACCAGCGACCTTCCTTCACCTTTGTGCCACAAACTTGAGTGAATGTGATACTGTTATCATATGTGTCTATTTGGATTATATCATTGTGACTTATATGTACCGTATTTGGATTATATTACCCGTGACGTGTATTTGGATTAATTCATTTTTGACCTGTGACCTTATTGTTGTTGGATTGTTACATAACTTTTTGTTGTAACCAGACAGATTTTTCGCTTTTTGTTCGGATTAATAATTACATTCGATGTTCAGCATGACACATTTTTGTGTTGCTAATATACAGTAATATCTATTAACCAATGGGGTTTCACCACTGCATCATGTGATCAACACCCTTTAATGTTTGTGTGGGACTATTTGGAAAATGTTTACTTAGGCAATTCCCAGAATAACATTGTTATTATGGGAAAATGTGAACTTTTTTTTATTTTTATTTTTAGCTCACCTGACCGAAGGTCATGTGAGCTTATGGCATAGCGCAGCGTGTGTGTGTGCGTGTGTGCGTGTGTGCGTCGTTAACACCTATTTTCGACTTCTCCTCTGAAACTACTGGACAGTTTTTAATGAAACTTTGTCAGAAGTATATATGGGCCGGTGCAATTCAGATTTGTTCGTGGCGTTGCCATGGCTACCATAACTAGGTCAAGGTGACCTAGGGGTGCAAAAATCTTAAAAAATCTTCTTCTCCGAAAGTACTGATTGGAGAAAAAATCTGATGTGATATTTGGCTTCTCTAGGGTCTTAAGCCTATAGTTTGTTCATTTTGTGAAATTCGGATAAAAAATAGGTTACGCGTTTTTGCGTTTAATTTTGAAAAAATCGTAAAATAGCTTCAAATTGTTATAACTTGACTATTTGACCAGATAATGACATGGGGTTTTCAGTTTTGACATCTTCTTGTTAGTATCTTCAAATTGAGGTCAAGGTCAATTGTGAAGGTCGTGACCTAATTTTTTTTACCTCTGATTATAATTATTATCTCGAAAACTATAAACTTTTTGTATAGGCATGTATATTAGAATGTTGTAGGTATTGATACAACGATCATTTTGATGTATAGAAAAAGGTCATGGGTTCAAAGGTCAAGGTCACAGATGTGAAACAATACCGAAATGGTTAATTATCTTGAAAACTATAAACTTTTTGTATAGGCATGTATATTAGAATGTTGTAGGTATTGATACAACGATCATTTTGATGTATAGAAAAAGGTCATGGGTTCAAAGGTCAAGGTCACAGATGCGAAACAATACCGAAATGGTTAATTATCTCGAAAACTATAAACATTTTGTATAGGCATGTATATTAGAATGTTGTAGGTATTGATACAACGATCATTTTGATGTATAGAAAAAGGTCATGGGTTCAAAGGTCAAGGTCACAGATGCGAAACAATACAGAAATGGTTAATTATCTCGAAAACTATTAACATTTTGTATAGGCATGTATATTAGAATGTTGTAGGTATTGATACAATGATCATTTTGATGTATAGAAAAAGGTCATGGGTTCAAAGGTCAAGGTCACAGATGCAAAACAATACCCAAATGGTTAATTATCTCAAAAACTATAAACTTTTTGTATAGGCATGTATATTAGAATGTTGTAAGTATTGATACAATGATCATTTTGATGTATAGAAAAAGGTCATGGGTTCAAAGGTCAAGGTCACAGATGCGAAACAATACCGTAATGGTTAATTATCTCGAAAACTATAAACTTTTTGTATATGCATGTATATTAGAATGTTGTAGATATTGATACAACAATCATTTTGATGTATAGAAAAAGGTTATGGGTTTAAAGGTCAAGGTCACATATGCGAAACAATACCGAAATGGTTAATTATCTTGAAAACTATAAACTTTTTGTATAGGCATGTATATTAGAATGTTGTAGGTATTGATACAACGATCATATTGATGTATAGAAAAAGGTCATGAGTTCAAAGGTCAAGGTCACAGATGTGAAACAATACTGAAATGGTTAACTATCTTGAAAACTATTAACTTTTTGTATAGGCTTTTATATTAGAATGTTGTAGGTATTGATACAACAGTTATCATGATTTAAAGAAAAAAGTCATTGGGGTTTAGTATTTATGTTTTCTTTAAATCTATCAGCTAGCCATTAGTTGTCAGGTGAGCGTATCAGGCCCATGGGCCTCTTGTTTTTTTTTAATTTAACATTCAACTTTAACATTATAAGTGACATAATAAAGTTAATTAACAAAAATATTTTTCCGTTTGATTCCAAGTCCTCGGGATCCTGTCTTACTAGACAATATTAATCTGTTAACCAGCGTGACTGTTATCTTGTAACTAATGGTCAATGATTGAAAAAATTTGCGGTTTATCACGTGCAATAATGATATAGTGTATAGTCTGGGAAAATGTGAACTGATATGATGCAAAGCCAATGAAAATAATTTCTCCACACAAGTGTTAAGGGGTATCACATGGTTCAGTGGCAAACCTCATTACTCTGTGTTTAGTGTGGTGTATGTATTTGTGTTGTTAAACAATTTGGATAAACTACGCAGACCGCTTCATCCTACACGACTTCTGTTCCAAATACTAATGTTGTGTACAATTTGTTTTTTCATATGATCTGATGTTCAAATGTGGTGAATTTTACTGTTATGGTGCTCATGATTATTATGCTGAACTTATATCAACATTTAAAAAGACTTTTAGTAATAATAGGGGTTCACCAGGGTAACATCTAATGTTTGTGTGACTATGTTTGCCATTGGACATGAAATAGCATAAGTTGATGTTTTCCCATAAAAATAAATCATGATGTTTTCCCATGAAAGCTACAATGTGAAAGGAATGTGTGATGTAAATGTTTTCTATAAAATTTTGCACAAACAATATTGATCATGTGTTACCATGGCAACCCTGTTATCAGTCGTCCAATATATTTGTATTTATTCTATTTTAATTTTATAAAATATTGTTTTAAATTATTTACTGTTTTTTTTATCTTCTTTAACAACATGTATCAGATGTTGCAGAAAATGCCATGGCAAATTTAAAACAATTTTTTTGGCTATATAGCAGTACTTGTCCCTATGAAGTAAGCAGCAAGTTGGAGAAATGAAATTTTATGCCCAGTCAAGATTCTTTCACTTATTGAAGCGGTCCGTTTAATGATTGTGGAAGAAAAAAGAGTGTCAGGAGAAAACCACTTACCTTTGGCAAGCAACCTGACAAACTCTCTCACACAAGCATTTGTGCTAGATTCTAAGTTGGATTCTAGCCTAGGTGGTAAGAGGCACTGTGATTAGTGAGTGAATGGTACAGATCACTCAGCCACAAAAGCTCCCTATGGAGTAAAGAAGTCTGCAGCTTGAGTAGCAGCACCAGTGCTGGGCATCCAGTGATAAAGTTAATGGTTTTAGTGTCACAAAAAAATATGGATCAAAACCTTTATAATATCTGGTTTGATTGGACATGTTCATCTAGTCATGTATTTTGCATTTATGAATAAAATAAACTTTAGAAAAATTAAACAAAATCTGTGTTCTGGAAGAGATTTCAGATTTAGACATTGCAGACACAGTGCACAGAATAGCACACAACAGCAAACAACATGGCTGAAATGCAAGAAACAAGATGCAAAACACATATTAGAACCAATTTTGTTTAGTATAATTATAAAACTCCAGACTTCTGTCTGGCAAAAGACATTATGATGATAAAATGGTATCAAGTACTTTTGTAAAAACTAAAGCAATCCTACTTGTATTCTACAACCTTTGTTCCTATGTATTTAAAAATAAGTTTTTTCACCAAACTTTACATAAACCAACAACCCAGTGTAAAGCTATTTATATTTTTGAAAGAATTATACAAGCATTAGTGTTACTTTGTCCTTGTGACAGAAGTCATCAGAAGTGATCGGGGATGGGACCTTTATAAGACTGGAGCACTCTACTGCTTGGTTTACATATCTTCATACAAAAACAATCTTTCTATTTTCCAAATGGAGACCAGATAGCTGACAGAATGGTTACAAGTTGCAATCAAAGAACATGCTTTTTTGACATATTATGCACAAACCAAACACCACCATTAAGATTCCATTCTATTCCAGTTACAGTAAAACCTCAATTCATTACCATCATATGTTTAGTCAGATTTTGTCATTATAAAAGAGTATGGTGATAAATTGATGGAGGCTTATACAAAAATGTAGACATATGAATTTTGGAATAGTCAAAATACTCATTATAAAAGAGTATGATGATAAATTGATGGAGGCTTATACAAAAATGTAGACATATGAATTTTGGAATAGTCAAAATAGTATGGCATTATGCAAGGTGACAAAGTTGTTGGGAGGCATTATGATGAGTTGAGTTGAGTAATGGTGTTTAACGTCCCAGTCAAGAATATTACACTTATATTGAGACGTCACCAGCTATAGGTGAAAGTGCAGAAATTTTGCCTGTACGTTGCGCTGATGCGCCGAAGGGGACTTTAGGTTTGTGCTCTGTCTGTCTGTCCATCCGTCCGTCCGTCTGTCCGTCCATCCGTCTGTCACACCTCAGTTTTCCACACTTTTTTTCTAAAATCTTGTAGATAATGAACTGATTTTTGGTTAGTGAGTCTACCATGATGAGTTGCAGATCAAGTTAGTGTTTCATTCTGGTCCGCAAATTTTTACATGAGTTATGGCCCTTTGAACTTTGAAAATTCACTGAAATTTCAGTTTTCCGCACTTTTTTTCTAAATGCTTTTAGATAATGAACTGATTTTTGGTATATGAGTCTACCATGATGAGTTACAGATCAAGTTTACGTTTCGTTTCCATCTGCTAATTTTTACCGGAGTTATGGCCCTTTGAACTTTGAAAATTCACAGAAATTTTAGTTTTCCGCACTTTTTTTCTAAATGCTTTTAGATAATGAACTGATTTTTGGTATATGAGTCTACCATGATGAGTTACAGATCAAGTTTATGTTTCTTTTCCATCTGCTAATTTTTACTGGAGTTATGGCCCTTTGAACTTTGAAAATTCACAGAAATTTTTATTTTCCGCATTTTTTTTCTAAATGCTTTTAGATAATGAACTGATTTTTGGTTAGTGAGTCTACCATGATGAGTTACAGATCAAGTTTATGTTTCGTTTTCATCTGCTAATTTTTACCGGAGTTATGGCCCTTTGATCTTTGAAAATTCACAGAAATTTTAGTTTTCCGCACTTTTTTCTACACGCTTGCAGAAATGGAACTAATGTTTGGTATGTGACTCTACCATGATGAGTTACAGATCAAGTTTATGTTTCGTTTCCATCTGCTAATTTTTACCGGAGTTATGGCCCTTTGAACTTTGAAAATTCACTGAAATTTCAGTTTTCCGCACTTTTTTTCTAAATGCTTTTAGATAATGAACTGATTTTTGGTATATGAGTCTACCATGATGATTTACAGATCAAGTTTATGTTTCTTTTCCATCTGCTAATTTTTACTGGAGTTATGGCCCTTTGAACTTTGAAAATTCACAGAAATTTTTATTTTCCGCACTTTTTTTCTAAATGCTTTTAGATAATGAACTGATTTTTGGTATATGAGTCTACCATGATGAGTTACAGATCAAGTTTATGTTTCTTTTCCATCTGCTAATTTTACTGGAGTTATGGCCCTTTGAACTTTGAAAATTCACAGAAATTTTTATTTTCCGCATTTTTTTCTAAATGCTTTTAGATAATGAACTGATTTTTGGTATATGAGTCTACCATGATGAGTTACAGATCAAGTTTATGTTTCGTTTTCATCTGCTAATTTTTACCGGAGTTATGGCCCTTTGATCTTTGAAAATTCACAGAAATTTTAGTTTTCCGCACTTTTTTTCTACACGCTTGCAGAAATGGAACTAATGTTTGGTATGTGACTCTACCATGATGAGTTACAGATCAAGTTTATGTTTCGTTTCCATCTGCTAATTTTTACCGGAGTTATGGCCCTTTGAACTTTGAAAATTCACTGAAATTTCAGTTTTCCGCACTTTTTTTCTAAATGCTTTTAGATAATGAACTGATTTTTGGTATATGAGTCTATCATGATGAGTTACAGATCAAGTTTACGTTTCGTTTCCATCTGCTAATTTTTACCGGAGTTATGGCCCTTTGAACTTTGAAAATTCACAGAAATTTTAGTTTTCCGCACTTTTTTTTCTACACGCTTGCAGAAATGGAACTAATGTTTGGTATGTGACTCTACCATGATGAGTTACAGATCAAGTATATGTTTCGTTTCCATCTGCTAATTTTTACAGGAGTTATGGCCCTTTGAACTTTGAAAATTCACTGAAATTTCAGTTTTCTGCTCTTTTTTTCTACAAGCTTGCAGTTAATGAATTGTTTTTTGGTATGCAGGTCAACCATGATGAGTTACAGATCAAGTTTACGTTTTGTTTCATTCCACTAGTATTTTTTATGGGAGTTATGGCCCTTTGAACTTTGAAAATTCAATGAAATTTCAGTTTTTTGCACTTTTTTCTACATGCTTGCAGATAATGAATTTTTGAGAACTCCATTGCTGGTTTTTGATTTTACTATGATCAAGTTTTGCTTTCATCTTGAACAACACATATAATTTATAACTATAAATCTTTGTACCATATAATAATGTACATTTTTCCTAAAACTTTGGGATTAGTGAAATATGCGACCGGTAGGGGACTATGTATTGTTTTGCAATACTCTCAGAATGCTTGTTTTCTCTAATGAACTGTAAATATGGTTATTTTTGTGTAATTGAAATTTTAGATGTGTTCCAAATTGAGGAAAATTGCAAAGATTTCCCCTCTTGAAAATAATGCAAAGTCATGTTTCATACTATGCACTGAACCCCAAGAATGGACAAGATCATGAAAATATCCACCTAGTGAAATGTTAATAATATGATTTTATGAAAATTTCCACCATGTTTACAGTAAGTTGTTTTACTCAATATATCATTGTTTTATTTATGTGTATGACATTTTCTTGTTTAGTGCTGGATTTGTCATATTTTATGACTTTGTGTTAAATATGGATCCTCGTGTTACGGCGTGTAGACTGATCGTTGGATTACACAGTACGTCTGCTGTTGTTGGAGACCCTACAGTACTGCCGACAGTATACACAGAACCTGCCACCAGGGGAACATACTACCAGAACTCGTCCAATGCTGTCATTGGAGCCAGACAACCTGTACCAAAGTAAATATTTACAACGTAGAACCCTAGAATTTTTATGCCCTCAGGAAACAAAGTTTATGGGGGAGGGCTTTATAGGGAACACCCTGTCCGACCATCTGGTCATCTGTCTCGATATTGTGTCCACTCCATATCTTCTATGTCTATGGATGGATTTTCATCAAGCTTGGCACAAAAGTAAACCAGCATGAATCAGTGTCTAACATACAAAATTAAAGTACATAGGTCAAGGTCACAAGGTCAAATCTTAGAAATAACAACTTATTGATAAGAAAAATGGGGGGGGGGCATTTGTCTTTCAAGAGACTGCTCTTGTTACAAAAAAGTGCCCTAGAGTTTTATTTGTTTAATTGAAAATGATACAGTAACTTAAAAAATGTATTGTGGCTAGCACTGTGATTGGCTTTTCAAAGTCAATGGTAGTTGATTTGAACTTCACTTTAGATAGACTTCCCAAATTTTCTCAGATAGTTTTCATTTCTCATTCATAATAGATTTTTGTCATAGGAAAAATCTTGCTTATGATGCTCATAAACGTAGTTCCTGTGTCTCAGTGCAAGCTAAATAGTAGAGAACAGGCTAGATAAAACTCAAAATTGAGGTCCAGTGCCTTATTGCAAGCTACAACGTCTGTAGCAATGGTTAAAGAGTGGGTCACCTGCAAACTTTTAACCCTCTTGCTGCCAATTAATTTTCAGCACAACGTTGGCAGTGCCAAATTGAAGTTCACAATGCGAAATGATATGACATCAACAATAGAATATGACGTCAGACGTGTTTGTATCCATATGACATCATTAGTTAATTTTAGATTATAATCTCAATAGTCAACATTTTGCATTTTTGTTTACTTTACAAAAAGATAATATGTATCCCTTAGTCTTTTAACCGAAAATTGACAATTCCATTTAAAGGACATATGTGTCCGTATGGCAGGCTGTTGGTAGAGGACACATATGTCCGTTTGGCAGCAAGAGGGTTAAACCCTTATAAATTAGACTGCATTATAAATAATTCTTTTACTTTAAAAAATTGTTAAAAGTTATTACCATTATTGAGAAACATTCCTGCCAGTGAACCAAATTATACAACCTTTCATTTGTAGGGTTCTAGTTCAAATTCAAAAAACATAACCAAACATGAAAAGTTTGGTACTGCATTTTCAGTTAAATATTTACATGTTTCATTCCTTATTTTATAGGTGTCCTGCACAGTCAGATTTAGGTATTGTGGTAGAATTACAGACCTCAGGAGGTCCAGCATCAGAATATGACAAACATAGTCTGATTACAAGGGCTTGGACCAAACTTCCTGTGTTTGATAATGATGGTAACATCATTGCTGGGAAGTTCCGTATTCCTTTTAGAAATGTACCGATAAAACCATACCTACATGCTAGTCAACTACAGTCACTAAACAAGGTGAGAAATGTTTATAAAAATAAATGAATTTAAATATGAACATAATCTCAAATAGTTTTTGTATTTTTAATTTTTCTAAAGAGCAGTGTTCAATCTAGGATTTTTAAGAGAGAATCATTTTCAAAAACCCTCCACAAAAACACTATAAATAATTTTTTTTACATTCATTTAATTTTAAATATGGCTTACTGGGGACTTAATAAGCATTTTGATTGGTCAGATTTTTCTGTTACATTTTCATGAATGGATTGGCTCTCAGTGATGTCATCTCATTATGGATGACGTACGTAGGCATTTGAATTCCTGGACCATAGCGTTGCTATTTTTTTACCTGGTACGGCTATATTGTCGTTTAAGTTGTTGATTTGTTGTTGAAAAATTTCTAAAAATTGAATTATAAGCAATGAAAATAGTTATTTTTCAAAATGACCCACATTTATTTGTTTGACTTTTGAAAAAGGGATCAGTGGCCCCATGACCCCTTCTAGAATGAAGGTTGAAAGGATATAGTAATACATGTATTTGCTGTTCATTCCTCTAAGTACCTGTAGTTTTTTTGAGGCCTTGCTGGCCAGGTGATCTAATGTGTGCTTACAGATCATGGCACCTCTCGCCACCTAGGTTCAAATCACACTTGGAAAGATCTATAGTGTAGGAGAGTATTTCAGTTCATTCTATGAAGGTCAATGGTTTTCTCAGGACACTCCATTTTCCCTCAACATCTTAGAACTGACCACCTTGATATAAGTGAAAGAATCTTGACTAGGACCTTGAACACCATTACTCCACTCAAAATCAAAAATGATTAATGTTTTATGATTTTGTTGACATTCTGTTTTGCTTTCACCTGTTGTTTTTTATTTTTTAATATTTTTAATTTTATTTTTTACATAGTATGGAGATGTAGAATTATATTACCGCCTTGTAAACATGCGAGACGCTGAGGTCCAGTCATTGGTCAATATATCTGCTGCAAATTATAGTCAGTACCGGGCACCTGAGGTAGGTCATCGAGTTACCATGGAGATTGTTCCACACATGTAGCTTTAATCACATAATGCTTGTCTGCATTACACAGCAGTATATTTTAAAGCTTAGTTTTTAGCCGTTTTGTATCACCTTAGTTAAATAAATTTAGACATGATTTATAATGGAGATTTCCATAGCAACCAAAATGGAGATTTCCATAGCAACCATTCTAGAAACAGGTAGATTAATTTACCCCCTGAAATTACACCAAGTATTATTTAAATTATATTACATACCTAGACTTAATTTCTTGGGCAGGAATAAAGTCCTGAAAATTAAACCCATAAAGTTTAACTTCATAAAGATTTTTACTGATATTGCTTGATGAGGATATTTTTAAAATATCTTTACTATAATATAAAACCCTTATAAGTTGCTGCCATACCTAGCTTTTGTACAGGTGTTGGGTGTATGTCATTGTTTATTTATAGTAATATTTATTTGTCAATCCATCTATCACCACTTCTGTTTGTTGCAATATCTTTAAGTCATTGTTTTGACTAAGATCCTTCAGTTTTCAAGTTCCGGTAGCTTCAATCACAATATATTCAGGGCATGATTTAGTTATATGTAGCAAAGGTCAAAGGTCAGGGTCATGACCTTATTTATGAAATAAGCTTTATAATAAAATGAATTATGAATTGAAATGTAAGGTTAAAATAGTTTTCAAATCTGTTTTACTATAATAGCTAAAATGTAAAAATAAAGTATTATTTCAAAGCTGATTTTGTGTCTTGGTATGTTTCAGATTCCACCATTGTTACCTTACCCCAGGTCTCCACAGCGACAGTTACCCCCACCGCCTCCTCCCTCAGAACCACCCCCACAGTCTACCCCACGGAGAAGGTATGCAGTATTTGTTAAAATAAATTTACACTAGGGGGAAAATAAGGTTTAATACATAATTAACTGTAACGCTAATAATAATATAAAAACAATTTGCAATGGTTTTAGCTAGCATACTAATTTTACTTAGTTCTTAAAAATTACAAAATGTAGTTGTGTATTTTTAATTTTGATTTTATTTCTAATATTTATTTTTTAAATTTATTTTAATGCTTACTAATCTTTTAATTGAAAAATATTAATGTTTTAGATATTTACAAAAATTACTAACCAATTTCTCATTAGATTTATTTAATATCTAACCATCTTAAACTTTTTTCATGTAGTGACTTTTTGTTTTGTAATTGTGTGTGTGTGTGTGTGTGTTTGTGTGTGTTTGTGTGTGCTGTGTGCAGACTGTTTTTATTTTAATATATACGGTACTGGTTCATAGAAGATTGTCCAACCTGGTTTGTTAAAAAATATTTTTGATATTCATATTAAAGTTTCCAGATACATAAAAAATTCTTAATTCGTCAATTTTTTTTTGCCATTCCTTCTTTCATAAGTATTAGTTCCATTAATCAATATAATTGATATAATAAAACAGAACACATACTTATAGTATCATGCTGTATTGCAAATTTAAATTTTAAATTTTTCTAAAATTATTTAATACAAAGTACCATTTTTATTCTGCACAGTAAAACTTTGTTGCAATACCACCTTTATTCTTACCACAGTACAGTAAAACACGTTTATAACGGAGCCCTAGGGACTATTTTTAACTTTGTTATATAGCGACTTTGTTATATTGTCATATATAGACTTATATAGAGAAGTGGTTGGGCCAAATAATTGACTTTGTTCTATCAATGTATTAGTTTTAAGCGTGTTTGTTATATTCATGTTTTACTGTATTTTTAAGTCTCAAAGTCCATGTATTTTGTATGTTTCTTAAGTCTCTCTCTATTTACCATCAACCCCCTCCATAATGCCAAAATTTGTCTTATTAAATGGTGGTGGTGAATATAGTTTTACTGAATGTACAAATTACAATTTACTCCGCGTTTTGTTATCCAAAGTTAAATTTATTATCAACCAGATTTGTAATATTCACCATTAATCTAAATAACATAATAATCATCAATAAACTAAGTATCAAGTAATGTTTATTGTGTGTGTATTCTATTTTAGCCGCCAAGAACAGCGGTTACCCAATATTCAGCCAGGCAGCCCACAGGATACAACGATAGGATTTCAGGTTGACAGGGTGAAGAACGCAGAACAGGGGGAGGGGAAAATTAGACTAACTGCTTATTATGCCTCTACTGGAAAGGTTAGTATGATGTTGACAGGGTGAAGAACGCAAAACAGGGGGAGGGGAAAATTAGACTAACTGCTTATTATGCCTCTACTGGAAAGGTTAGTATGATCAGGTGTAAAGAAATGTTTTGATATAAAGAATCAGTAGGTTATTTTATTGATGAACATCTCCAATAAAACCAGAGATGGTAAGTTTTTAACTCACCTGAGCTGAAAGGCTCAGATGAGCTATTGCTATCTATCACCGTCCGTCGTCCGTCGTGCGTAAACTTTACATTTTAATCTTCTCCTCCAAAACTACTGAGCCAAATTTGATGAAACTTGGTGATTATTATGCCTGGGTAACAGGCTTTCAAAATTGTGTTCGGGGTTTGACCACGCCCAACAATATGGCTGCCGTTACTATAAATAGCAAAAAGACAAAAAAATCTTCTTCTCTGAAACCAAAAGGTGCAGACAAATTTTGATTAGATTTTTGGATTCAGGATACCTAGATACATTAAAATTGTGTTTTTCATGAAAATTGGACGAAAAATAGGTTACGCGTTTTTTGCGTAAAATTATGTAATTTTTAAAATGAGACATTTATTGTTATAACTTCATAATGGCTGAAGATAATTGTATGGAGTTTTCACTGTTGATCTTGTCTTGCGATTTTCTTCCAATTGATGTCAAGGTCAAAGGTCAAGGTCATGTCCCAGTTTTTGACCTTTGATAAAAAATGCTATTTTTTAAATATTTCTGGTGATAATGACGTAGGATTTTTGGTTAATTGTAGGTATTGACATGACAATCATTTTGATATATCGATTAAAGTCATGGGTTCAAAGGTCAAGGTCACAGATGTACAAGTTTACCAAAATAGTTAATTATCTGCAAAACTATGAACTAGGCATGTATATTAGAATATTGTAGGTAATGGCCCAATGGTCATTTTGATATATAAATAAAGGTCATGAGTTCAAAGGTCAAGGTCACAGATGTAAACAAGTACTGAAATGATTATTTATCTCAAAAACTATAGACTTTTTGTATAGGCATGTATATTAGAATATTGTAGGTAATGACCCAATGGTCATTTTGATATATGAATAAAGGTCATGAGTTCAAAGGTCAAGGTCACAGATGTAAACAAGTACTGAAATGATTATTTATCTCAAAAACTATAGACTTTTTGTATAGGCATGTATATTAGAATATTTTAGGTATTATCCTACCGATCATTTTGATATATGAATGAAGGTCATAGGTTCAAAGGTCAAGGTCACAGATGTAAATGAATACCTGAATGGTTAATTATCTTGAAAACTGTTAACTTTTTCTATATGCATGTATATTAGAATATTGTAGGTATTAGCCTAACAACCAATTTGATATATGAATGAAGGTTATGGGTTCAAAGGTCAAGGTCACAGATGTGAACAAGTTCTGACATGATTATTTATCTCAAAAACTATAAACCTTTTGTATAGGCATGTATATTAGAATATTTAGGTATTATCCTAATGATCATTTTGATATATGAATGAAGGTCATGAATTCAAAGGTCAAGGTCACAGATGCGAATAAATACCTAAATGGTTAATTATCTTGAAAACTATTAACTTTTTGTATAGGCATGTATATTAGAATATTGTTGGTACTGGCACAGTGGTCATTTTGATATATGAATGAAGGGCATGGGTTCAAATGTCAAGATCACAGATACAAACAAGTACTGAGATGATTATTTATCTCAAAAACTATTAAACTTTTTGTATAGGGATGTATATTAGAATATTGGCCTAATTATCATTTTGATATTTGAATGAACCTCATGGGTTCAAAGGTCACAGGTGAGCGTTAAGGCCCATGGGCCTCTTGTTTTGTTATATTATTGCTGTGGTCCTGGTTCATCATACATGTTTCAGAACCTTCTTTTTAAATTTATGATAATTCTTCAAAATGGACCACAGCATGCATATATGTGACACAGTTTCCATGGTTACTATAAATATTCATACAGGAGTAAATCACTGATCTTTGGCAAGTGAACTGACAAGTTTTTCCCACACTAAGATCTGTTCCAAGTGGGATTCAAACCAAGGTGGTGAAAGTCATTGGGAGTTAAATAAGTACTAAATTTAGACCACTTGACTATAAATCCCTTAACATTTATTAGCACATATTTCCATGTAGCAAACTGCTAATAGAGGACATATATGTCATTGTGGCAGCCGGTCACATATATATGTCCATGTGGCAAGCTGCCCGTGTAGGATATATATTTCAATGTGGCAAGCTGCCAGTATAGGAATATATGTTGCTGCAGCAACCAGAGTGTTAATCACTCCTTCATCAAACTTATATATATATATATTTTCTATTTTTCCAGGTTGTACAATCATCAACTAGCCCTGTAACCTGTAGTACTACCGCTGTTAAATCTAACTTTAAGTACGGTTATCATGTATTCGGACAACAAGAAGCCACGTTTAATGATGTAGACATGCAAGGCGACATGGTCGTCATCGCTAGATTTTATCTTCGCAAACGACAAGATGTACTAGACGATTATATACCCGGTGATCAAGCACAAGAAGCCACACTTTATGACGAGGAAACACTTGTTGCTTGGGCCGCTGTACCACTTATACTTTCAAATGATCAAAGTAAGTCAACTATTATAGTGCATATGAGTTACTGTAAACGTATTTATTTTTGCAGTGTACTTATTTTTGCTTATTTCGCGGTCGTTTATTTTGTGTGAAAATTAATACCGAGCGAAATTTATATTATGCCTATTGTGTTATAATGCATATTTCAAAAAGGCGAAAATTTAACTACACTGATATGTCTAAATTTCCTTTACAGTGGAAATAAATACACGCGAAATTAAATACACACGAAATTAAATACACACGAAAATAAATACGTTTACAGTATACTGCAAAATATCCAATTCTTTCTTTTTTCCATAACAAAAGAAAAATTATTTTCATTTCTTATTATTAAATAGTATAATTCAAACAACAATTCATAGCAAGTAAAAAAAATAGCTTTGTTATGCAAAGGAATTAGGAATTCAAATGTTTTTTAAAATCATTTTTAGAAAATAAATGTACCTGTCCTGATACTTGATATGTTATGCAATGAAACGTTTCTAAAAGTTCAAGGCAACATTTGCAGAGATCTTGCAGAGGATTCTGCACACATTTCTGTTGGTTTCATGTATTCTGGATTCTGAACTAGGTTTACATGTATGTACATGTGGTCATTTTGTATTTACAGGTCTTGGTTTGAAGAGCAGAGCTAACTATAACCCATCAAATATGTATATAAACTCAGGCACCCACACATTAAAACTGTATTACCCACCAGTACCAGAACCTAGTCGTATTCCATTTGAAGATCTCCCGTTGAACAGAGACTGGAAACGCTATGGCAGATCTACTTTACGATTACACATATTCCAAGGTCAGCCCAGGCCTGGTTCCCTGTCACCAAGTGATTTGTCTGATGATGCTGAGGAAGTGTTACCAGAGGTAGGTCTACCTGTGGACCTGTATGTTGTGTGTGTGTGTGTGTGTGTGTATTAGTTTTAATCCCTATACATTGAAACTCACTTGCTCAAATACCATTTAAACTTTATTGCGAGTCCATAATTGACGTATCGCTGACCACGCCCACAATGTTCCGACAAAGGCCTGGCATGCTTGAATTACAGGCAAAAAGAATGAAAACTCTGCCTGATTGCGCCGTTTAATGATGTCACTGACACTAGTACGTCATTAGTTGCCGTGACGCTGTTTTGGTACCGTGATGTTGGTCTTTGTCGGAACATTGTGGGCGTGGCCTGCGATCCATCAATTGTTGTATTTACCAGAGATGTCATCGAGTACCCAAGTACTTGATTTGAAAACTGATACTGATACTGACACATTTAGTGCTGGTGTACTAAAAGAATTTGAGACTATGCCAACCATATGTATTTCAGATCTTTGAATATCTAGGAGTTAGTTTAAATATGAGTAATTGAATTTTGTGAATGTTTCTGGTCTGCTCTGTGCTAGGGTGACCTTTAGAGTGTTAGCACCCAATGCAGGGCTCTCCCTCACCCTTTTTGAATTGGGATATAAAACCACATTCAAACAATCACATACATTAGGATACACAGATTAGTATTTTGCAGCTGAACATGCTGATTAGTGTTTGTTGTTGTACTACCTACTTACCTATCCTCTTCGCTCCAGGTGGAGCATAAGGTCAATACAAGATTTCGCCATTCAGATCTTTTATTTGCTTCCATCTCAGTTTGAATTTGAATATTTATTTTCGTGGTGTCCTTGCAAATGTGAATATTAACATCATAATGACCAACATATTGAAAACAACAAAAAAGCCTTTAAAGTTACAGAAAACTCCAAAATACTGTTTTTAAAACTGGAATTTCTAAAATTGTGAAAATTAGCAAAGTGATTGTGAAAAAACCATATGATTTTGAATTGTGAATGGGGCAGAATATAGGCCCAAAAAACAACCCAGCGAGAGCCCTGCAATGTCACACTGATAAACACAGAGACCATTCAGACCAAGGCAATAAGTAGATGGGGATACAAAGTACTTGTGGTAAAATGGGTTCAACCCACACTGATAACATTCAGATACCTTAGGTTTCAAGGCTAATGCCTGAACCATTCTGCCACTGTCCTCCTATAAAGAAAGTGCCGGTAACATAAAGATACTGTCTGACACATAAACTTGGATTTTTATAGAATACACAAGGTAATATGATTTTAAATCTGACAATATTGAGTAATGTCATGCTAATTAGTATTTCAACTCTTGCTGAATGTGGCCAATTGTGATGAGTAAGGTGAGCTGAATGTAGATATTCAATCTTTATTTATTTTTTGTATTTCAGTTTGCCTGGCTACCTCTTGAGAGGAAGACACCTTTAAAGGAACCATTTTTAACTGGAGATGGTTTTGATATTTATGTAGATGGATGTAGATATTTACCGGACTCTGTCACATTTACAAAGGTATAAAAGTTGTTTGATGACCCATAGTTCTCTGTTGTAGCAAGTTAAAGAGGCTGTGCTTACCCTTTCCGGATCACCAGGCCACGGTGGCCTAATGGATAAGACGTCAGTCTACAAATCAAGGGTCTCTCACTGCTGTGAGTTCGAGTCCCACTCAGACCACATGTGGGAAAGTGAATTTTCCTTGCCGTTGGCCTTTACTGATTCACCTGGTATCAGTATAATGGACTGAGGGAGTGGTATGCTTGTCTGCAGCATACTGACTCTGTGAGCTAGCACGTTAAAGTCGCCCTAGTACAAGGCAGACAATACAACACACTCACACTTCACATGCATACACAAAATTGTTCATAGATTAATCCATAGAGATTAATAAAATAGTTCTCGTTGCGAATAGCTGAAAAATTGCTGATGCGGCGTTAAGCAACATTCAACCAACCAACCAACTTTCTGGATCACCAATCTTCATTCCCCCTGTTTTACTTAATTTGACAGTTTTCAAAGTATTTACTGTACTTTTTGGATTGTAATTTGGAAATACATGGTTATTTATATATATGGACAGACATGGCCGAGTGGTACTGTCACTGGCTTCCGAAGTTAAGGTCGGTGGGTTCAAACCTCACTAAGGACATGGAAATTTTCTGAGATGATTTTCATTTCCTGCCCATACTGGAGCCGTGAAAAGCTCATTACCAGAATAGTCTTTCGGATGAGACTCAAAACCGAGGTCCCGTGTCTCAGTGCATGCTAAAGACACCTCTGTAGAGTTCGAAAAAGAGTATAAAAAGCTCATTACCAGAATAGTCTTTCGGATGAGACTCAAAACCGAGTTCCGTGTCTCAGTGCATGCTAACGACACCTCTGTAGAGTTCGAAAAAGAGAAGGCCACCTGTGGCCGCTACAGATGGCACTTACAATTAGAAGCGAATGAAACAGACTGAGCAAGAAGATAAGATATTTGTGTTTGATTTAATGTCTTTATACATTATTTTTGACAATACTTCTTTCCTCATTGAAATTCATTTAGCACAGCCATATTTTAAATAAAATATTATAAAATTACAGTAAAACTTGTATACAAAAGCCACTTATGGGACCTAGCATATACAGACTTTATGGACAGGTGGTCTACATTTAGAGTTGGTTGATTATAGCAAGTTTTACTGCATATTAATTGATACATGTAACGGAAGTTAATTCCACCTTTAAAGAAAGAAAAGAATATTAAATTCAAGTTTCCATCTCTTTCCATCCATCCAAATTCTTGTCTGCGCAAATTCTCTAACACTATAAAGCGCTGTTTCAAGAATCTTTGTGCAAAGCATCAACATTGATAGGAGATGCACGTATCTTTAACCCGAGTTAGTTTGCTCATTTTCTTTGGACCACAAGTGCAAATCACAAAAAACGACCTGCTGGCAAGGGATCCTAATTCACTGAATTCACTTGTCCAGCTATAATTCTTTCATAAACTTTAATTTTAATTGCTTTTACTTTATTATTATACTTTAATTTAAAAAATTTTTGCCTTTCACCCAAAAATGAAAGGGAGATAACATAATGATGACGTTGTTATTTTATATCTTTAGGTTGCTGGTAGAGTGTTAGACAAGAAGTATGAAGTTTACGGTAAAGATATAAACGCCCCAGTCAAATTGGACAGTGATATATATAACCCTGTATACGAACACAAAACAGAGTACAGAGAGTCCAATCTACCACCATCAGCAACTCTGTTGTTCAAGGTTTGTAATAAACAAGAACTCTTGTTATGCTCAAAGTCTAAAATAAACCGGGGATATTGCAAGCCTAGACTTATCAAAGCCCTCAAAAAGATTTATGGCCATTATCACAATATTGTTGATAAGTATGATATCTCTTTATCCAAAATGAACCTGGATATTTGTGACATCCCATATTTCCATGTTCCTTTCATACTGAATTGTTGTTACACATGGATGGCTGGTGTAGCTAGGTTAACAGGAAATATTTACTCTTTTGGAGCACCCGGCCTCACTTCCTTGATGGTACATTCGGCTATTATCTTACAGTACAGATGTGGATGACATGGCACATTAATAAACTATAATCATGAAAAGCTAGCAAACAGCTAGTATGATGTCTTTATATGTAATAACTTCTATATAGCATACATTACTGCATGCTATAACTTTTCAAACTTAATTTAAAAAGACCTCAAAGGTCATCAACATTTTGACTGATACTGCTTAGTGTTGCTTTAGTTACATTTTATTTTTTTCAGATTTATACTGTAGACAATTTTTACAAAGGACTGACTGTGGTAGGATTTGCTACATTAAATATATTTGTGGAATCTGGAACAGAGAGACAGCCACCTGTTGATAAACCAGGACTACAGGTAATGTGGTATTATCAGGGTGGCCTATTCTTACATTTCTTGAGGAATGATTGATTGAATGGGGTTTTATGTCTCAGTCAAGAATATTGCAATTTACCTAAAGGGGACAAGCCAAAGCAGTTTCTAAAAAATTGGAGACCAATATCACTGTTATATGGTGTATATAAAATAGCATCTGGCTGTATAGCTGAAAGATTGAAAAGGGTATTACCATTTATTATTTCGGAAGACCAGACAGGATTTATCAGTGGCAGATATATTGGTGAAAACACTAGACTAATTTATGACTTAATGCAATATACAGAGGAAAAACATATACCAGGTCTACTTTTAATGATTGATTTCGAGAAGGCCTTTGATTCAGTTTCTTGGGTTTATATTGATAAAGTGCTAGATTTTTTCAATTTTGGCGAATCTTTTATAAAATGAATTAAAATATTTCGACAAGATATTATGTCAGCAGTTCTACAAAATGGATTTGTTTCTGAATTTTTTAGTATAACAAGAGGTTGTCATCAAGGGGACCCTATTTCACCCTATATCTTCTTAATGTGTGCTGAGATCCTGTCTATTCTTCTGAAAAAAATAAAAATATCAAAGGTATAAAAATTGGTGATGAAGAATTTAAGCTGTCACTCTTTGCAGATGACACTACTGTCATACTGGATGGAATGGAGTCATCACTACAAGAAACTTTACATGTCTTAGATGACTTTGCATTGCTTTCTGGTTTAAAAATCAATAATAATAAAACAAGAGCAGTGTGGATTGGATGTAATAAATACAATGGTAAAACTTTTAATCATCGCTTTAAACTAGATTGGAACCAAGGTCCATTTACTGTTGATTTAGACAAAATGATAAAAATAAATTATGATGAGAAATTACAAGATATTGAAAAAAGCTTAAAACAATGGTCAAAAAGAATTTTAACTCCTTTAGGTAGAATAACGGTATTGAAAACATTGATAATTTCTAAATTAAGCCATCTATTTATTGCTCTTCCAAATCCACCATTGGAAATAATAACAAAACTGAATAAGATGTTTTATAACTTTATATGGCAACATAAAAATGATCGCATAAAAAGAGAGTTAATGTCACAGAGCTATGAAAAAGGAGGCTTAAAAATGATAGACATTAAACATTTTATAGCATCACTCAAAATAACATGGATCAGGCGACTACTTCAAATTGAATCTGAATACAAAAAGTTATTTGAGATTTCATATTCTAAGATTGATAATTTCTTAAAGTATGGAAATGATTATTTTAATAAAATAAAACAAAACAATCCTAATAATTGCTTTTGGAATAATGTTTTTGATGCCTGGAATTCTTTGTCTATGAGACAAAAACCTGAAAATTTAAATGATGTTAAAGATGTAAGTATCTGGTTCAATAATGATATCTGTATAAATAACAGCCCAGTATTCTTCAGATCTTGGTCTGACAGTGGCATACATTTCATAAAAGATTTCCTTAATGAGGATGGAAAATTAATTTCATACAGAGAATTTACTAGAAGGTATGTGGCTGTCAGGGCAAACTTTGTTGAATATCTTGGTATAAAGTCCACCATTGAATCATATATTAAAAAACTGAATATACAAAACCAACCAGTCAATTTATTACAAGTTGATATACCATACTGTTTCAGAATAGTACCTAAAAGTAAAAAAGGGAGTAAGGACTTTTACAATGTTTTTAATAACAATCCAACTGTCATAAGTCAAGAAAAATGGAAATCCATTTTAGATTTAGATATTGACTGGAAATCACTATATATCACCCCCTTTAAAAGTTGTAAAAATACCAAATTACAATGGTTTCAATATAGGATAAACCAAAGAATAATTTCTACAAATGATTTTTTATTCAAAATTAAACTAAGAGATAATAATCTCTGTACCTTCTGTAACAATACAGCTGAAAAAATAGAGCATCTGTTTTGGTATTGTGAGATAATTAATAACTTTTGAATGCAATTAGAGGATTTTATATTTCAAAAAATAAACCGCTACATTAATATTTATAGGGAAAGTGCTATCTTTGGACATATTAACCAAAAAGAGAGAAGTAAACCTCAAAATTTTCTACTTTTAACTACCAGACAATACATATATAAGTGCAGAATTGATAAAAAACTACCAAATTTAATTACATGGAAAATTAGTATTAAATATCAACTTGATATCGAAAAGATCATTGCAATAAAAAATAATCTTTATGACAAATTTCTGGAATTTTGGGATCCATGGATAATTATCTTTGATGAATGATTTAATGTCTCCATCCAGCATGACTGTAGTTTTGGTACTGTAGAAGTGATAATAAAAATATACCATCATGATGTATAGTGTACATGTATGTTTCATAATGCTTAAAACTATACCTGTACGAAAATGTTAATATACATTTTGTATCTGAATGTTGTAGGGGTTGACACACACACACACACACACACACACACACACACACACACACACTAATGAACCAAAACCCAGACAAAACTGAAAAGGAAACAAGACCCTGTATTTTTTTTTTATTTACTTGGTTACTTAAGAAAGGGATTAAAAAAAACACAAATTACAAAAAAAAAAAAAAAAAAAGAATATTGCAATGATATTTAGAGGTCATCAGCTATAGGTTGTGACAAAAATTTTAACTTTTGCAATGCATTCAGGGCAATATGCAGGGAAGGTTCTTAAGTTTACCATGCCTACCATGACATGGGTATGGTTTTGTAAGGTCTGTTTCAAAATACCTACCCCATGACTTTCATTTCTGAATGCTGATCTGTCATTACATATTTTCAAGTTTTGGTCAGACATGGTCATGGTTCAGACCCTGTTATCTTAATAAAAAATTTATACAGTTTGAGTAGGAACAAAAATCTTAAAATTAATTGAATTCCCCTTTAGTATGGGTTTTCCTTGACTTGTAACTAAGTTTTTGATTACTAAACAAGTTTTTGTATATTTTAGATATCTTTAAATGAAGGTGCTCATCAGTTACGACTTTACAGTCAGGGTCCAAATGGTGTGGACCCACTGACAGAGTCCTGTCTACGTGACACGGGGATCAGAGTCCTACCATGTGCTTCCTTACTGGTCAGAATCACCAAAGTACCAAAAGGACCAAATGGGAAAGCTTTGGAGGTAATTACAATACCATTATAATGTAGTGATACCATGGATACTGTAAACATTGTTATTTTCTTGTGGTGGAAATTTTCTATATTTTCGCAAATTGAAAAAGTTTTATATGCAACAATGGGTAAAATCATGAAAATAATCTCCTCATGAAATATTAACAATATGATTTTGTGAAAATTTCCACTTGCAAAAAAACATGTTCACAGTATGTTTATTAAAATGCCAAAATAATACAGTGATATTTGCTATAGTGACCACTTCTGTATAAAAACCACCTGTTAATCAAGGATCCTATTTCAAATATGAAAACACCTGTCTATAAAGTCCATATTTCTTTGATCTCATGGATGGTCTTTATATTCAGGTGTTACAATGTCTTTACTCTGATATTTTTGTCCATGTACTAGTATATCAAAATATGCATTATGAAACTGGTAGTTTAATATTTCAAGGTTTTGCTACTTTTTTAAACCTCACACAACATAGGCAATCTTAAAACCATCTCAAAAGTCAAATATCCTGAAAGGATAACAAGCAAATTAAGTGAATTAGTAGGTACTTTTGTCATTTGCTTTTATGTTTAAATGGCAATAACAAATTTAATCAGATTTACTGTCCTGTGTGGTTGATTTCATGAAACTTTGATATGTAGGTGAATAGTTATTGGCATTTAAAGTGGGGACTTGTTTTCTGAAATACCCTATATGTTGTATGTATCTATTCACTAATTTGACATATTTTTTTGTATTTTCTAGTCAAGTAAAGTGCCACAAGCTGATTGGTTAAGACTTGGTTTATGGTCACCGCGACCAAAATATTCAGACAGAATTTATTATTCATCCAAATGTATGCCATCAAGGGGAGAAAGCAAATTGTTCCACTCCATGATGAGACGTCCAGCAGTGACCAACCGAGAAGCCGTGGCTAAAGTGGCCCAAGCTAAAGAAAGCTTCTTAAGAAGTGATAAGAACTTGGAAGAATATATCAGGGTAAATATTATTTTTACTTAGTGGACCAAATCACACTATTTTACTTATACAACATAAAATACTGTATCTATATAGATAGGTAAATTGCATTATAAAAGGTGTTAATGATTGTCACAAAATTTTTCTAGTCAAATTTGAAGGGAGTTTAAAAAAATTCTTTATTGCCATGCACATTATTAAATGCTGTTCCACATGCTTTTGTTTTTTTTACTGATATCCTTATAAAAGTATTGTGGACTTTGAAACATGCTTACTTAATTTTATCAGATATAACTCATTGCAGTCACAACTATCCATATTATTGCTAAACTGTCTTTGCAATTTTGGCTTTGACATGCAATATGTCTAGAGTTAAATATGTTCATGTTATTTACTCCGGTAAATTATTTATATTTTTTAGCTCACCTGAGCACAAAGTGCTCAAGTGAGCTATTGTGATCAGTCTTTGTCCGTCGTGCGTCGTGCGACGTGCGTCGTGCGTCGTGCGTCGTGCGTCAACTTTTCATTGTTAACACTCTAGAGGCCACAGTTTTTGTTATATCTTCATCAAACTTGTCCAGAACATTGTTCAGGTCAAAAGCTAAGTCAAGTTCATATATGGAATGTGTTGGATCAATAAGTAGGTCACTAGGTCAAATCAAAGAAAAACCTTGTTAACACTCTAGAGTCCATATTTTTGTCCAATCTTCATATAATTTGTCCAGAACAACGTTCATGACCAAAGCAAGGTCAAGTTCGTATATGGGTCATGTTGGATCAATAAGTAGGTCACTAGGCCAAATCATAGAAAACCTTGTTAACACTCTAGAGTCCATATTTTTTGTCCAATCTTCATATAATTTGTCCAGAACGATGTTCATGACCAAAGCAAGGTCAAGTTCGTATATGGGTTATGTTGGGTCAATAAGTAGGTCACTAGGTCAAATCATAGAAAAACCTTGTTAACGCTATAGAGTCCATATTTTTTGTCCAATCTTCATATAATTTGTCCAGAACGATGTTCATGACCAAAGCAAGGTCAAGTTCGTATATGGGTTATGTTGGGTCAATAAGTAGGTCACTAGGTCAAATCATAGAAAAACCTTGTTAACGCTATAGAGTCCATATTTTTTGTCCAATCTTCATATAATTTGTCCAGAACGATGTTCATGACCAAAGCAAGGTCAAGTTCATATACTTATGTTGGGTCAATAAGTAGGTCACTAGGTCAAATCAAGAAAAACCTTGTTAACACTCTAGAGTCCATATTTTTTGTCCAATCTTATATAATTTGTCAGAACAATGTTCATGACCAAAGCAAGTCAAGGACATATACGATCATGTTGGGTCAATAAGTAGGTCACTAGGTCAAATAATAGAAAACCTTGTTAACACTCTAGAGTCCATATTTTTTGTCCAATCTTCATATAATTTGTCCAGAACAATGATCATGACCAAGCAAGGTCAAGACATATACGTCATGTTGGGTCAATAAGTAGGTCACTAGGTCAAATAATAGAAAAACCTTGTTAACACTCTAGAGTCCATATTTTTTGTCCAATCTTCATATAATTTGTCCAGAACGATGTTCATGACCAAAGCAAGGTCAAGTTCGTATATCGTTAATGTTGGGTCAATAAGTAGGTCACTAGGTCAAATCAAGAAAAACCTTGTTAACACTCTAGAGTCCATTTTTTGTCCAATCTTCATATAATTTGTCCAGAACAATGTTCATGACCAAAGCAAGGTCAAGTTCGTATATGGGTCATGTTGGGTCAATAAGTAGGTCACTAGGTCAAATCATAGAAAAACCTTGTTAACACTAGAGTCCATATTTTTGTCCAATCTTCATATAATTTGTCCAGAACGATGTTCATGACCAAAGCAAGGTCAAGTTCGTATATGGGTCATGTTGGGTCAATAAGTAGGTCACTACCAAATCATAGAAAAACCTTGTTAACACTATAGAGTCCATAGTTTTTGTCCAATCTTCATATAATTTGTCCAGAAACGTGTTCATGACCAAAGCAAGGTCAAGTTCGTATATGGGTCATGTTGGGTCAATAAGTAGGTCACTAGGCCAAATCATAAAAAACCTTGTTAACACTATAGAGTCCATATTTTTGTCCAATCTTCATATAATTTGTCCAGAACGATGTTCATGACCAAAGCAAGGTCAAGTTCGTATATGGGTATGTTGGGTCAATAAGTAGGTCACTAGGTCAAATCATAGAAAAACCTTGTTAACTCTATAGAGTCCATATTTTTTGTCCAATCTTCATATAATTTGTCCAGAACGATGATCATGAATAGCAAAGTCAAGGTCATATACGTCATGTTGGGTCAATAAGTAGGTCACTAGGTCAAATCAAAAAAACCTTGTTAACACTCTAGAGTCCATATTTTTTGTCCAATCTTCATATAATTTGTCCAGAACAATGTTCATGACCAAAGCAAGGTCAAGTTCGTATAGGGTCATGTTGGGTCAATAAGTAGGTCACTAGGTCAAATCAAAAACCTTGTTAACACTATAGAGTCCATATTTTTGTCCAATCTTCATATAATTTGTCCAGAACATGTTCATGACCAAAGCAAGGTCAAGTTCGTATATGGGTCATGTTGGGTCAATAAGTAGGTCACTAGGTCAAATCATAGAAAAACCTTGTTAACACTATAGAGTCCATATTTTTGTCCAATCTTCATATAATTTGTCCAGAACGATGTTCATGACCAAAGCAAGGTCAAGTTCGTATATGGGTCATGTTGGGTCAATAAGTAGGTCACTAGGCAAATCATAGAAAAACCTTGTTAACACTATAGAGTCCATAGTTTTTGTCCAATCTTCATATAATTTGTCCAGAACGATGTTCATGACCAAAGCAAGGTCAAGTTCGTATATGGGTCATGTTGGGTCAATAAGTAGGTCACTAGGCCAAATCATAGAAAAACCTTGTTAACACTATAGAGTCCATAGTTTTTGTCCAATCTTCATATAATTTGTCCAGAAAATGTTCATGACCAAAGCAAGGTCAAGTTCGTATATGGGTCATGTTGGGTCAATAAGTAGGTCACTAGGCCAAATCATAGAAAAACCTTGTTAACACTATAGAGTCCATAGTTTTTGTCCAATCTTCATATAATTTGTCCAGAATGATGTTCATGACCAAAGCAAGGTCAAGTTCGTATATGGGTCATGTTGGGTCAATAAGTAGGTCACTAGGAAAATCATAGAAAAACCTTGTTAACACTATAGAGTCCATATTTTTGTCCAATCTTCATATAATTGTCCAGAACGATGTTCAACCAAGCAAGTCAAGGCATATATGGGTCATGTTGGGTCAATAAGTAGGTCACTAGGTCAAATCATAGAAAACCTTGTTAACACTCTAGAGTCCATATTTTTGTCCAATCTTCATATAATTTGTCCAGAACGATGTTCATGACCAAAGCAAGGTCAAGTTCGTATATGGGTCATGTTGGGTCAATAAGTAGGTCACTAGGTCAAATCAAAGAAAAACCTTGTTAACACTCTAGAGTCCATATTTTTTGTCCAATCTTTATAATTTGTCCAGAACGATGTTCATGACCAAGCAAGTCAAGTATACGTCATGTTGGGTCAATAAGTAGGTCACTAGGTCAAAATAGAAAAACCTTGTTAACATCTAGAGTCCATATTTTTTGTCCAATCTTCATATAATTTGTCCAGAACGATGTTCATGACCAAGCAAGGTCAAGTTCATATATCGTCATGTTGGGTCAATAAGTAGGTCACTAGGTCAAATCAAGAAAAACCTTGTTAACACTCTAGAGTCCATATTTTTGTCCAATCTTCATAATTTGTCCAGAACAATGTTCATGACCAAAGCAAGGTCAAGTTCGTATATGGGTCATGTTGGGTCAATAAGTAGGTCACTAGGCCAAATCAAGAAAAACCTTGTTAACACTATAGAGTCCATAGTTTTTGTCCAATCTTCATATAATTTGTCCAGAACGATGTTCATGACCAAAGCAAGGTCAAGTTCGTATATGGGTCATGTTGGGTCAATAAGTAGGTCACTAGCCAAATCATAGAAAAACCTTGTTAACACTATAGAGTCCATATTTTTTGTCCAATCTTCATATAATTTGTCCAGAACAATGTTCATGACCAAAGCAAGGTCAAGTTCGTATATGGGTCATGTTGGGTCAATAAGTAGGTCACTAGTCAAATCATAGAAAAACCTTGTTAACACTATAGAGTCCATATTTTGTCCAATCTTCATATAATTTGTCCAGAATGATGTTCATGACCAAAGCAAGGTCAAGTTTTATATGGGTCATGTTGGTCAATAAGTAGGTCACTAGGTCAAATCAAAAAAACCTTGTTAACACTCTAAGAGTCCATATTTTTGTCCAATCTTCATATAATTTGTCCAGAACGATGTTCATGACAAAGCAAGGTCAAGTTTATATCGTCATGTTGGGTCAATAAGTAGGTCACTAGGTCAAATCATAGAAAACCTTGCTAACACGTTAGAGTCCATGTTTTCTGTCCAATCTTTGTATAATTTGTCAAGGACAAAAGCTAGGTCAAGTTCATATTAACTTATAATGAATTCTGTTAATCCTCTATTCATGACATTATTGGAAAAATGTGTATAATTCAACTTATTCTCAGGTGAGCGCCAGGGCCTCATGGCCCTCTTGTTTAATCTATTTTCAGAATAAACTAACAAAAGGTACAGATTCTAAGCCACTAGAACAAGATTTGAACTTTATCTGTCAGTACAGTCCTAAAACTGGTATTAAGGTACGTCAAAGTTAATCAAAGCTTTTTCCGTAAAAGTTCAAAAGCAATGTTTCAGAAACTCATTGTCAATTATTTGGCACCAACAGGTTTTCCTTATACTATATATAACACACTGCTGGACATTTATACCAGAGCCTGACCAAAGCCATATTTGATAAACTTTGGTCCAAGTATTTATTTGTCTGCTACTATCATTTGATTGTATTAATTGTGCTATGTTCTTGGCTGTAGCCAAGCACGAATGTTTTAAGATACAAATTTCTTCTTCTTTTGTAATTACCAGTACATGATTTTAAAATCAAATTTATTCAAGTTGAAGCCAAAATCTAATGAATTTTATGTAATGTGAACGTGGTTTATTACCAGTAAAATAAATAATATGATTGTTTTGCTGCAACATAGAAACAGGTCAATCATTAATGTTACCTTTATGTGCTGTCAGCTAGCTGCATCAATATTTAATTATGTAAAGTATTGTATCGAGGTTTCACCATTATATGTAACCAACAAAGCAAGGATGTTAAGAATATAACTAAAAAAATTCACAATCACTGATCTTTTCTTACATAAAGTTATTGACAAGAATAACATTTACATTTCAGTAAACTAGCATGACTTCTCAACCTCTCGTCAAGTCTGATTTTGGCTTGGGTTCTTTATTGTGACGTCAAAGAGGGCGGGATTAAATTCATTGAAGTAATGAAATGATGTCAAAGAAGACAGGGACTTAATGCTCTGAAAGAGTGAATGGCACAATTTTATGAGAATTGCCATTTCCAAAATCTTGTTTATACCCGTAAACCACAAAAATTGAAAGTCATTTCTAAAGTAATTCTAGTTTTGTTTTTGTTATTATGACAGGTATCAATTGACAGTGCAATGAATCTACCCTGGGGTAACTTTACACATGTACATATGTGTTTAAATCCACCAGGAGCATTTTATTTGGTAAGTACATTTAATATATTTCATTGATTGGTTGACCAACCACTGTCTTAATCTTTGCATATGAGAAGTATAAGTGAATGAAAATATCGTATGACAATTTCTGTTCATTATTTTTGGCAGAGCAGTTCTTGAGTTTAACATTTATCAGTTAGACAGAACTTCAAGAGGGTTACCGAGATATTTTGCAAGTTGGGCTTTGCTCTTGTTGAAATTTTATTTTAGTGCATCATTTAAAAGACCTACTGTATATTGCTTTATTTTCACGGTGTCAAATTTTCGCTGTTTGACTATGACTAGTGTATTTGCGGTGTCATATTTTCGCATCTTATCTGATTCAAGGAAAATGACTCTAGCAAGATTAATGGGCTGGTAATACCAGTGTCTATTCACGGTGGTTTAATTTTCATGGGAATACACTTGACCGCGAATATAGCAAAAATAAAACCACAGCGCAATATAAGCATTATACAGTAAATACCTAGTTCTGGCTTTAGAAATGTATACTAGTATATTAACAGAATCCACTGCTTGATTATTTATTTTGTAACCTTTCAGTACTTTTATTCTATGTATATTTACAGGGACCACCACATGCTACTTATGACAAGCTGACATTTACAGAACTCCTAGATTTACGAAGCACCAATACATCACCTGTATGGAAAGATGGATTTAAGGTCAGTTAGATTACTTATTAAATTAAGGTTTTAATGGTCATATTTACTTCTACTGGTAAAACCATTTTAATAACATTAAAACTGTAATATGTTCAATTTGCGCAGTCTTTACTTCCAATTCATGCAATTATCACCTCATATACGACAAAAAACACCAAGTCAGTTCTTATATTTACAACATTAACATCATATGCAGTAATTCACCAAACTGGGTAATTCTGCATCGCAATATACATTGATGGTTCAATGTTTTTGTGATATAAATAGACATGTGTGGGGACACTTGTACTATTGTAAAAATCCATCTCAATTTTTTGTGACATATTGATCTATGCTAATTGTTTTTTCACATCACAGTTCTGCACATTGTGGGTACTTAAATGACAAAATTTCTACAATATTCACATAGATCAAATCAGTTGCAATTATAAATATTTTATTGTGTTTCAGGATTTCCCAAGAAGATCGTTCCACAGATTTTTAACATTGATCATACATCTGCAGGAAATACAAGTCACCATCGCTAAAGATAATTATAAATATGGCTTATTAGAACAGGTATCTAGTTCTCAAATATTTTTAATAAGTTTATCTGCTGTACCATGTGATACCCCTTAACGTTTATTCGTAATATTTATTTTTATTGGATATGAAATTATATAAATTCATGTTGTGTGTATAGCCGTGTTTTCCTGTAAATACAACATATTCTGAAAATTTGCAATGCAAATGTTTTTCAAAATGTGCCGCATAAACGTTAAGGGATGTGATCATGTAGCAGCAAACAAAACTAAATGAAAACATAAATGATATCATAAGCCTTTACTATAATGTCATTTATTGTACAAAAAAATTTATATGCCTGGTGTAGCTAGTTGCATGGTATTGTCACTGCTACCCTTCAGGGGTCATGAGACATGAAAAAATGCAGAAAAAATAAAGCAATACTGGTAATTTCATGAAGTTAAGTACACATCTTTGAAATACCAATATACAAAAATCCAAATTATCTGAGTGTTTGACCTACTTTACATAAATGACAAATGATTTTGAGTATTTATAAACACATCTTGTTTATTTTATATTTGACAGGCCTGGACAGCTCTACAAGTATTCACAGATAAGTATGTATATACCACCACATTTCAGTTACCACTGTTCCAGGGATCTCCCACACCACAGATGTTAAAACAGCTAGCTAGAGAACCATGTAAAGAATGGTTAGAAAGGAACATCAGGGGTAATGTGGTAGGTATTCTTTATTGTGTCTACAGTAGCTCTGTGTTGGTAGAGTGCTTGCTCCTATGTGGGAGGTTGTGGGTTCTAACCCCATCTGACAAAGACTTGAATATAGGAAATAACTGTTCTTTTGTCAAGCACTTCAGCATGTGGTAATGAAGGTCATATGATCCTTTTGAATAGGAATAAAATTCTATAAACCCTCCCTGTACAGGTAAAAATTTCTGCCACTTAACCTATACCTGGTGACATCTTGATATATGTGAAATATTCTTGACTGGGATGTAAAACCCCAATCATACAATCAATCTTTATTTTACTTTTTATTACTCACCTGAGCCATAGGCTCAGATGAGCTATTGCCATCTATCTTCGTCCTTCGTGCGTCGTCCGTTGTCCCTTGTGTGTCGTGTGTAAACTTTTCACATTTTAATCAACTCCTCCAAAACTATGAAGCACAATTGGATGATATTTGGCAGTAATGATGTCTAGTTGAGGGGCTTTGAGATTTGCACAAATGAAAGGATTATGTCCCCTTGGGGTCCCATAAAGGGGAAAAATGTGAAAATCTTTAAATATCATTTCCTCTGAACTTACAAGAGATATAGCTTAGATATTTCATGTGAAACATACTTAGGGCACCTAGTTTCAGATTTGCACAAATCGTAACTGTATGTGCCAAAATTGGGAAATGGCAAGATACTTAAGGGGGAAATTGCTAAAATTAATGTATTTATCAATATATCTTGAAAATTATAAACTTTTTGTATAGGCATGTATATAAGAATATTGTAGCCATTGGCCTAATGGTCATTTTGATATATAGGTGAAGGTCACGGGTTTAAAGGTCAAGGTCACAGATGCAAACAAATACTTAAATGGTTGATTATCTCAAAAACTATAAACTTTTTGTATAGACATGTATATTAGAATATTGTAGGCATTTGCACAACAATCATTTTGATATATGAATGAAGGTCATAGGGTCAAAGGTCAAGGTCATAGATGCGTACAAATACCGAAATGGTTCATTATCTCAAAAACTATAAACTTTTTGTATTGATATGTATATTAGAATATTGTAGGCATTTGCACAACGATCATTTTGATATATGAATGAAGGTCATAGGGCCAAAGATCAAGGTCATAGATGCGAACAGATACTTAAATGGTTAATTATCTCAAAAACTATAAACTTTTTGTATAGGCATAGATATTGAAATATTGTAGGTATTGGCCTAGCGATCATTTTGATATATAGATGAAGGTCACAGTTCAAAGGTCAAGGTCACAGGTGCAAACAAATACTTAAATTGTTAATTATCTCAAAAACTATAAACTATTTGAATAGGCATGTTACAAGGCGTTTGGTAACAAACATTTTAATATCTTCTAGAAATAGAATACACAGCATCAGTATATCAGTCCGAGTTGTTGATATGACAAATAGTTGATATCTCAAGTTGTAACATAGGCATGTGTATAAGAATATTTTAGGCATTTGCACAAGGATCATTTTGATATATAGATGAAGGTCACAGTTCAAAGGTCAAGGTCACAGGTGCAAACAAATACTTAAATGGTTAATTATCTCAAAAAACTATAAACTTTTTCTAAATGCATATATATTAGTATACTGTGAAATCATTAATTTTCGTTGGGGATAAATTTTCGTGGTTTTAGTGGACAGTCTGAACCACGAATTTACGACCACCACAAAATATTAATCACAAGTAAAAAGACAAGATAACTAATGGAGATGTACCTATTTTATCATATTCGTAAATTATATCTAGCGTAAGTCAAATTTTCACACCAAAAAAAAAAAAACTTTTTAGGAGGTGAAGGTGTATGAATGTCTTAATTTAATTGTGAAAACTATATATAATTTGTAAATATATTGTGTTTAATAAAATAAATATTTATATTTTATATTTTATATTTTAAAAAAAAGTTTATTTTTTATTGGGAACTGATCGGGACGATGGGGACAGACATGTTTCTAGTCGTAGCTTTCATCATCAATTATGGCCAGTCTCATTTAAATTCAAATTGGGTAACATATTAACTAAATAAACATTTCAACAATCTATAAACTAACCTCCATTATATTTATTATATCTAAATCAACTGTTTGCCTTCTAAAAACTAACCTCCATTATATTTATTATAACTAAATCAACTGTTTGCCTTCTTTCGACATTATACAGTATCGGTAAGAGTCGCCATTGTTACTCTCATAAACAGCTGATTGGGTCATCAGAGGTCAATAATTAGAATTTTTATAGAGCTGCCGATATCAAAGAAAAGACAATTTGCTTAAAGGGATTATGAAACACATTCTGATTGATGTGATAGGATTAAACTTGTAAATCTGAATTAATTACCTCTTAATTAGATAATGTAACAGTTAAATCTACTCAGGCCAGGTGTCGCATCGTATATGAAGTTAATTGTTACTGATATGCTAATCACAGGTAATTAACGCCTACCCTTGGTCATTAATCCATGTCTCTAGATCTGTCACCGTCTATTGCTTAGGTAATCCCTAATTACTCATCCTATAACTGCCGATTAACAAACAAATGATCACTTTCCTCCCATTATCAATGTTCAAAGGACAAACTACGTTTTTTGACATTTCAGTAAAACCACGAATTTACGTCCCAACGAAATGTTGTTTTTTACCGATTCCACGAAAATTGGGCCCCACGAAAATAAAACCATTCACAGTATTGTAGGTATTGGCCTAACGAACATTTTGATATATAGATGTTTTAGCTGTTTAAAAAAATATATTGTAGCTAGACTTTAGATATGTTATGTGTAGCATTCTTAGGACAAGTTTTAATTAATTTGCAAAAATCCTTGCATATAATTGGCCCTTACTGCTGTCACTGATCATTGAACCTCTGCATGAGATATGTACTACGCCTCAGGTGAGCGTTAAGGTCCATGGGCCTCTTGTTAGATTCATCCTGTCACTGTGTCAAGTTATTGCCCTATTTTGATTATTGTCTCTTTGGTATTTATTAAGTGGCCAAATACCAAGATTCTAGCTTTGACTAATCAATTTATTAATAAACTAATCATGATGTGAGCAACTGGGCAATAGTTACCATAGAGTACCTGCTGATAATGGTCCCTAAGTTAATATCAGGACCTTGTGGCCAAGTGATTCAAATGCTAGCTTCCTTAGCAGTGTCTCTCACTACCTAGATTTTAGCACGAGAATATTTGTCAGTTAGCTTGCTGGAGGTTAGTGGTTTACTTTGGGCACTCCAGTTTCCTCTACCAAACTTAAACTCAACACTTTGATATAAGTGAAAGAATCTTGAATGGGATGTAAAACTACATTACTCCATTCTCTCTTCCTGAGTTAATACCATTCTGATCCTTCCCTACAATGTATTTGATTATATAGAACTATTGACTCTGTTTTATTTTTCAGATAACATTATTAGATGGTGCCTCAGTATTTGTTCGACTTGCAGATGGCAGAAGAGAAGATGAATTAGCCTCAGATATACCAGGAAACAGACTGGTAATTATTAGTAAATTCATAATTATTACATATTTGACACTTCTGGTTCACTTTGATTTTTGATTTAAAAAGATAATGGACCTTGGTTGCCAAGTGGTTTGAAGCGCTGGCTTACTGATCATAGCACCTCTCAATGATTAGGTTCCATCATTGGAACCAAGAATATACCATACCATACCATATCCTCTCTGGGACTTCAAGGACTCGTGAGGCCATTGAGCATTCTACGCCACTCCTGTCTGTCACTTGCTGCTGCTTCTGCTCTTTGCCATGTGTTCCATCCATTTTCAATCCTTTCTTTTTCAACTGTTCTTCTCCAGGTGTTCTTTGGTATTCCAGCTATTCTTTTACCTTCAGGTGTCCAGGTAAGTGCTAGAAACTAACCAAGAATATGGAGAAGCATTACTCAAAAGAATAAACAGAAATCTGCTTGATGCCTTAGTACCACCCAGTATATTTATGTCCCAGCAAACAAAATGGGGGGACATAAAGTGTTTAGTCCATTTGTTTTGCCAATGTTTTGTCTGCCACTTTTCTTGTAAACTATTTATCAGATCTTTATCAAACTTCACAGGGATAATATTTTGGGTGGGTCTATTCATATTTTGATCATGTACATATTTGGGAAAATATTGATTTACCAGTTTGGGGTTTGTTCTAGGGATATTTTTGAAATGGCATCCTTTTTCTGTTTTACATAAGGTAATGTTATTCTGGAATCATTAATTTATGTGGTCATACTGTGTTCATTGTTTCGTGGAGAGCCTTACCCACGAATCCATATGTCAGTGAAGTAAGGTATACAAAATGTATTACAAGTTACTTACTTACTTACTTAGTCCTCTTCATGCTGGGAGCACATAAGGCCTTGACCGAGGACTTCCATCTCTGCCTGTCTGCTGACATTTTCTGTATCGTGCCCCACGTCCATCCTTGTTCTTTTATCTCCTTTTTGACTGATCTTCTCCAAGTCTCCTTAGGTCGATCGTCTTCTGCTTCTTTTACCGGGTGGTTTTCATCTAATTACAACTTTTGGTATATCTGATGTTCCCATCCTTAAAACATGACCAATCCACCTCCATCTTTTCTCTCTGATTTGTTCTGAGATTGGGACTGTTTCAGTTCTTTCATAAAGTTCTTCATTTGTTACTTTGTTAGGCCAAAATATTTTTCGGGATTCTGAAATTCTGCGTAGACATTTTGTCGAAAGGTGTCTAATATTACAAGCTTTCTTTAAATAGTAATCATATTGATAATTTTCTTGGAACCATGAAAATTGGACATCACCAAAATAAATGATTTCACAGTACAATGTATATCATCTAATCACCATTTTGTTTTATAGTTAGAGGTAAATACAGATTACATTCCCCCGCAGATGGAGGAGGATTACTCCAGAGAACGACCAGGGAAGCCATTAGATGCCTTAGTACCGTCCGGTAAATCCCCAGAACAGTTTGTAGACAGTCTTGCTGGAAAGTTTAAAAATGTAAGGATTTATCTTTTTTATCGTAATATTTTAGACTCCATAAAGCATTAATGTTGGCTATTGTTAAAGCACCCCTTAATCAAAACGAAAGCTAGCGAGTTAATTTGTGTTAAGATATTACTTGTAAATCTATAGCCTATTTCAGATTACATAGAACTTAACAGTACTGATAGAACGCTCAAGTTCACAAGTACCAAGTGATGTAAGAGTTTGAGAGTAGAGTAATGGTATTTGACGTCCCAGTCAAGAATATTTCACTTATATCAAGACATGGCCAGCTATAGGCGAAAGTGCAGAAATTTTGCCTGTGTGTTGCACTTATATTGGCCTATTGTCCCATTATATTAAAATTATTCATATTTAAGAGTTGAGTTGAGTAATGGTGTGTAATGTCCCAGTCAAGAATAGAGACGTCACCAGCTATAGGCCAAGGTGCAGAAATTTTGCCAGTGCGTTGCGCTGGTGGCATTATACAGCAGGGTTCTTTATCGTGTCAAGCCTACCGTGACACGGGACCTCGTTTATTTTAAGTTCCCATCCGAAAGAACCGTGGCTTTCATTTCATAATGCCGAGTGCTTGGCGAAAGAACAGTCACTACCCACTTTCAAGTCTTTGGTCAGACCCAGCCGGTGCTCCAACCGACGACCTCCCACTTACGGAGGGAGCACTCAACCAACTGAGGTACCGCAGTAGTATATTCATATTTAAGGTTATGTTATAGCCTCCACACTGAAGCATTTAAGTTGAACAAAGAATTGATCATGTTGATAGAAAACTCTGGAATATGTATCCTGTTTAAAGTGGATCATACAAAGCTTCATATATACCATTACCAGTATGCACTCTATGCAAGATGTACTTTGTATTTATAATAGATTTATTGCATTTTATTATCTGTATACATTTCGTTTATTTTTCAGTTGGTGTACAAGTTATATGAAGAAGGGAATATAAGTAAATGATATTAGTGCTGTTTATATAAGGTTACTATGGAAACCAAGACTTGAAATACAAAGAAGTGTAGGTGTCTGGTGCTATAAATAATGAACCAATTTAAAAAAAAAAATTGAAAATATGGGTATATAATGTACCATAGTTATAAATTATGACCGGAAGTCTTTGCATGTCCATTATCTAAATATTTGAAAGAATCATCAACAAACATGTGTTCCAGTATGTGAACTGGTATACCGGTACCCAGTATGTGTGTGGACCAAGATGTTATTGCAAGTGGATGGGTATACTGATTTCCAGTATGTATAGACCAAGATATTAGTGGATGGGTATATGTGTGGACCAAGATTTTACTTAAAATGAAGCTTTTTGTTGTCAGATTACATGTTGATTATATCTGAGCAAAACTGTTAGAAGACTTATTTATTTTGCAATAGTAAATTATTACAGGGTATTAACATCAACAGCTTTAGTTTCAATAATATATTATAATCATGATCATGTCATTTTACATTCATTTTCTAATGTCTAAACATGTTTACATACAATAAAACCTTGACAGAGCTGCCAACCCTATTGTGTGTAATATTGCTGGTCCTATCGAATTCCAACCGTGTCTGGGTGCATCCCTACTAAAAGAATTGAAAGTTGATAAAAAAATATGGTGCATTGTCATATGATGTCTTAGAGAAATGGATACAGTATCATGCATATAGTAATTTTTCACCTGCTCCCGGGCACAAAATTAATCCACTACACCCTTAGTCCAACTGTGTAATTCACAGCGATTACAGATGGATTTGAGTGGTAATGAATGAATATTGCAAATCCAAACACTCTATGGTTGTTTGTGGGTTAGTCCCCTTCTTGCCAGGTCAGCAGGAATTCATGTTCAAATGAGGGTCGGACCTGCGGGTTGCGGGTCAGTTGGCAGCTCTGCCATGATTTATTGCCACAACTTGTTTAGTCAGGTTTTGGCATCATAAAAGGGTTTGGTGATGGTACAGTAAAACCTCGATTTATAATCATTTGTTCAATTAAATTCCGGCACTATTAGGGTCTTTAGTAATAAAGTGAGGGGACTTAAAACAGAGCTCCAGATAAGAATTTGACATGAAGGGTCATTACCCCCAACTTTTTTTCTAAAGGGTATCATGTAAAATCTAAAGAGTATCGGCACTGATCCATAAAAATATAAAAATGTAAAGAGTATTTTCAGTTTCTAAAGCCATTTATTCCAAAAAGTGTAACTTCTAACAATAATACAGTAACATCATCTTCATTGTGACAATGGCATTTCATAGGTACTTGGGTCAGGAGTTCAACCTCCATAGCAGGCTCTACTGTTATAAGAATTGTAAAGGGTAATGAGGATTTTCAAAGGGTTTTGATACCCTTATATTTACAATTTAAAGAGTATTTTCAAAAAAATTAAAGGGTATTTACAGAGAAACCCCTCTTATCTGGAGCTCTGTTAAAAAGAAAAACATAGAAGAAATATAATTTTGGATTATATATATATATGGAAATAAGCAAGGCGGTAAAATTATTGCAAGGCATTATAATAAGGTTTTACTGTATTAAATGTCATTTTACTTTCATATTTTCATTGACTTATCCGTCCAAACATGTTAACATATTTGTATTTAGTTTTCAATGTGATAACAATGAGTTATTTTAAGATTGTACAACCTTTCCAGTATAATGTTGTTGAGTATTTATGTTGTTTATTTATTTTATTTATTTATTTGTACATGTAGTTACTAGTTTTTTTAGCTACAAGCCTATGCTTATCAAGGCCCTCATAAAGTTTTATGGCCGTCACCACAGTATTGTTGATAAGTATAATGTCTGTGTATCCACGGTTCTATACCTACCTACCCTCTTCGCTCCTTGTGGAGCATAAGGCAAGGCACAGATCTCTCCACTTCGTCCTATTTGAGGCTTCGTTCTCTGTTGATCTCCAACTTGGCCAGCCCATATCATTTCTTCCTTTCTCTGTTGTTCTACGCTAGGTCTCTCTTGGTCTTCCTCTCTTTCTTTTTCCTTCTGGAGCCCAGGTCAATGCACGGTTCTATGGTGAATATATTTGATGCCTAACAGTTCCAAGTTCCCTTCATACCTAATTTTGACATGTCAGTTGAAGCTAGCTGGACAGGACCGGAGCATGGAGCCTCACGTTCCTGGTAGAAGTACATATGTTTTAACCTACTGCAATATGCCAGTTTCAAAACTTTTACTTTGTTTTTGGTATTGTGATTTGGACATACATTGGTATGTTTGTGTATGATTTACAGTATAACCTGTGTATAAAGACAACCCAGGGGACTGAGCAAAAGTGGACTTAATAGACAGGTGGACTTTATATAGAGGGTCACTTTATGAACGAGTAAAGGTGAAAGGTGTATTGTTGATACTGGTATACAAATACATTGTAAATGAAAATAATACATATAATACCTATTAAAATACCCTTTTGTTTAATTTGATTAAAATTATTTTTTTGATATTTGAAAAAAAAGATTTATTATTAATTATAGAAGATATTTGGAAAGTGCATTATAATCTTAATGGGCTGTACATCTGATCACATGGTAACAGTTTATCAGTATACACCTGACTACTGTCTTTGTTTTCTTAGGAAGATTAAAACAATAGGGATAGAAAACATGCTGCCCTAAATAACAAAGACTGTTTCTAACTGCTGATCTAATGGCTTCAGTCATTGACATGAGTATAGGTATAAGTATACTTATTATAACTCATCTATACTCTCTGCAACAAAAAATTGTAAAACTTATACAATGATAAAAGATTATAATAATTGTATATTTCTTATCAGCAAGCATTAAGAATATAATAACTTGGTTAAAAAATTACATGAAATTAAGACTAAAATTATATATAATTCGAAAAATAACTTTTAAAAATTTGATTGAAATAGTGGACTTTATAGACAGGTTGAGAAGTCATTTGGGACTAAAAAGGGTGGACTCTATTCACATTAGACAGGTGGACTTGTCTCCATTTGTTTCCATTGGGGAAACTTCAGACCGGTTGCTATAGACAGGTGGACTTTATACAGAGGTGGACTCTATAGCAGGTTATACTGTATTCTACACAGGGTTCGTACAGACATTTGGACTCCAAATTTAAGGACTTTTTAGGGTCTTTTCAGTGTCTTATTTGCAAATTTAAAGCCTAATGGTACAAAGACAATTAAATCAATAAAACAATTACTTGCGTGTCCATAGTAATGACACTTGAAGTGGATAAGGTTGGGCGTTTGGAAGGGCTAGGTACCTTTAAATTGCCCATTTCAACGTAACTTATCAATTAATTATTTATTTGTATCAGTCTATTTGCAACCACTTAATATTGATATACAGACACCCAACTGGCCAAATTCAAGGGCTTTTTAGGACCTTCATGATAAATTCAAGGGTTTTTTAGGGTCAGACTTGTTTTTAGGGTCTTTATAGGGCAAACCCCAAAATTTAAGGACTTTTCCAGGCTTGTTCGAACCCTGTAAAGTAAATGATGGTTTAGGCAGAAATCTAAATACTAGTCTTCTAGTATACATTTTATTTGACATGTTGGATTTAATAGATCTATTACTGTGTAGCAATACATTGAATGTTGTTTATTGTTATATGTATGTATTTATTATAAGTTATTTATTTTACATATTCCCTGTACTTGTATTAGCATACATTTTAATTTGACATTTTTATTTTATAGTTATAAATGATTTTTGTAAATTGCAATAATATGTACATGTTTGTGTATTAATTTCTTCAAATTAATATTTTATACCCCATTTCTTAATTTAAATTTCTACCACTATTCCCATAGTGGGTACCCAGTAATCCTTGATACTAAATTGCCCACAGTGGGTAGTAATCCCTATTCTTGGAATGTATGACAGGCTTTAAGCATATAGCACAACGAAGAAATATCATGCTAATTAAACCAAAATTACAAGTCATATGTTTATTTTTACAATTTTTTAAAGATTGATTGATTCAATGGGGTTTTAGATCCCAGTCAAGAATATTATATATTATATCGAGACATCACCAGCTATAGGTGAAGTGGCAGAAATTTTTACCTTTTCAGTGTGCTCAGGGCAATGTGCAGGAAGGTTTTTTTCGTGTCACTCCTGCTGCGACACAGGGCAAATATTTTTAAAGGTCTCTACCTAAGGACCCTGTGACTTTCACTTCTAAATGCTGAACAGACACAACCTATTTTCAAGTCTTTGACCAACAGGTTTTGAGCCCACGACCTTCCAAATACAGAGCAATTACTCTACCAACTGAGCTACTGTAAAGGTTAATATAAATGCATATTGAATAAATCTGCCCATATTAAGTCTTCCAAATATTATGCCATAGATAAAGTGTAATTAATTATAACAATAATCATTTTACCCCAGCAAAACTAGTTTAAGAGGATTATATAGGAATCACCATGTCTGTCTGTTGTGTAAAATTGTATTCTGGATATATCTCATAGCTGCTTTGAACAACTGTCATAAAACTTCACATGAATAATCTTCATGGTCCAAAGGTTTGTCACGACCTTAAACCAAGGTCATATCATAAGGTCAAGGTCACAGGTAAACATTAAATGTTGGGGGAGTGTACTTGGCTCTCAAGAGACAGTTCTAGTTTTATTACCTGTCCTGTATATGCCGATTACCATTTACATGTATATGTCCGTTGAAAAATGTGTATCTGTATCAATTTTTCCTTCTTCCTAAATTGAAGATTCATTTGTATTACAGATTATAAAGTCATGTATTTTAAAATATCACATATTTATTACTGTTAAATTTTTTTACCATACCAAATAATCTGTGATACTTGTATATAAAAGAGGAGTATTTTATATGAACCACATTTACATTGAACAAAACTGTGATAAACTTGCCATATATAACAAATTTGTTTGTGGCATTGCCATGGTTACAAATATATTAGTAATTTTGTAATAACTGTATTGCAAAGTCCATGACTTTGTACCATTAAAAAATACAAACAATGACATCAATGTCTTTTGTTATTTTTTATTCAAAAATGAATAAAAAATTGGGTAGAACCTCCATTTTGTTAACCCAACCATTAAATTCTATGCAAATTTTATGAAAACTTATTTTTCACAAATTTTTTTAAAATGGTTAGATTCCAACATTTTAGTCATACAGTAATTAAAATCTTATTGATGAGTACAACGGGCAGTCCTTCCAAAAAACTGTTTTTAACATACATACTTTTTTATGCTTATAAAGGCATGTACATGTATCTTAACTGAACATGATCTATGCTCACTCAAGTAAGACAATTTCTTCACAAAAAATTCAAAATGGCTTCAATCCAACATTTTAGTCACAAATAAAATTTTAATGGTGGGTACAATGGGAAGTCCTTCCAAAAACTTTATTAACATACATGATTTTAAAGCAATTTATTAGGAGCATGTATCTTAAATCATTAACATGATAAACATCAATACTTAAAATCATACTTTGAGTTGAATGACTCAATTTTGATCACAATGTCTGTATCATCCATGTCTATTAAATTTTACTGTCACTGCTACAACCAATGCACTATAAATAGCCTTCTTCAGTCACATGATCCATCATGTGAGAGATATTCAACATCATCAAATCAACATTCTCAACTTTAACATACTGTAACAATATACTCATAACAATGTGTGATATCTGCAATTTTATTGTTGGTGCAGAATTCAAAGTACAACCGGCCTGGTATCCCAACTGTTGTGTGAACATATACATTGCTGTGCTTACTGGAAGAATCCTTGTTTTATCACTGCTGTGACTGTGAAGAACCCTGGGTTTTTCTCTAACACTGTCATGACTTTTGCTTGATCTTCTTCAATAAATTACTTTGTTCTAAGGCAGCTTTTCTTTTCCTCTGAAAAGGAGAGAGTTGAGAATGAGACGAGTAATGGTGTTTAACGTCTCAGTCAAGAATGTTTTACTTATATCTAGACATCGCCAGCTATAGGCAAAGGTGCAGAAATTTTGCACGTGTGTTGCGCTGATGACATTGTTCAGCAGGGTATTTTATGGAGAGACAAAACCTTGTTTATTTTAAGTTCCCATCCGAAGAAACTGTGACTTTCATTTTGTAATGCCGAGTGCTTGGCGAAAGAATTCCCATTTTCAAGTCTTGGATCACAGCTTGCCATGAGAAAAAGAGAGAAATATACCATAAAACCTGCCATAGCATGTACAAAATGCTTTGACCTGACAGGTCTCGCTCAATATCTGCAATACCTTGCACAACAAACTGACACGGCTGTATGGTCATAGCTTGTTCAGGAAATTTATCCTTATTTCTATCCTAGCTATGGTACTTGAATCTGTAATAAAGATCAGTTGCTCAAAAGACCATTTTAACTGGTATTCTCTGGGTGACCTCTATAGAATGCAATGATTATGAAAACATTTGTGTATTTACATTTAATGTCCCTTGATTTTCCACTACTAATAGACCAAAATAAGGGCCTCCGTGGCCAAGTGGTCCAAAGCACCAACTTACGGATTATAGTGCCCCTAACCACCTAGGTTTGAATCCCGCTTGGGGCAGATCCTAGTTCAAGAAAGTGTCAAGTTATATTGCCGAAGCTAAGTGGTTTTATCTGGACACTCTAGTTTCTTCCACCATTCATGAACTGACTGCCTCGATAGAAGTGAAAGTCTCTTGACTGGATGTCAAATGCCATTACTCCACTCCACTTGACCATTTTACAGTCAAACCTGTCTATAAAGGTCACCCAAGGGAGCCAGTAAAAGTGGCCTTTATGGGCAGGTGACCTTTATTTACAGGTTCAAAAATATGAAGAAAGAACAATTGGGATACAATTCTACTGGCCTTTATAAGCATGTGGTCCTTATATAGAGGTGGCTTTTAAGGCAGATTGGACTGTACTTACATTTGGTGTCCCTGGAGTTCCCACTACATCTATAGTTTCAGTTTTAATTTTGGACGGCGAGTCAGGTTCTGTATCCTGCGGAACTGTTTTCAGTAAGGAGTTTGATGGTAATGGATCTGATGTTACACCCAGATCTTCCGCTTTCTGTAAAAATAAAGTTTGTTTTTTGTTACTAACTAGTGATGGCAAAATCGGTCGAAAATGAAAATTGATTAATCAGTCCGACGTTTGATCGATTAATCAAAAAAAAAACCAACCAACAAAACCTTTAGTGTTAAGCTTTAACATTGGACTCCTCACACTGACGCTCACGACAGGATCATGACATAAAAATGAGACAAACAGGAGCATTAATCATAAACTATATTACATTACATCTGACATAAGTAAAATGAAGTTCGCATATTGATTCCCCTACCATATGCATGAGCAAAATATGTGTCCATGTAACACCCTTGAAGACTGTGCTGAACTTAAACTCAAAATATATCGACATGTAGTGAGTGGCCATTTTGCTTTTGATTAGCTACTGTAGGAACCACTGTGGCTGTGACAGTGAAATTCTCTTTTTATCCATAGAAAATCAAATAAATTTGAACAGAGATCGATATTTTTCACTTACTTGTACCTAGTCGTAACTGGAAATCTGTATGCGCATCCACGATTGTCATAAAGTATGTCTGTAAAAAGGAAAATGTTGGCGGTATGGGGATTTTGCACATGCGAAAATGACGGATGTTTACACCGGAAGTGATGTCCTTGTGACGTTTTACGTCATATGCGCAACAGAAGCCGCCATTTGCATGGTTTTTCAACATGTTAAATCCCCATAGCACCAACGTATTTCCCTATTCAGATATATTTTGGGCTAATCGCGGATGCGCATACAGATTTCCTGTTATGACTAGGTACAAGTAAGTGAAAAATATCGATCTTTATTCAAATTTATTTGATTTTCTATGGATAAAAAGAGAATTTCACTGTCACAGCCACAGTGGTTTCTACTTTAGATGTATACTGTCCAGTATATGCTTAAAGGTTTCTAGATCTAGATCACATTTTTCGGTACTAAATAAAGATGCCAAAGAACAAGATATACAGACATTTCAACTAAATTTGCAAAGAGATAAACCAGAAATGACAATAACAAAGCAACATTAAATTTAGTTAAGCGGATTCAGAGAAGATTGAAATATGATAGTGTTAATTGCATTATCAGGGATTGAAAATTCTTCAAGCCCGACGCCCGGGACTAGAAAATTGGCAAGCAGGACCTGGCAAAAATTTCACTGAAAAGCCCATCAGGCTTAAGTACTCAGAAAACCAATAAATTTTATTTCCAACTGTCTCCTGGTTTTTTAAAAAAATCTTGAAAACACATGCAAAAAGCAGATTGCATCAGGCTTTAGTGACAAGTAAAGAGAGTCACAAGACAACAGGGATGCCAAATATGATAAGGAGAAGCATGTCCAATTGTTTCAACAGTCATGGAATGACAAATTTTCATGAGTCATCTGTGATGAGGATTATATGGCAGTGTATTACTGTATTGTAAATACTGTCAAAAATACCCTCTAACTGCCATTGGAAATTATGCATATTGATTTGTTTCTTTCTTCTTTAATTCTGCCGTTAATCAAACTATGGACTTGATAAAAAAATTGCGGGCTTTTGATGTTCTGCATCAAAAAGTCATCTGTGAAAATATTCAACCCCTGGATACATAATTCAGGTTAACTGATGAGGCTATTAAAGACACTCCTAAAGGAAACAAGGTGTTCAGAGAACACTATCCCCCCGCAGTGGTAAACATCAGTGAATTCAATACAAACTGAAACTTAAGTATAGATACACTATATTAGGTAAACTAAAAACATTACAGTAAAACCTGTTATATATTTTAATCACCTGAGTTCTATTTTCTATGTTTAAAATTTCAACAAAATTGGAACATAAATAAGGCTGTAATGTGAAATTATAGGTTTTTGCTATTTATAGTATGGCGTTCATCTTGGATATGCTATAAGGCTGTTGAGATATTCCCATACTACTCATCACCACAATAAATCAACTAACCAAGTTTCAGCTCAATTGGATGACTGGTTTTCTTTTAAATGCATGGAAACAAAATTATTCATGAACACACACAAAATCAACAAAATCAGTACATAAATAAGGCTATAATGTGCATTTATAGGTTTTTGCTATTTATAGTAACAACGGCCATCTTGGATAAGCAATAAGGTTGTCAAGCAATTCCACACCACTCACTACCACAATAAATCAACTGACCAAGTTTCAGATCAATCGGATGTATGGTTTTCTTGTAAATGCACGGAAACCATGCATGAATCAGGTAAAAAAGTCTATTTTTAGTAACGGCGGCAATCTTGAATGCAGGATTAAGCTGTCAAGCAATCCCACACCATTCCAGGCCTTAGATAGAATTTTTAATTCCACTTGGCACAGTGCCTAGTTGAATAAGAAAACCACTCGGCACTTGGAAATTCAACTCGGCACAGTCACCACAAGTGTAAAGATAATATTCGAAACATCGGTCGGATTTTACGTTACACTAAGTGACTTCCGAATGCGAAACGGTTTGCAAATATGCATATACGTTCAAATGATTTTGTTGATTCACACTTGTAACAGAATGACAAGATATTTACAAAGGGCCCGGATCGTTACAAATGACCTCCTTATACACAATTTTCCCGACCTACACTAAATTGTCTGTTGTTTATTAATTGTAACAAGCCCATGATGTATATGTCTGATAAATTTAACTCGGCACCGTGACGAGTGCAATAGCAACATCACTCGTCCCAGTACATATTTCACTCGTCAGGACGAGTGAATAATCGAAGCCCTGCACTTACCATCATAACAAATCAACTGACCAAGTTTCAGCTCAATCGAATGTACGGTTTTCTTTCAAATGCACGGAAACCATGAATTGGGTGAAAAAGTCTATTTTTAGTAATGACGGCCATCTTGGATGCACGATTGGATGCACGATTACGCTGTCGAGCAATCCCACACCACTCACCACCATAACAAATCAACTGACCACGTTTCAGCTCAATCGGATGTACGGTTCTTTTAAATGCACAGAAACCAATTGGGACGGACCCACGCACACACACACACAGACAGCGGTATTACTATATCCCCCCTCACCACTGGTGGCGGGGGATAATTAACAATTTTTGTGGTTGGTACTTACTGAGCCTGGTGCTAATGTTTCATATCTATGACGTAATGTTTCCAATTCATAATCACATGTGGCTAATGCTGATTTAAGTTCATATAACAATACAATATCCTGACGAAGTTCGTTAAAATGTGTACAAATTTCTTCTGTTGGTACTGGATTGTATTCTGAAACAAAAGAATATTGTTAATAATGTAATATCAGTACATGTCAGTCAAATTTTTACTTTTTGAAAAGGAATATTTTGAATTTAATACTACCAACATATCATGATAGAACATTAGCTGAAAAACAAGTGTTTGCCAGTTTACCATGTGATGCATATCCAATAACCTTTTTACAAATGAGTTTTTAGAAAGTTTTCATAGAAATTCTCTTGAATTTGAATGATAAGTTTGGTCTTGTTTATTTACTATATACATCCTTAACTACCATAGAAAGACACTTAAGAATATAAAAATTTTATACCCGTATGTTACACAGGTAAGTGGCAATGTATTAAATTGTAAACAAAACAGGAAACTTTTATTCGCCAGATTGTTAATATGTTAATTCCACACAGTGGCAACCAACATTTTTCACTAAAAAAATAGACATGGTAATTGAGAATGAACAAAGTGATTGTACTGTTATCTCTAAGCTCAACCTTAATTCAAATTCATGAACATTTTTTCAAAATATAGAGTCAGAAACACAACAAGACCAATAGAAACTGGTCAAACAATATTAGGAAAGTAGACTATCATACCTATACCAAGCTCTTCCAACACTTGTTCTATTGCCTTTGTCTTTTTTTGCCCTATTGATGCTGGTAATTTCATCTGAAAGTATACATACATGTTATGATAAATGGAGTTTGAGACAGTTCTTAAAACCCATCTTATCAACACATTCCCTATTTATTCTTACAAAATAACAATTACAGGTAATCTAGATGTAGGTTGGGACATGTTCTTAGAATGGAGGGGAAATACATAACTAAAGAAGCATTAAGATGGACACCCCAAGGGAAAAGAAACAACATGGCGACGGACTGTGGAAGGTGAACTGAAAGATCTGCAGCTTAATTGGGGAGAGGCTGAGACGAAGGCAAAGAACAGATCAGAATGGGGAAATCTTGTATTGACCCTATGCTCCACCTGGAGCGAAGATAGGTAGGTAGGTAGGTAGATGTAGGTTGGACAAGTTTACACATCCTATTTTGATACATAACTGCTTGCTTGTCCTTACTCATCCCAAGGACAGATGTACATGTCATAGATTTCCCCAAGAGAGAGGATATAGTTATTAAAAATTTCAGATATTTAAAAATAGGAATTCATCATAATAAAAGAATGAAAGCAGGAAAATCCTCGTGACGTATCACGTAATGAAAATATCAATGAACCATATCCCAAATACGAAATATCATTGCGCCAAACTGATACACACTTGCAATAGAAAAAATATAAACTAACATCGGCCTATACCAACAAGGACCTCTCTTATCACTTGAACACAAAAATACTCCTTGAAGTTAACACATTTCACGTTTATTACATCTGGACATTAAAGCATCTAACGAACTATTTATTTCTCGAACGGATAAAAGCCAGAGTCGTTGTTCGTTGAATCGTTCTCAGATTTTTCAAGCCCTATGCCAATACTTCCAGGGAAGTAACTTCCCTGTTTGTAAAAATTGCAAGATACTAGAAATAGATTAAGGTAAAATAAATTCTCACAATTTATAGGTTTATAGATACCAAAGACTTACCCTCTGACTACGAAGTGAAACACCTGATGTTTTAAAGTCGGCAAATTTGATACCCGATGGTTCTGGTGTTTGCTGTAATGAATAAAAAAAATTCTGATTAAAATTTATATCAACACAACATCAAATAACACCGATCTGTTTGTCATCCATTTATTTAATGTCTATACAGGGTGGAAGTGGAGTAATGAAGATTTACACCCCAGTCAAGATTCTTTCACTTATATCAAGGTGTTCAGTTCTGGGATGGTAGAGAAAACTGGAGTACCTGGAGAAAAAGCGACCTTCGGCAAGCGAGCTGACAAACTTCAAGGATCAGTAACAAGTGGGATTCAACCATATGATCATTGGAGAGGAGCTACAACGTGTGCTGTACACCATTTGTCCAGCATGGCCCCTTATTAAAAGTGGGGCAAGTCAGTGTGCATGTGCCTTAGTAGAAGGTTGGGTGTCTCCACTGTGATGTGTGTGGTTGAGGGTGGGGTGTTACAAATACCACTCCTTTGATTTTCTGTTGTTGATGTACTTTTTTTTTCTTTGTCAGTTTTCTATCTGCCCTCTTACTATCTATGTTACTATCTGCAGCTGCAATGTGTGTGTGGGAGTGGGGTGGGTGTGTGGGGGTGTGTGGGGTGGGGTGTTTCACATACCACTCCTTCTTTGATTTTCTAATGTTGGTGTACTTTTTTCTTTGTCAGTTTTTTTATCTGCCCTCCTACTATCTATGTTACTATCTGCGGCTGCAATGTGTGTGTGGGAGTGGGGTGGGTGTGTGGGGGTGTGTGGGGGTGTGTGGGGTGGGGGGATACTATCTATGTTACTATCTGCGGCTGTGATGTATGGGGGGGGGGGGGGGGGAGGGGTGGGGTGTGTGTTTGGGGGGATGTTAACACATACCTCTCCTTCTTTTATTTTCTGTTGTTGGTGGACTTTTTTTCTTTGTCAGTTTTCTATCTGTTCTCCTACTATCTATGTTACTATCTGCCACTGTGATGTGTGTGTGTGTGTGGGGTGGGGTGGGCTGGGCTGGGATGGGGTGGAGTGTGTGTGGGGAGGATGTTAACACATACCACTCCTTCTTTGATTTTCTGTTGTTGGTGTACTTTTTTCTTTGTTAGTTTCCTATCTGTTCTCCTACTATCTATGTTACTATCTGCTGCTGTAATGTGTGTGGGGGTGGGGTGTGTGTGTGTGTGTATGTGTGTGTGTGTGTGTGTGTGTGTGTGTGTGTGTGTGGGAGGGGGGATGTTAACACATACCACTCCTTCTTTGATTTTTTGTTGTTGGTGTACTTTTTCTTTGTTAGTTTCCTATCTGCCCTCCTACTATCTATGTTACTATCTGCCGCTGTGATAAGTTTCTGCAAGTCCTGTGTTTTCTTCTCTCGTTCCTTCTTCCTTAATTCTATCTTCTTTAATTCTGCTATCAAATTTTCTTCCTCTTCAACCTTTTACCAAATTAATAAAGATTTTGTTAATGATACATTTACAGTTTTTTTGCCTTTCTAGTTTAAAACTTCTCATGGTTGTGTTTTCACTCAAAATTTCAATCAAACATCAACTTTTAATATTACCATATTCAATAAGTAATGTATGACTGGAGTAAATGGTGCCAAGATTCTTTCACTTACATTGGTTATTTCAAGAAACTCAAGAAACCACCAAACTTTTACAGGTGAATTGACAAACTATCTTTCTTTATATTAGGATTCCAAAGTGGGATTTGAATCAATGCAGTGAGAGGTGCTGCAATCTGTAACCCACATATGAATCAACACAGTGAGAGGTGCTGCAATCTGTAACCCACATATGAATCAACGCAGTGAGAGGTGCTGCAATCTGTAACCCACATATGAATCAATGCAGTGAGAGGTGCTGCAATCTGTAACCCACATGTGAATCAATGCAGTGAGAGGTGCTGCAATCTGTAACCCACATATGAATCAACGCAGTGAGAGGTGCTGCAATCTGTAACCCACATATGAATCAATGCAGTGAGAGGTGCTGCAATCTGTAACCCACATATGAATCAATGCAGTGAGAGGTGCTGCAATCTGCAACCCACATATGAATCAATGCAGTGAGAGGTGCTGCAATCTGTAACCCACATATGAATCAATGCAGTGAGAGGTGCTGCAATCTGTAACCCACATATGAATCAATGCAGTGAGAGGTGCTGCAATCTGCAATTGACCGATACTCTCGAATGCAAATCCCCATTGTTTTTTGCGATTTTATTTTTCGCGATTTGATTTCCATAGTGAAAAATAGCAAAATTAGATTACCGCGAAAATTTCCAGTCATACGGACCAAGAGGGTTGTTTTGTTATTATCATACCAAGTTTCTACATTTTAAAATTATTAGTCGCCAAATGTGGAAAAATTGTGAATAAAAAATCTTTCCACAAACAGGTTATTTTTTAAAGAATTTCTCAGACATACATGTAAATAGTCAATTGGAATTTTGCTATCAGGAATACAAACATAGATCATGTAAATTTACCTGTTCTTGTGACATTGTTATGTAGCAGACAGGAAAATGTAAATGTCTACACATGGACAGAAGGACAACACCAAATATTAAACATGTGTTATTATCATATCAACTTACCTGTTCTTGTGTTCTATCAAACAGCTTTATCAGTTGTGTTTTTCTCTTTCTTTCGTGTTCAGCATCAAAAGCTCTGATTTTTGGTTCTGTTCCTTGTGGTGCTCTGACCTAAATATATAACATATAAAGGAGGTTAAACAAGATGCTGGATACAGTTAACTTGGTCGATAATTCATATCTAAAATCATTCTTATCATTACAATTATATTAAAGAAATATTTCCATTAACTTCTATCACATACTGGTATACATATTTTTATGGACTACCTTTTGTAAAATAAGTGGGGTGGTTCATGAAAGATTGATTTATTGATTTAACAAGGTTGTACGTCTCAGTGACGAAATTCTATATTTTTTTCACTAAAATTGAGACATCACCAACAATAGTCAAAGTGGCAGAAATGTGAAGGGAGGGTTTATTTAAAGTGCCATGCCTGCCATAACACAGGGTATTAGTTTTCAAGATCTTTCAAAGGAACGAATGACTTTCATTTACAAATGCCAAGTGCTCCGTAAATGAACAGTCACTACCTATTTTCAAGTCTTGGTGGGGTTTGAAAACTGACCTTCCACATGTAAAGCAAGCAATCTACCTACTGAGCTACCACATTGCCAAATAAAAGAACTCACCTTTGTTAGTATATTACAAATATTGTAATATCGTTCTTTAAGGTCTTCCACACTTCTGTTAGGATGTTTGTCTCTATCCCACCTGTCATATATTACGATAAACCGCAGGTCAAATCTTTTACACAAATCAAACAGGTGATCAGTCTCCTGTCGCGTCCAGTTGTCGTCATGGAGATGCTGTTGATATTCTAGGTCTGAATAAACAGGTACATCTACAGCCTGAAACAAAGATATACAGCGGTACTGATAATTCTAGATATCCACAAATTTAAAATTAAAAGTACTGTATATAAATTTACAAACTTTCTGAAAATATAGACCCTTTTTTTTAAAGTATTTATTCACAAATTTGGTAAAATAGGTAAGTTTTTTAAAGAATCTCACAGAAATTAGTAGCCAATGATGATTTTGGTGACCAAAAATGGAAACACTATAATTAGTGACATCTGATTCATGGCTTTAATCTGAACAATTTATAACACAAATAAATTGATTATAGAGATTTGCAAATGCCAGTAATATTGAAATGCCACAAGCTGAATGTATAAGAAAAATCAAAGTTAGGACTCAAAATTGTTATTTCTCAAGTTAGAACACTCAATTTTGACATGAACAATCTACATAGCATTATCAAATATTATTAGCAAATCATTTAAATTTCACTTGGTTTTACAGCAAGTTATTTCTGCAAACTTAAAATTTTTAATAGCAAATTATCAAAAGCAGTAATATCACATTATTTTATCAAAGTATTTATCTATTAAATTATTAAATCAGAAAAATAATTTTGAGAATTTCATGGCTTTAGATACTAGAATAATAGAATCTGTCACCTGTTTGTGACCGATACTGTGTGATCTCAGCCGAGGGTGATGTGATGTAACATATATCCCAATCGAGGCTTTGCCCGAGATCAACTGGTATCGGTCACAAACAGGTGACAGATTCTATTTCTCGTACCATTAAAATGTTTTTATCTGATAAATACAAAACAAAACATGTACCCTCATGGAGCCTCTTGCCGGGCATGATTCCTTTTTGCGATGTATGCATTGTACAAATCCAACCAATCGACACTTCAAAATTTTAAGATATCAACGATTTGTATTTAATGCAAATAAAAAAACGCTGACAATAAAATATTTTGAAGAAAAAATAAAATAAAACACAATTTTTGTAAAATTGATAAAGATATCTTTTATTTTGATGACGTCAAGCACAATGGTTGTATACGTCATTCTGATTGTTCAATTGTCGCGTGAGGCAGTATCAGACAAACTGGACAAGACAGAAAAATCTAGTACTGATGTGCCTGTGAAATTTTTCTGTCTGAGGTACGAGAAATGAATAGCACTAATGATAGACACAATGAGGGCTATTTATTGGACATTAATTTGTGATTTGGGCATTTTCTAAGATCATACAAGTGTGTATACTATATACCTTATTAAATCTAGCAAATGGATAATCTTTTCCTTCATCTGCCACCCTTCTCCAGTGACAAAATATCGCTCCATCCTGTCAATGTAAAATAGTTAAGATTTATATATGAAAATCAAACTATGCAGAAAAAATTCAAATGTATTGCATCTATTTTAAATTATCAAGGAAGGGTACTTAGGCACTACACATACACATATATATTAAAATGAAAACCCATCAACTTTCAAATTTTTTTCATTATTTTGATACAATGATTCTCAACTAGTTCTCATTTACCCGGTAGTTTTCTATTTTTAATATCTGATAGCCTGATTTTGCCATTTAACCATTTACTTGCATTGGTCATCATTTGACAATGTGAAAATAAAAACATGTGAATATATTTATCTTCAAATAAAATTTCTCAAGAAAATTAACTAACACAAACATCTCCTGATTTGCCCAAGTCTAATCCACACAAAGGAAGTTGAGACTTCTTTTTAAGTTGTTCTATGAATTAACTAACCTTTCTAGCTGGATTTGTAAATGGCATCCATTTCCAGGGTCTAACCTTACTGCTACCAATCTTGGCCTTCATCTGTTTATACCCCTGATGTGTATCTGTCGGTAAGATGGGCGGGGCATCTCTATCAAAACAACAATATGTGTAAATTATCAAAATTAGATTGCTGACAATTACTAATACACGCCATCTTCACAATTTTATATCAAGTGGCTATGAAATTATAACAGTACATTAGTAGGATTTAAGTTCTTTTGTCACCCTTTAAAGAAATTTCTTGCATATTGATTAGTTAACTTGTCAGGGTACAAAAAACTGTGTTCAGAATCTGCTGGGGTACATAAACGCATGCAACATTTAGCGGCAAAAGGGAAATAACTTGTATATCGTAGTCTAGTTACAGTAAACAAACATGGCAACAATGTACCTGTCACACAGGATACTAAATCGAAGTTAAAAGATCAAACTAGTATGGCTTTGAAGGGTGACAAGAGTCCCTGTGGCTCAGGGTACATAAATTTAGGAGCGTGTAACCTGTCAAAACCCTGTATAACTTATAACAGTATGTAAATACATGTAAACAAGATTTAGTTAAAATTGTGTCTTGCTATCTCCATCTTAAAGGTAAAGCACAATGTATCTGAATACTTAAAACATTAATGTAAATGATGTCAATGGCACCACCAAAAAGGTAAGTTAACATCAATGCTTCACTATCTATCATTCATTGTGGGGGTCTCAGTGGCTAACTGGTTCATAGTGGTTGCTTGCTGAGTGCCTCTCACAGCCTAGGTTTGAATCCCACTGAGACAGTACCTAGTGCAGAATAGCTTGTCTACTTGCTTGCCAAAGATTGGTAGTTTTTTTTCTGGGTACTCAGGTTTCCTCCACCATCTAATAACTAGTTACCTCAATATAAGTGAAAGAATCTTGACATCTTGACTGGGCTGTAAAACACATTTTCTCAACTCCGCTCTACTTCTTCAATAGGGAACCAAAAAAAGTTTACTTCTGATGGTAATTTTTGTACATGGTTATTCTTACTTATTATCGGTCCAAAGTAAACCCCATAACTCTCTGTGCATTCCTTCTGGTCTTTTAAATGATACATCTGATTTTCTTAATGGCTTTTTCTGGAAATAAAAAGATTTTAAAAATTAATTTACAAATGTGGAGTTTTTTTTAATCCAACAACTATCAAATGTATAAAATCATACAATGTTGAACAAGATCAGGGAATATACATAAGCTCTCTCAGATTGTTATTTTCTCAAATTACAAGTTAACTTTTGTCAGCATTAAATACTTTAATTTATGCCTGTCCACAAGCTGAGAGTCAAGGCCTACGACCTATAACTTTTCCAGTCAGACCTATAACTTTCAGTCAGACCTGTAACTTTTCAGTCAGACCAATAACTATTTTTTGCAGGTTTTGCAGGGTTTCCCCAATCCAAAGTGTTCTTTTTTTTTAGGAAATTTGTTTGACAGAAAAGCAGCATTACCAGAAATATAATTTTGTATTTATAAATCTTTATTTATTTATCCTTACCTTTTTGCCATCATTTAGTAATGCTTCTTTAGTTATAAAATCTTTCTGATCCGACTCCAATTCCAAAATATCTCTTACATCACTGTTCAATGCCATGGTTAAACTTCTTGTATATGATCACCTGAAATTATAAAATGTTGAGAAAGGATATTTATTCAGATCAAATGAAATTTAATCCTGTTATATGCTAAGATGAAAACATGTGTCTAAGTTGACTCAAGGGTTGTGGGTTGATTTTGAAATGATAAAATATCAAATTAAGTGAGAGTTTTAAAAATAGCCTTCCATAAAATTGTTGTCTTAAATGATGGACGATCCAACCATATGGTGAAAACAAAATGGTGGGTCTAAAAAAATATTTATGTTTTTATCAAAATGGTCGCTGTATTTTTTTACCCAATATGACAAATTTCTTTTATTTATACTTTAATTACTACTAAATTGATGTATTTAGGCCATTTATGATGTTATATTTCCCATATATATGTTTATAATCTTTATTAAATTTATTTGATTTTCTATGGGTATAAAGGGTATTTCGCTGTCACAAACAGAGTGGTTCCTACAGTACTGTAGGAACCACTCTGTTTGTGACAGCGAAATACCCTTTATACCCATAGAAAATCAAATAAATTTGAATAAAGATTGATATTTTTCACTTACTTGTACCTAGTCATAACAGGAAATCTGTATGGGCATCTGCGATTAGCCCAGAATATGTCTGCACATGGTAAAACGTTGACGCTATGGGGATTTAACATGTTGAAAAGCCAGGCAAATGGCGGATTCTGTTGCGCATACAACGTAAAATGTCACCAAGGACATAACTTCCGGTGTAAACTTCGCCATTTTCGCCATGTAAAATCCCCATAACGCCAACATTTTCCTTTATACAGATATACTTTAAGACAACCGCAGATGCGCATATAGATCTCCTGTTACGACTAGGTACAAGTGAGTGAATAATATCAATCTTTATTAAATTTATTTGATTTTCTATGAGTATAAAGGTCACAAACAGAGTGGTTCCTACAGTAGGCTCGTTGACATAAACTTTCCACATGTGATACAAACAGTGTGGCTGCTTCAGAGCAGGTGCTTGTTGAAGTATTAACATCAGTATGTTTTTCTACTGTGTTAAATAATTGATTTTAGTTTGTAGAGAAGGGGTTCAAATAAGCATTAACTGTCATATAGGAAATTAGCAATGAATCAATGGATGGTCCCTTGATCAGTGATCATTTTTTTGGAAATAATCACGTCAATTTTCATCGTTACTGGCTTACAATAAATGTATTTTCTGTCATCTATTATTAAATATCAACCTTTTGTTATTGTGAGATGTGAATATTTATGCTAATGACACAAATTAAATATAAATTCGTTAAAAATTCAGTTTTCATGCTTCTCTTACCCAAGTCTGTTTAGATTTCGGAATGATCCCCTTGTCTGAGTCTTCAGCGCGCTTATTTCTTACTGACCCGCAAAAACATCTAGCGCGAGTCGTTACAAAATAATGATGAAGAGGAACTCAAGGGCGATAATTATTATTTGTGTACATCTCAGAAGAAGAGCAAAGTTCGACTAGCAACTAAAAACTTTTAAGACTTTAGCAAAACTTCTTTGTTGAACGATGAGAAAGAGAAAATAAGGAATAAATCGGCTCTTACTAGTCTTAGCTGTGCAATATCAACCAATGACTGGTTATCACAAAATAACTTTTAAAGTCTACCTCTCCTCCTACCGGCTGCACAAGCACCTGTTGTGTTCAGGTGTAAATGACATTCTAGGGTCCGCTGTCAAATCACTTAGTAATTAAGTATTTAGTCACTTATGATGAAACAGAGCTGCGTTCTCTTCCATTTCCAGAGACATTTGCATTTAAACACAACATCCATACATTCCAAAATGTCCAATCACAGAATTTTTAGTTTTAGAATTTTACATTCCTACCTCAATAAAAGAAAATTTAGTATTCAAACTACAAATTCCAGTTTAAAAGGAGTATTCCGTGTAATGAATGCAGCTGTGGAAAAAGATGAAACGTTTAATAAAAATTGTGATCGGTATAAAAATCTGCTAGAAAAACATTCTGAAATGTTAACTATAGCACATGCAGGTGGCGGTGAAAAAGCAATGCTTCGGCACCAAAAACAAAACAAAATGTTGGTGATGGACAGAATAAAAGCATTGTTAGATGATGATAGTGAATTCTTTGAAGTTGCAACCTTAGGAGGACTTGGGATGGAATATGGAAATGTACCAAGGGCTAGCATCATTGGAGGTATACATTTCACAGAAAATTGCCTCTTGATATCAAGCCAGACTCTCTCACTGTTAGTGCAAAGTCAATGCAGCATGCGGCATCGTAAATGTGAAGCATCTCTTTGTCTCTGTTGTGGCATGATATTTCCCGCTGAATTAGAATCAAAGATCAACATAGTCATCACACCAACTGAAATTTTTTTTAGGGGGGTGACAATGTGCAACATTATCAACACTCAACATTATTGCTATTAATTGAAAAGTATTTTAAACAAATGTGAAACACAAAATGGTATTGCTACACATATTAATTGTCCATCTGTACATTAGTGTTTGCGGGAGATTTTATACACCAGCCACAGGTCATACAAACATAGGTCACGTAGGTTTTCCTGTGGGTCCCACCCACAGATAGTAGGAGAGTTGGCAAGTCTGCATAATTTTCCTTAGCAAGATTACTTGCACCTTACAAATCAAAAATCAGAAAAGTGCTTTTTTAGGTAACCCTTGTACATACAAAATATGTAATTATAAATTTATCCAGTTTATTATCTGTTTTGCAGGTGTAGGGAAAATTCATGGTAATTTATGTATGATAATTGCTAATGAAGGCACTGTTAAAGCTGGAACAATCTATCCAATTACGCTAAAGAAACAGTTAAGATGCCAAGAAATAGCTGAACAGAACAGATTACCTACAATTAATATTGTGGAGTCAGGTGGGGCTTTCTTACCAATGCAGGTGAGCTACAGGGCATTATATGAGTTCCATTTACCAATACTTACCAATCTAAATTTTAAAAAAATCTATTTTTGGTTGGTTGGTTGGTCGTAATATTGCTAAATTATACATCAATAATTTTCAGCTATTTGCTGCAAGAGCAAGTTTTATTGTCTCTGACAATTAAACTAAGATAAGGTTCGTGTATGTGTGAGATATATGAGCATGTTTTATGGTCTGCTTTCACGTGCCTTGCAATGAACACTCCTGATAACTTTAAGTTGCTAGCTCACAAAGTCAGTATGCTGCAGACAAACTTACCTCTCCCTCAGTCACATTAAACTGACACTGAATGAATTAGTCCATACTCTTTATATAGAGCACCAGATGGGGGAGCAGTATCTCTAATATTAAAGTCTTATGTGTGACCTGGCTGGGGTTCAAACCCATGACCTCACACACTCAAATTCTTCAAGGATGCTTGTACATATTCTCTACATTCTAGGGTCATTATCTAGCGAATATTTTCAGAAAAAAAATATTTTACCAGATTTTCCTGTTGTAGTGTATAAATCAGTAGTTATGTATTTGCCTCTTATTTTACTAGGCTGAGATATTTCCAGATAAAAATACAGGAGGTAGAGCATTTTATAACTTAGCAACATTAGGGTCACAGAACATACATCAGGTACAGATCATTATAATGTGATTAACGTATATATATATATAATATATAAATCAGTGACATCTGAGTCATCTGTTGTTGGGTTTTAGATAATTGTCACAATAAATGAAATTTAGATTTACTTTTTTTTATCCCACACAGTTCGAAGAAATTTGGTGCTGGTTCACCAACTTGGTATGCTTCAGACAAACATGCCAATTCACAGTCACAACAGATTCACATTTGATTAATGAAGTTTACTCTTATTAAGTCCCCCAGATGTGGTGGACACATGTTAACTCCATTTCTTCTGTTAACCTTTTGTCTGCAACTTTTCTAATAAAAACTATGTAACAGTTCTTAATGAAATTTATCATGAACTATCTAAGGTTGGAGTAGATGTTCCATTGGCTATTCTTATTTTAATTATGCACATGGTTGGAAGAACATGGATTTTCCAGTTGGGGTTCCATTTGGGGGACACTTCAGAAAAAGCATCTTATTTTAGTTGTAACTTGTTTGTTTTAGTATAACATTGATAAATATTTTGTAGATTGCTATTGTGTGTGGAAGTTGCACAGCGGGCGGTGCTTATGTCCCCACAATGTGTGATGATGTAATTATTGTACACAAAAATGGCACCATCTTTCTAGGTGGACCACCACTGGTACAGGCAGCCACAGGTGAAATAGTTACTGCAGAAGAATTAGGTGGAGCTACAATGCACAGCAGGTATTTAACTTCCAAAATATTATAGTCTGCACATTGTTGGACAGGCCACCTATAGATGTTCAACTCTGACAATCATCATACTAAAATATTACAATGTATATTTTAATGGGTACATGTTTGTTTTTAACATATTTGTGTATTTTAATAGACACCGTATATGCATACTGTGAATTTTTTTTTTTTTTGGTGTCTAATTTCTGTGGTTTTAAGAAAAAAATAGCATTTTGTTGGGCAATAAAATTGTCATTGGTGGTTACCCTTTTAAATAATTTTGCATATTTGTAAAATATATAATTTTTATAAAAACATGTACTGGCTTCTAAAGTACCAAATCATGTGATTTTTTACACGTTTACAGATTTTGTTAACATTTACTAGCCAAATAAAAAATGTAAATGTGTACACATGGAAACCTTGCCGTTGATCTTTTTACATAATTCTGTATTTCTGTATTTCGTTTGTATACAGTGTCAGTGGATGTACAGATTATTTGATCTTTTTACATAATTCTGTATTTCTGTATTTCGTTTGTATACAGTGTCAGTGGATGTACAGATTACAGTAGAACTTCGATAACTCGAAGTGCACGGGACTTCGATGATGACTTCGAGTTATCGGGGTGTTCGAGTTTTCGAAGTTGAAGAATGACGTCACAATGTAACTTTCATTTCTTTATTTCTTTGGGAGAAATATCGGATGGTGTAAAACTGTTTACTGATACACTGGTGTAATATGTACCGGTATTACATAAAATAATAAATGAATTAAAATCAAATTATCAATTATGTTTTTATAAGGACTGATGGCGACAACAAATGCATACATGAAATACACGAAATGTGTATTACCAATACATGACCGTAATGCATTCAAAGAACTGAATCAGATAAACATATCAATGTACATTGTATGTTATAATATACCAAACAAGACGCACATTTTATAGAAATTATAAAACTAGTGTGCCTACCACGTGTTAGTCATTAAAACCCAGCTTAAATCACCTGAAAAATTGTTGTTGTCGCCAGCGGCACGAAACTCGGCTTCTACTGAGGGGGTATACGGTTACACTTCATCGCCTATTACGGCACAGAGTACTAATCCTTTAATTGATATTAATTAATACAGTAGCAAAACCGTGACCTTTGATCTGTACCACTTCTCCAATCATTAATCGGATTATAAAGAAGTATTATAGCTAACTGTCGATTAATTACCGTGTTCTCACTGAAATGTTCTATTGGTCAACCATTGTTAAAAATATTTCGAGTTTTAAAAGGTTGTTTTTCCTATAATTTTTAATTTTGCACCTAAACATTACTTCGAGTTATCGGGGGTATTCGAGTTACAGGAGTTTGAGTTATCGAAGTTGTATTTATGTAGTTTATATAGAAAACCGGTCGGGACAAAATTATTACTTCGAGTTATCCGTGGTATTCGAGATATCGAAGTTTGAGTTATCGAAGTTCTACTGTATTTGATCTTTTTACATAATTCTGTATTTCTGTATTTCGTTTGTATACAGTGTCAGTGGATGTACAGATTATTTGATCTTTTTACATAATTCTGTATTTCTGTATTTTGTTTGTATACAGTGTCAGTGGATGTACAGATTATTTTGCGGAAAATGAAACGGAAGCATTTGCACTTGGCCGTGACTTAGTAGCGGCCTTGAATCTGATGAATCATGATGGACCTACACTTGATACTGAAGACCCGATATATGATCCTGAAGAACTTCAAGGTCTTATATCTAAAGACAACAAGATAGATATACACAAAGTAGGTATAGATAAATAAATGCTTTTGTCATGATATACAGTACAGACCAGTCCAAAGTTAACACCCAGCTGACAAATTTGTGCCGAATCAAGAGCTCATATCGGATTCTCGTTTGGTATATATATATATCGACAGCAGGTGCCATCTATCTCGGCAGTTTTTTTTACTGCTACCTATCCATACCCTATCCACTCTGCAGACGAGCTCCAACTTCTTTTGGTTAGCTTAGTGTTAAACTTTCAACAGGTCTGTACTGTATCTTCTTATCTTGCTCAGTCTGTTTCTTTCGCTTCTAGTTGTAAGCCTCCTCTGTAGCTGCCACAGGTGGCCTACTTATTCAAACTCTACAGAGGTGTATTTAGCGTGCACTGAGACACAGGAGCACCGTTTTGAGTCTCATCCAAAAGACTATTCTAGTTATGAGCTTTTTACCACTCAAGTATGGGCAGGAGATGAAAATCATCTCAGAAAACTTCAAAGTCCTGAACCCTCGACTTTGAAAGCCAGTGACAGTACCACTAGGCCATGTCTGCTTATAATATGTATATCTATATAGCCATTCTTAGCAATTGGACATATTATGAACATATTGTGGTTAGGGGTTGTCCATCTATCCGTTTGGGCATAATATTTTGTCAAGCATACCCCTCCAACACCGTTTAAGATCTGTTTGCCTAAGTTTATATTCATGATAACCATGATATGACATTGTGTGCACCAGAAGAGGAGACAAGTCTTTGCCCTTGTCCCTTGAGGATTTTACTGCAGTACTTGTCGTGTGATTGAATTTGCTTGTGTGTCCTATCCATCGCCATTTTCATTTTGATGGTTTAACATGTAATTGGGATAATGAATCAAAAATTAAAAACAAAAACCAAACCTGTTATTTGAACATGAACACTACATCTAACAAATTAACAATGGAAGAACGTCAAACCTGTCTACAAAGGCCACCCAAGGGAACCAGTAAAAGTGGCCTTTATTGGCAGGTGACCTTTATATACAGATTCAAATAATATGAATAAAGAACAATAGGATACAATTCTACTGGTCTTTAGAAGCAGGTGGCCCTTATATACAGGTGACCTTTAAGGCAGCTTTGACTGTATTTTGTGTTATTTTCAGGTGATAGCTAGACTGGTAGATGGAAGTAGATTTCTAGAATTTAAATCCTTGTATGGTCCATCTTTAGTTACTGGATTTGCATTTATAAATGGGTATGTACTATGTAATAAATATCATGGCTATCTTTTACTTGATAGTGCAGATTTGTCTCATAAAAATTGTATTTTATTTCTGTACTCTTTGCTTATATAAGTCTATAATGCTATGACCTTTACTCTTGATAATTATTATATTTTTAAGGTCACAATACTAAACATGTTTTGGTCCTTTGACCTCAACTTGACCTTTCATTCTCATTTGACAGCTGTGAATTAGAACCTGCAGTCTTTGTACAACACATACATGTATGTATGGTGTGAACCGTTATTGTTTTGTTTTACACTATAGCCAAATTTGGCTCCTATGACTTTCATGTGATTCTCATTTCACATGGACTCATATAGTCTCCATTCACATGAGATTTTTCATGTGAATTTCATCTTAATTTCATGTATACCTGATATTCATTTGAAATTCACCTCACCTAGGCTGTGTATATGTATAATGGTACTTTAGGTAATTTAAAATTGTTAAGATGTACATGTAATGATATTGGTTTAAAGTAGGTCACTGTGACCCACACATTTAATTCTAGATTTATTGAATAGGTCACTGTGACCCCAAAAGTTAGGCCAGTTTTATTAAGTAGGTCACTATTATCCCAAAAATAAATTCTAGTTTTATTAAGTAGGTCACTGTGAACCCCAGAGTTAATTCTCGATTTAAAGTAGGTCACTGTGACCCCATAAGGTAATTCTAGACTTATCATATTTTTCAGGTGCCAAGTAGGTATAGTCGGAAGTAATGGCGAGTTAACTGAATCTGCAGCCAGTAAAGGAGCACACTTTGTACAGCTTTGTGATGAGAGAAATATTCCAATTATATTCCTACAAAATACACATGAAAAAGTTTCCTATCAGGAGAATGTAGGTAAGTGTTAAATAATGAGACTTCTACACTTAAAGGATTATATATGGCAAATGCAGCTGGGATGTGTAGGAATTTTGTAGATGGGTACCCGTCACATCCCATTTGTTCTGCATTTTAACATAAACTTGTGTCACCCTTCAAAGAATTTTTTGCATACCCCCATTAGTTACCTTCCATTGTACCTGGAACATCCGGTCATACATAAACACACTTTATGTTTACTTGCAAAAAGGAAATAACTTGTACCTTACAGAAATCAGTCAAACAAAATACGGAATCAATGTTTAAAAGGGCAAACTAGTGCTACCTGGAAGGTTTTGGTTTTATATTTTGAATTTTTACTTGATGTTTGGAAAATGAATATAAAATAAGTAGGAGATGGTGCAACATACCACAATATCTCACCAGCATAAGATTGTGCTAATGTTTTTATCCCCCGCCTTTTGAAGAAAGAAGGGGATATTAAATTCCAGTTTACGTCTTTATGTCTGTCCGAAATTCTTGTCTGCACTAATTCTCCAAAACTATGAAGCACTATTTCATGAAACTTTGTGCAAATTATCAACATAGATAGGAGATGTGCATATTGTTAACCGAAGGCAAATCACAAAAAAGGAACCTGCTGGCGGGGAATCCTAATTCACTGAATTTGCTTGTGTAACATGAGCAATTTTTCGGTTATTGGTGACAATCACAAGAGAGGTCTAGTGACACAGAAACTTTGCAGTGACCATTTTATATAATTCTTACCACCCTTGCTTGAACTTGAATCTTATGTATTTTAAAAAAAACTTATTTTGTTTCAATTTTACTTTTAAGGGGAGGTAACTGGAAACAAATTACGAGCACATGTAAAAATGATGGCTTCTGTGAGTTGTGCTGTTGTACCAAAGATAACATTTATAATTGGGAATTCCATAGGTCCTGTCAGCTATGTTATGGTATATATGTTTTACTTACTTCTTGTCAAGTACATAACTTTGGTTTTTCTCTTTTTCTTCTGTCTTTCTAGAGCATTGCAGTAGCTCAGTTGGTAGAGTGCTCACTCAGTAAGTGGGAGGTTGTGGGTTAAATCTCCGGCCGGTTCTGACCCAAAAATGACAGTGGGTAATGACTCTTCTTTCGCCAAGCACTCGGCATTACGAAATAAAAGTCATAGATCTTTTGGATAGGAACTTAAAGTAAATGAGGTCCTGTGTTATGTATGCATGGCATAATAAAGAACCCTGCTTTATAATGCCATCAGCGAAAGGCACAGGCAAAATTTCTGCACCTTCACCTATAGCTGGGGGCATCTCAATATAAGTGAGATATTATTGACTGGGACATTTTGTCTTTCCATCCATAATTGATCAACAGTTGACCTCAGCCCCTCATTAGTTGTCTTACAGATCACATTGCCTTTCAGCACCTAGATTGAAGTCCCATTCTGGGTAGATCCTAGTGTGAGAATGTTTGTCAATTCATTTGAAGAAGGTCAGAGGTTTCTTCATTCTAGATACTGTGGTTTCTCCCACCATCCTTAAACTGACTGCCCCAACATAAATGATAGAATCTTGACTGGTAGTAAAACACTATTACTCTTCTCTTCTGTGCACTCTTATACTGTAACAGTAAAGGGAAAATGCAGCAGCCAAACCAGGACTTGAACCAGGGACCTTCTGGATAGTAGCAGGGTGCTCTACCTACTGAGCTACCCGGCCACCATTGAGCCGGTCTGCCACATTCCTCCCTCCTTTTTCGATTCATCTACCTTGAATTAAAACCATCATGTTCCATCCTGGTACCAACCTATTGGTCAGCCACTTCCGAGGGTTGGACGATTTCCCCAAATGTGACAGGAAAGGGTAAAATGCAGCAGCCAAACAGGGACTTGAACCCAGGACCTTCCAAATATTATCGGAGCACTCTATCCACTGAGCTATCTGACCGCCTATTGAGCCCGGCCTGCCACCTTACTAACTTTCTGCCAGTAATTATGTAATGTATAACAAACACTAAGTCAGTTATCGGGTAAATCATTTTTTATTTTCTTGTTTATGAATACTCAAGTGTCTGATAATAATCTTTAAACTTGTTTGTATTTATAGGGAGGAAGAAGCATGAGTCCAAATTTTCTGTTTTGTTGGCCAAATGCTGTTATAGGAATGAATGAACCTAAAGAAATGATACACACATTATGTCAGGTAGGAACTTGTGTAGCTTGGTGAAAAATGATCATTTTAATGAAGAACTGTAAAGGTGAAAGGGTTAAATACTAGTAATTATTTTTAGCGCAAATTACTGTAAACTGAAATTTTAGCGGCAGTTTTATGTTAGTGCTTTTGGCAGTCAGATCTTTCTGTTAAAATAAAACTGTGCTAAAATTACCTATAAAAGATTCTGAATTGGTCGGGTCCAATATTTAACTTTTTAGTATCTATGTATTCGTTGTAAAAATGTTGGTTATATTTGTGTTTTACTGTATTAGTCTGTGCATGCTTGCTCAAAGTTCCATTAGCTTATCTAGTTCATTAGTCAAATTTATATTTTATGTTTTAGGAAATATTTTTAAAATTTTTATTCAAAAGTTAATGCACAAAATTGTTATTAAAAGAGGCAGTTATGTCAAAACTGTTTTATCATATCAAATGTTTTTAATTAACTGACATTTTGAATTTTCACTAACCTAACAGAGTTCTGAACAACCAGTCCAACATCATCTGTTAACAATTTCTGTTTAGTTTTTTTTCCTGTATTTTGTAGGAAAAGATGAGTAATAGTCAGATGACAGACGAGGAAAAGGCAGAAGCAAAAACCAAAATTACCGAAAAAATTGTAAGAGAAACATCATCTTTTTATGCAGCATCTAGAATATGGAATGATGGGATTGTACTTCCTAAGGATACCAGAGAGGCAAGTTTTATTTAACCTTCACCAATGATTAAGTATGCTGTGTATGTTTTCAATATCGCAGTGTGCATCATCAAAGAGTATTTTCTTTTTAAAGTATGTAGCATCCTTGACTCGGAAGTGTATAGTGGAAATAGAATGGTCCCTCTTGAGACATGTCCTATCTTCACATATACATGTACATGAATATCAACATTTGGAGTTTAACAGGTCTAGAGAGCCATTTTTGTCCTGCTTTTACCCATTGAGTGCAGGGGTCTTGGTCCCTGAATGATCTAAAGTATGTGCTGACAGTTCACAGTGACCTCTAGTCATCTAGGTTGGAATCCCACCAGGGACAGATCCAAGTGCGAGAAAGTTTGCTTGTTTGCTTGCCAAAGAAAGTTGTTTTTCTCCAGACACTCCAGTTTCCTCCATCATCCATATACCACTGCCTCCATATAAGTGAATTAAATCTGAATTGGACATTTATAAATTTAGGGGGGGGGGCTTATGTGTCATATTGACACTCTACTCTTGTTTTTTTTAGGTCATAAAGCAATGTTTAGATATCACAACAGCTTACAGAAAACCAAGAGATACACAGCCAGCATTTATAAGGATGTAACGATTGTATAAAGACAACTGCTCAACTTCATGCAATACATGTACCATTATATAACACATAAAACATATATCTAGGATATTTAACAAACACAGGTGAATGTAATTCTAGCAATTCAATGTATCAAGTCTGCAATACTTGTCATGTGACATCTGTAATACTTGTCATGTGACATCTGTAATACTTGTCATGTGACGTCTGTAATACTTGTCATGTGACGTCTGTAATACTTGTCATGTGACATCTGTAATACTTGTCATGTGATGTCTGTAATTCTTGTCATGTGATGTCTGTAATACTTGTCATGTGACATCTGTAATACTTGTCATGTGACATCTGTAATACTTGTCATGTGACGTCTGTAATTCTTGTCATGTGACATCTGTAATACTTGTCATGTGATGTATGTAACTCTTGTCATGTGATGTCTGTAATTCTTGTTATGTGACTAGCATGTATTTGTGATTTTGGTGTGCAAGAACAATTGGTGTGATTAGAAACTGCATCAAATGATGTCCCTAAATAATTGACCACTGGATTGAGGTATCTGATTGCAATATCTTTTCTTTAAAAACAAATTGCTGGAAACACTTCCATATTCGTTTGAAATATCAAAGATTTCAAACAAAACTTTCAGAACTGGTGATAATGTCTTCTTGTCCTGGTGAATCCCTTCTTAGTTTGGAGCACTCTTAGAAAAGATTTATTCATAAGTCAGTTCTTAGCTGATATTTTCAACATTTTCTATTGTGGTATGTAGGAGACTATTAAAATTGTAATGGGTCCTTCGCAAAAGTTACCAGTCTCAGGGGACTGTGGGACTGACTGTTATATCCAACACAGTTTATTACCTCAATGTAATATGTTTACTAATCACAATATTGAATATACAAGTCACTGGTGACTATAAATGTAAGGTCTCCTAATGGATTTTACATACATTAGGTCTACATAGGTATAGAGACCTATGTTGTTGTTGTTCTGTAACTTCTACCATTGTCTGGAGAACTGCAGATTTCACTAATGGAATACTGCAGAAATGTGGCCACCTGGTTTTAAAACCAGGTTCTTTATTCAGATTATTTGAACCTGTATATAAGGACAACCTGTCCATAAGAGGCATTTTTACAGGGTCCCTTGGGTGACCTTCGGTTTCTTCCATCATTCATATACCACTGCCCCGATATAAGTGAATAATTCAAACTGGGCCGTAAAACTATATGACTCCACTCCTTTCTATTGAGTACAAACCTGTCCATATGTACTGTTAGTATAATATTTTTAGGTTTTTTGGTGCATTTTTCCTAAGAGCTATTATTTCAGTTTTGAAGTTTAGTGTGCTACCTTGTCTTATGACAACTCTTGTTATCCCCCGCCTTTTGAAGGGAATATTGAATTTGAACTTTCATCTGTCCCTCAATCCTGACACTTCTTATCAGAAGTAATTCTACAAAACTATGTAACACTATATTATGAATTTTGGTGCAAAAGATCAACATTGATAGGGATGGTCTTATCATAAACCTTAGTTGGCTAGCTCATTTTCCTGGGAGTTATGGCCCTTTGATCATAAGTGCAAATCACAAAAAGTGCCTACTAGCTGGGGATCCTAATTTTACTAAATCCTCTTGTTACTCAAGAAGAAAGGGTCATGTAAGTGCTATTCACTACTGTCCTTTTTTCTTATGATCCTAAAATTATTTAATAATTATGGATAATTAATATATTTATTTTTATACATGGTATATTATAATACAATTTGATGATCTGTGATTATGCTGAATTTAAATGTAATTATAAACCTAACTAGATATATTTGTTTTGTTTTTCTTTGTTTTATATAGAACAGTAAAACCTCAACTCATTATCACCATTTGTAATCCCCACCTTCCGAAGAAAGGGGGGGGGATATTAAATCTGTCTGTCTTTTCTTCCGTCTGAAATTCTTGTCCTCTTGTCTGCACAAATTCTCCAAAACTATGAAACACTATTTTATGAAATTTGGTGTAAAGCTTCAACATTGATAGGAGATGCAATTTCGTTAAACCGAGTTGGTTTTCTCATTTTACTGGGAGTTATTGCCCTTTGAACATTAGTGAAAATCACAAAAAAGAACCTGCTGTGGGGATTCTAATTCACTGAATTTACTTGTTCAGTCTGTATTTGGTGTTGTAAAGGGACTGGGGATAAATCAAGTTAGACTTATGAATAAAAATATACAAGAAATGCACTTTAGTACTTCAAAGCTATCAAGGGGCATGATAATAAGGTTTTACTGTACTGTGACCATAAATGAGGCCCCTTTGTGGTTTCCCTATTTTGGACCCCCTCAACCTAAATTTGTGTTAATTGAATACTTATCTATTGTACATTAGTTTTTTTTTAAATAATTTATACGAATCCCTTTAAAATTTCTCCATTTGAGGCCACACAGCCCAGGTTTGTGTCAATTGAATGAATACTGCATGAATATTTCATGCAAGGTCACAGTGACCTTACATAGAAAATACTTCAAATGTCTTATTAACCAAAAGGCTTGTCATCACCAAACTCCAGATTAGAATCAGAAGATGCCCACCTCAGAAAATTGCTTTGATTTTAAATATTTTGCATCAGGTGAGTGATACAGGCCCTATTATGCTATTGGATCTCTTGTTTTCAATTGGATGTAGATGCAACATTGCCAAGCGCGGAAGACAATTTTAAAGCTAGTAATATATGTTTCTGGTATTAACGTATCATGACGATTTGTAAGTTTTTGTATTACAGAAAATTTTGTATCATAGCTCTTTAAAATATTGGGGAAATCAGAGTATCCGGAGAAAACCACCAACTTTAGACAAGTGAAACTTGACAAAGTGGTTTTTAAGGTCTCTTGTGAAAGACGCGACTTTCATTTCTAAATATCATAGAATGAACAGTCACTACCTATTTTCAAGTCGGTCAGACCCCGACCGGAGTTTGAGTCAACGATCTCCCACATACGGAACGAGCACTCTACAAATTGAGCTACCGTAGTGGTAGTTTACGCAAAAAGGGCGAACGATAAATTTTACGGAAAATTTTACGATAATTTGCAAAACAAAGATTGAAACAATTATACCCAGTTGATAGATAACTATTAAATTACTATGGTATCCTTCTGACATACTGATTACATGTGTTTTCTTTACACAAAGTTCAAAGTTTTTTATTCACTCAAAATCACCGGAGTTGGTAGCGATAAGAGTTACAATTATTATGTTTACATTAAACATCTGTGAAGTTTAACAATACGAAAAATAAATTACACAGTTAAACTTGCTTTAAAGACCACCTCTATATAAGTGTCACCTGTTTTTAAAGGCCAGTAAAATGTCGGCGCAATTTTACTTTATTCATGACATTTGAACCTTTATACTGTAAACGTATTTATTTTCGCGGTGTACAAATTTTCGCTTATTCGCGGTTGTTTTGTGCGAAAATTAATACCGAGCGAAAATTATATCGTGCGTAATGTGTTAAAAAACATATTTAAAAAACGCGAAAATTAAACTACACGGATATGTTTAAATGTCATATACTTCGAATGTTCATATTTCCCTCACTCAAAGGCAATAAATGTATCGAAAATAGATACACGCGAAATTAAATACATTCACAGCATAAGGGGAGCACGGCAATAAAGGCCATTTTTGCTGTTACCTTGTGTGGCCTTAATAGACAGGTTTGACCATATAATATCTTGTATGCGATGCACGTATTATATGTAATAATTTATACTCCCTCATGCAGTTTTTTCTTAGCTGATAAAATACATATTTTTGGTCTTTGGGTATCTTTTCAACATTTTGAAGAAAAAAATTGGTTTCGCAATTTTGCCACGGTCCAAGCATTACTGATGAGAAATTGTATTCCGAAACGACGGTCTACTACTGTAAAATTAAAATTGGTATACATTGTAGTATGTTATTGTTTAATGTTTTCATTTGCCATAACCAATGTTATAAATATATAAGGTTTGCACAATAAATTGATGAAGTTTATTATTATTATGTAGAAGGTGTCCTGAATTTGGTGTAAATAATATTAAAAGCTGACCGAAAACAGCAATATTTTTGTTAACAGATTCTTCACAATGTCTATTTCATTTCATTTGACATTTGCATATCCTCTGTTCAATTAAAGATTAATCACATTTCAATAAAGATGGCCTTTTTGCCGCCGGGATAAATGGATCGGTGATGTACATTTATAACAATAAATTACATAATATTATTACAATTTCTTTATTTAACGAGTTTCCAATGGCCAGATTACGTTGACGGTTAGATAGCTTTATTGAATAACAGCGTTATTGTTAAAACGAAAGATTTATTGGTGAAAAATAAGTGTCCCCGATGTTGTAAGCGTGATTTGTATAGTACAGACCTGTCTAAAGTTTAACCGTGATTGAGCTAACGAAAAGAGAACGAAAGTTCGGCAACCGAGCGACAGAGATATCGACATAGATAGCTAGTGAACGAGAGATAGATCGTGGCTGTCAAAAATCTGTCGAGATGTAAGTAACGAGGGATCGAACTGAACTGTCGATTCGACACTAATTCCTTAGTTAAGTGTTAGCTTTTCGACAAGCCTGTACGGTAGATAGTTGTCAATTTCGCCGTTGAAAAAAAACGTCAAAATGTGATGAAGTTTTTATTCGCCTTGTTGAACATGGGCATATAGGGCTGTGTAAGACATAAGTTTGTTTTTATGTATATACACTATATTTTTATATATATAGTTTATTTATAATCTTCTTAACTTGAGTAATGTCCTTAGTTTAATGTCTGACGGGATGTATACAACAGGATATTCCGGAAAAACAATGTGACATCTGCAGATGTTTACCAGTGGTGTGCTGAACTATTAGTGCTTAATTTTACGTGAGATTGGGTGATAATCATGTCTAATCTTACCGTAATTATTTAAGTATAATTCATTATTATGGACGTGTGTATTGGATTGTAATCAATTCTGTTTTACAATGTGTTAAGTCATAAACAACCCTAGTTTTTAAACTTTTCCAGAATAGTTTCCACTAGGTTGGGAAAGTTTAGCTATTTTGTTACTGTGTAGAAATGTTGACTTCCTGTGGATATTGAACCAATTTGTGTGTGCAAACGCCTGAATTTTTAGAGATATTCTATAAAACGGTTCATAAAATTGTTCCAGAATGGTTTCTTTCTACTAGGTTGGGATAACTTTTTTTATTGTTATATACTGTATGGAGATGCTGACTTCCCGTTGACTCTGAACTTTGTGGAAACGCCTAAATTGGACATGATTCCATCTTGGGATCTTCTAACCAGTCAAAGACCTGCAAGGTCGCTGCTTTGTATATACTAGTAATTAAGGTACGTACGTTTTTAGTTACTGTATTTTTTATTCATAAATAAAAGTGCAACTATGGGTAAGTATATAGGCAACGACATATGTACATATTCTCTTGACATTTTATTTAAATATTTATTATGAAACAGTGCATCTGTGTATAGGGAACACGTGTTTATTTCATCATCTACATCATGGAAAAGCTTCACTACTATTGTATTTGTTGGATGATCGTCAAACTTGTCTATAACAGCCACCCAAGGGAAGCAGCAAAAATTACCTGTATGAGCCTTTGTATACAGGTTCAACATAAATATGGAGCAATAGGGATAAAATTTCACTGGCCTTAAAAAGCAGGTGACCCTTATATAGAGGTGGTGTTTAAGGCAGGTTTGACTGTAAATGAATATTCTTAATGAAAGTTCAAGCGGCCAGGTCAATGTTGTTTCCCTATACGGGGTTACGTGACACAGGAGGACAAGGAAGTTTTTAAATACTCCAATTAAAGTTAGCAAAATCAAGTACGCACGTACTTCGAACTAAGCCTATATGTACTGGTATACCATTCAATTTATTATATAATTTATTGACGTGAGTGTCATATCTTTTTGTAGTTGCATATAAAAGTCTGAACAGGATCTGGCCTTTAATACTATTTTTCCAACAAGAATGCTTGCATAACCCAGACTTCCGTAAAGTTTTTTGTAAATAAATGGAATTTTTCATATATAATCCATTCAATACATTGGTAGTGTTAGGGTCAGTAAATAGTTTCAACATGGACCAAAAAAATTCATGTTCCCTATACATAAATAAACTGGTCCATAATAAATTTTAAATTAAAGGTCAAGTGGACAGGTCAATGTTGTTTGCCTATAGAAGTGTATAGGACTTTATTATCGTTATTTGTGCTATTCGTTTTACGTAACTTGCTGCAAATAAAGTTAAAATCCTTAACATTTTTATGATTACATTGATGGTAGTGTAAACAAACATATAAAGTATCTTGTGTTAAAAAATCTATCCACGACGTCTTAAGTCTCGCAATAGACATACAAACTTACTTTTTACAGACACAAGGTGGTTTTTTACATCTACTTACAAGTCCATGTACATTAAAAGTGTCGTTCATATCAAGGAGGATTTCTGAAAAAAGATGACTGTCATTATTGTAGTCATAGCATACACAACAGGAGAATTCCTGAAAAAAAAGCAACTGTAGTTATACCATAATAAAGATGTGTGATGTAGTCATAGCATACAATCCCTTGTTTTATTGGATGCGTTCATCTTTCTAATATTAATATTGCACAAAAGCTTAACAATTTTGATACAAACGGCCTCACTTCCCTAACTTCAGTTTACATTTTTGACATAAATTGCCAGCTTTCAAAGTTTTACTTTGCTTTTTTGGGATTTTGATTTCGAAATGGATAGTGATCATATTTTGGAGAGTTTCCGTAAAAAAGGTGACTGTTATCACATTATTATTATGGAAATGTCTGATGTTGCGTACACTCCCTTGTTTTATTAATTGTGTTCATCTATCTACATCTTGTCATCATTTTATACACGAGTTTTCACTTGGCTTCACTTTCCTTATGGAAGTTCACTTGTTTGCCAGTTTTTGCTTTGCATTTTGGATTACGATTCGGACATGGACCTGTATGTTTGTGTTAGATTAGTAAGGAAATGAAGTAAAAGTATTTTAATTGAAATTTGTAATAGCCAAGATCATTAAGAACGCATGGTAACAAAATATAAAATACTTCTACCACAAAATTACCGATAAACACAAACAAAACAAGCCAAACATCTCAACTATAAAAATGCTCCGTAAGTGAGGATAAACATGTTCTTTAGATTTTTTGGGAACTTCTTAAAAGCATTTTGCAAGTTTTTGACGCAGTATGGATAATTTAAAACCGTTTTATTTACAAAAAAGTATTACAAAAAAAAACCTTGACATGAATCGAATTCTTAAGGGTTAAGGTAGCTGTCGATTGACGACCACTTATATATAAAAGAAATAGTTACTTCAATGTTGTCTATACATATACACTTTATATAGATTTTCAAATTTTAAAACACCTAAAAGAAGAATTAAGTATCTGCATGTCGAGAGATCTGTCATTATAGCGTGACACATAGTATAAAGCGTAGATTGTAAAACGTGGACTGTAGCAGATAGTCTGTAAAACATAGACTGTAAAAACGTGAACTGTAAAATATAGACTGTAAAATATAAACTGTAAAACATAGACTAAAAACGTGGACTGTAAAACGTAGACTAAAAACGTGGACTGTAACACATAGACTAAAATGCGGACTGTAAAATATAGACTGTAAAACATGCACTGCAAAACATAGACTATAAAACGTGCACTGTAAAACGTGTATATTCTGTAAAACGTGGACTGTAAAACATAGACTGTAAAACATGCACTGTAAAACGTGTATATTCTGTAAAACGTGGACTGTAAAACATAGACTGTAAAACGTGGACTGTAAAACATAGACTGTAAAACGTGTATATTCTGTAAAACGCGGACTGTAAAACATAGACTGTAAAACGTGGACTGTAAAACATAGACTGTAAAACGTATATAGACTGTAAAAAACCTGGACTGTAAAACATAGACTGTAAAACGTGAAATGTAAAACATAGACTGTAAAACGTGGATAGTAAAACATAGAATGTAAAACATAGACTAAAAAAATCCTGGACTGTAAAACATAGACTGTAAGACGTGGACTGTAAAACATAGACTGTAAAACATAGACTGTAAAACATGGACTGTAAAATATAGACTGTAAAACGTGGACTGTAAAACATAGGCTGTAAAACGTGGACAGTAAAACATAGACTGTAAAAAACGTGGCCTGTAAAACAAAGACTGTAAAAAACGTGGAATGTAAAACATAGACCGTATATCGTGGACAGTAAAACAGACTGTAAAAAACATAGACTGTAAAAAAACTGGACTGTAAAACATAGACGGCAAAACGTGGACTGTAAAACATAGACTGTTAAACGTGAACTGTAAAACATAGACTGTAAAACATAGACGGCAAAACGTGGACTGTAAAACATAGACTGTAAAACGTGGACTGTAAAACATAGACTGAAAAAACGTGGGCTGTAAACAGATTGTCTGACACATTTATTACCATATACAATGTATAGTCTACCATGTGATACGATACTTATCTTAATAGATTCAAACAGTCCAGTATAATTGAATTAGCAACTAACAACTGTCAGCTACCAAAAACGACTGACTACTGACAACTACCACAAGATAACTATCAACCATCAAATGACAACTGGCTACTGACAACTGGCAACTACACTAAAGCAAAATCAGTACCCTGGGTTGTTTATTGTATTGCGCTACAATAAACAGAAACAAGGGTTTCATTAAAAACTAGTTTAAATTTTATCTAATAAAATAGAACACTGCATGAACATTGATTTTGCGGTGGATTCTGTAAAGCGAACACAAAACGACAACGTTTTACTGATAAAAACAGGTTGGTTGGGTAAATTCAGTTTACTGGGTCAACTAGACTTTATCTCAGCGATTTAATGAAACATTGGAACGTTTGAACGGACGGCAAGACGGACAGAGCGATTTAAGTGCGCACAAACTTGTTTACGGGGTATTATAATTAAAAAAAAAACAACATTCTACTAACAAGGTTAAAGAAATATATGTCAAAATGATCGAGCATTTAAAACACAATATTATACCATTGTTTACTGTCTAAATGGCCTTCAAAGCCAAAGTACTATGTATTGAAAATCAGTATCTACTTTGATACACGTGATACATGTACACGCATATGTCATCTACTGTATTTCCATAAATTCACAGCACATGGAAAATGCAAGAATAAAGTCGTATTTTCCAACAAACTCACAAAAAATTGTCAAAATTTAATACAAAATATACTGACTTAATAGGGAAAAATATTTTTCATTCATGAAAAAGTGAACTTAATTCTGTACATAAAGCAATTTTTTTAACAAAACAACAAATATGACTATGTCAAAATTATCCCTTCTGTACCTTCTTACTTGGAACAACTATAAACGTTATGTCATAATTGGAATATTCATGATGATCACACCTGGAAAAAAACCCGAGCAACAATGACCTACCTGACCCTAAATGCCCTGATGTAATTTTAAATAAGGCCCAATTGGTGTATAAACTTGATCAAATTTCCAAAAAATTTCGCAAAATTTCTCTATGTACAGAAGAACTGAACAATAATGTTTTTAATTAAAAGTATAATTTGGTTAGGTCAGTGCATTTTATATGCATTTTATTGATAGTTGAATGGAAACATTTTCAATTAAAAGAAATAAAGAATAAAAACCATGTGCACTGAATTTATGGAAACACAGTAGACTGCAATGTATCATTGTGTTTAGGTCGTTTACCTTTTTACACCAGTCATACCGTGCCACTGTCTTGATTTGAAGACTGTTTTTTTTTTAAAATTTATTAAACCTGGGTGGATACACACAAGTACTATTTTTAAAGAAACCTTGTTATACGGATCAGCGGTATACAGGTAAATGTGTATTTGGACGGTTGATAATTAGGACGAGTTACAGGTAGCCTACCTGCATATACAAGTATATTTCCATGGTTTTATGTAAGATAATGCTAATGCAAGAATACAGTCATCTAAAGTAGGTTCTGAATTCACCCAGTTAAAGGGACCAAAAGCAAAGTACATGGGAAGTAGGAGTACTATGTTAGTCCGAAAGGTAAGCGATGGTACTATATAACTGTAAGCTATGGACATACTGTATGTAAAAGTACTTGTGTAGTTGGGTTTTTGTTCCGCCAGTGAAATTGAACAAAAAGGTCGTTTTATTTTTTACTGGTGATTTAGTTGAAAACTTTTGTATTTTGTTACAGTCTACTCTGTTTGCATACTAACTTGGTTCAGAATCATCTGTAGGCTTTTCATGTTATCTGGAACTGATTGACGTCGGAACTAGCTTACGTTTACACTTGCAGTACCAACAGAGCGTGTATGCAATGACAATGTTTATGCCAATGCAACTGTACTCTGTTAATTATTTGTAATGTTGTTACATAATTTATTATATTTTGTAATGTTATAGCACTGTGTTGTTTGCTTTACAATAAAGTGTTGTGATTATAATGGGGTTAGGACCCATAAGGTCCAATGCAAAGATGTGCAACTGTCACACACACACACACACACACACACACACACACACAGAGAGAGAGAGAGAGAGAGAGAGAGAGAGAGAGAGAGAGTTTCTTATGGTTATAGTTTTTAGTTATTAAAGAAGCATTTATAAACGAAAGTAAAATATACAATATATATGTACATAAATTACTGAGAAAGTATTTGCCCGGGTGCCTAAAAAGTTCACTTGGTTCTAAAGTGTCTAAATACATTACATCGGCACATATACATGTATATAAGTTTTAGAGTATTCATTTTATCATTATAAAATATGCGATTTTATTGATACTTTTATGTGTTCGTTACCTATATGTTCTAACAGCGAGTAATATTTAACTCTCTGACACTGTTTGCCTTCTTTTAAGAATCCTTGTTGATTTATTGTTAAGAAGTCATGGGGTTAACACTCTGTAATCAAAGTTGTTTTACAGTATACTGTGTACAGTTGTTCTGTAGACAGATTATATAAGCTTGCACTTGTTACCTGTAATAGGGTATAGGCAACAATATTGACCTGTCCGCTTGACCTTTCATTACGAATATTCATATAGGATAATCCATCCAATACACAGATTGTGTTAGAATTAGTGTTCCCCCGATGTACACGAAATAAGCACTGATTTGTGTTCTTTATGCATCGATGATAAATATTAAAGTTAAAAGGTCAAACGAACAGGTTATTATTGTTTACCTATACATTAAGTTTTGTCTTCAAAATTATTTAACTAAACTAGATTAGTCTCTTTGAGAAATAAACATCGCCAATCCCTAACATTGCCAAGTTGTTATTTCTAAGATTTGACCTTGACCCATCATATGTTGTATGCGACACATCGTCTCACGTTGGTTTACCTTTGTTCCAAGTTTAATCAAAACCCATGCAAAAAAAAAAAGAAATATAGAGCGGACACGATTTTGTGACAGATGGACTAACGAGCGGACGGACAGTAAGCTTCCTTTATACCCCTGAAATTTGTTTGCGGGGTAACAAATTGTTTGATTTATAGGACCCATGTTCGTAATTAAATATTACGAAACGCTTACCAAGTCTAGTTTGATTTAAGCTGTTCATCTAGTCAATCATGATGATATTAATCACTAGAATAAAAAAAACCTTTTGAATATTAATTATAAAAAGGCCTAATATTTAATTCAAATACCCCAAAAAAGACATTAGGGTTAGAGAAATGTGTCGATATAAATATTACATGTATTTGCAGGGAGTCCAATTTTATTGGTTTTAAGATGTAAAGCGACCAATTCGTATTTAGATAAGTTTGTAATTTATGCTATCTAGTTGACATTTAAATTTGTGGGATAGGGATTTCGAAACCCCTAAGTATGACAGGGATTTCGAAACCCCTAATTATGACAGGGATTTCGAAACCCCTTATTATGCTATATGTATTAACAAGAGAAATAAGAACATCACGAAATTTAAAGATTTCATTCGGGAAATGTGTTTACCATACAATTTACTATGTTAATTTTAACCATAGGGAGATTAAAATTTTCAGTAACTAACCAGTATCAGAAATTTTAATTATATTGTTTATCTTCACAGTTACCATGGTTACAAAAGATTTAAACATTGTGAATAAACATGTTTACATTAGAGATATCGGAGAATACCAGACCTAAACATCGTTTAGAAGTCAAAGAAAGGGGTAGATTTGAAAATATACGGGGTGAGTACATAATGGAGGGTGATAAATTATAGTATAGACCTGTGGAAAGTTTAACAGATAGCTAACGAATATGGTACCGAGTCGTCAGATCATCTCGCCCCCTCGATAACTATTTCTCTACACAGCGTTTTGGCAATCTATGAAGTTTTTTGGTAGTTAGGTACCCATATCTCTTGGCCATTCAGCATTGACTTTTTTCGTTAGCACAGTGTCTAACTTTCGACAGGTCTGCATTGTATATTGACACAAGATAACGTTTTACTTCCATTATATATATTTGATACTGTAAAGTTTTATTGGCCGGCGGATTAAAAAATTAAACCGAGTACAAATATCGCAATAGTGGAGGGAAGTAATGGTGTCTTAAGTCCCTTTTCTTTCACCTATTTGATGTTGAAAAAAAAACAACCCTTTCTTGTTTGTAAAGTCTTCATCATGCATGCCCAACAACGTTTTTATTTCAACAAAACTTGCATGTGTATTAAAAGTCTTATCCAAAGAAACCGAACAGGTACAATTTGGCGCCATAAATCATTTTCAACAATTTTGGCGGGAAACATAACCAGTTTGCCACCTGAGCTCTCTTCTGTTCCGTGCCCGTTATCGGCCTGTATTGACGACCAAAGAAGTCCAAATACATTGTCAGCTATGATCTAGGCCATTGCCAACAGAGCACATGAGCTCTCTTCCGGTTCCTGTATAGACAACCAAAACTCCAAATCTATTACTTGTAATTAATGTTTTCTCTTATTTTGTTTTCTAGGCCATATATTGTCCACAATGTACTTGTAAATCATGTCGAATTTTTAAAAGAAGTCAATCATGAAGATGAACCTAGAGTATTCCGAATATTTCCGTTCGGAGGTTCATACAGGACGACTGGTGACGTCATAGCATTGATAACATGGTACTTCATGGTTGTGTACCCTTGTGTTGCAATTCCAGTGAGTATATTTTTGTTTCATAACTTAAGACTTTTTTTCTAAAAGTATGCTTCATTAGGGATAAAGCTTGAGATATTTTACACTAATAACAGAATTAATAACACATCACTACCTTTCACGATTTGTCATTAAATCCAGTGCTCAGCAAAAGTTTGGAGTTTTAGTATTAGCAGTCGGTGATTTTAATTTGCGTCTGTCTATTTGTCTTGTTTGCTTGTTTCTTTTATAACATTACATTTGTACTTTGTGTTCCAAGTAACATCGGTTGTTGCGAACTACATTTTTACAGGTTTTCAATACATTTGCCTGTACATAAACATTGTAGTTTCTATAAGTTCCGAAGCACTCGGCCTCACATTCCTGGTTTAATTTTAGACAGTCAGCTTCAATGTTTTAACTTTGCTATATTGGGAATAAGGATTTTAATTTAGACTGATATGTGTTTAATATGTTTAGGGAGGTTACAAGTAAAGGGTAACGCATTTCACAAATACTTGTGATCTATAGTTATTTTATTTATTTATTTATTTTATTTATTTATAGATTGCGTGTTACTGTGAGAACAGACTAATAAATATCGGTAATTCAGTGGCATTATGTGTGTTAGTGGTGTATCATTTACTGACAATTTATGTTGTTATGAAGAACAAAATGAAACTTAAACGAATGTGGTATACGGCACTGGTAAGAATAGCATTTAATTTGTGAAAATCAATATTCTTAAAAACAATGCGTGATTTATTGAAACTAGAGTAGTCTCTTAAGCGACAAATTCCACCCCTTCCCGTCCCTAACGTTGCTGAGTTGTTATTTCAAAGATTTGACATTGTTAGTTGATCTATGCATCTAAATTTGGTATGCGTAAGATTTGATCAAAATCCATCCGTAGACATGGAATATATGATGTGGACGCAGTGGTTCATATATCACCCCTCTCCGCAAACGATTCTGTAAATTCTTCCATCGGAGAATGGATGATTGGATCGGGCTTTATGTCCCAGTCAAGAATAAGAATATTTAACTTATATCGAGACAATAACAGCTATATAAATTTTCACTGCCTGTACTGTATAGTCATAAAATGAATCATGTGTATACTACTGTCATACTCTGAAATACCAAAATAATTTGATATTTTCAGACAACAGCAGAGAGATATATAGGTTTAGAGAATTATTTCACGGACATTACCATGGAGAACAAAGAAGATCTACATATTGTAAATACACATCAACGTCAGACGATCCTAAAGAAACTTAACTTTATACCAGGTACCTAGTTTTATTTTTGTTCAAAAACTTTGTTTGTGAACAAGACCTCCACATGTACAGTTGTCTAAGGTAATGTCATTTCTGTATGTAGGTCTGTTAGGGCTAAATTTGCATTTTCGAGAAGCGAAGGAGCGAAGATACGTTGACGAAGGAGTGAAGTTGCGATTATGCAAGTTTGGCCCTAACAGAGCACTCTATTCATTTGACTTTTTTATGATAGTTTTAGAAATTTTATATTTTATTTAGCCAGTTCGAAATGTGTAGATGTAATAAAACTCCTGACTTGCGAGCACCTGACAAAGTGGAGGTCCAACTGTATGTATCAATAACTTTCTAGTTCAAAACACAAAGTAGTGGAAAACAGAAATGAAAAATTCCGAGATCTCTATAGGAAAAATTGCAACAAAAATAACTATGGATTCGATATTCCGATGAATCAGTGTCATTTTATGATGGAAATTAGGATAACGATTACCTTAAGTAGCCTTTACCATTCTAGTGGACCTGAGTAATTCTCAGATGACAACAAACTGGTCCAAAACACACACGACTTTTCTAAAACATTCAAACAAATATACAAGAATACCATTCCGGGGTACAGTTTGTGCCGGAGATTGGTATTTGATCTACGCGTTTTGTTGTTTGTAAGCATTCTTTTCTAACTAACGATTGTATATTTTTATACTTCTTTTTTTTCCAGATAGACGAGTTGTTCTCATGTTGTGTACGTCATCATACTGGAGAAGTCGTGTGGTCGATCCCGTGGCCTGTCTCTCGTTTCTGACGGCTCTGTGTATAGTTGGTATAATTGTTCAGTTGGAGACCATAGACTATGCACTCAGCTGATCATTTGAACGTTTAGTTCATATGGATGACGACATTACTACTAAAGATGTTACCTGATATGTTTTTTAAAGTTGCCAACAGGTTAAACTTAACATTCCTAAGTGACTAAGTTATTTATCAAAGTTATTTGTACCAGTTGAATTATCATTTCTTAACTAAGATTTTCCTTCAAACCTAAAGATAGCAAATTTTGGCTATCTTTTTTGGAACATGGAATAAACGTTTTTGACAATCATGTAATAGACACAAATGTTATAAGTTTGAAGAGATATTTAAAAAAAATTAAAATCCTAAATGTCTTAGAAATTAACAAGACTGTTAAGATTGTTAAATGTAAATGTACCAGATTTACGATAACGAAAAGCTAAGTTAAGGAAGATTGAGGAACCATGACCTGTGCTTTAAAGCTTTACTAGTATATTATCCAGGTTTGTTCGTAACCTGTTTTTTTATTCTTGGTGCTAAACAAATACGAAATACTTAATGATTGTTGTGTACATTTGTCTGATTTACTAATATATAGACACACGGACACAAAATGAAATGTTGACTTGTCAAATGTTGTACTTCAAGATTTCGACCTATGCAGCTTCAATTTTAGTTGTCTTATATTGATAGATGACAAATGGTCACGATATGAATGTTAGGGAATTAAATGCTGTAGATTCCAATTTAGTTGGCAAATGGCTGCGGTTGACAATTGGATAGATGAAAAATGGCCACGTGTTAGGATTTCAAGTGCTGCACCTCAAGGCCACTGCCTCTGCTGCACGTGCTCTGAAGATTCCAATTTAGTTTGCAGATGGCCGCAGTTGACAATTGGATAGATGACAAATGGCCACGTGTTAGGATTTCAAGTGCTGCACCTCAAGGCCACTGCCTCTGCTGCACGTGCTCTGAAGATTCCAATTTAGTTTGCAGATGGCCGCAGTTGACAATTGGATAGATGACAAATGGCCACGTGTTAGGATTTCAAGTGCTGCACCTCAAGGCCACTGCCTCTGCTGCACGTGCTCTGAAGATTCCAATTTAGTTTGCAGATGGCCGCAGTTGACAATTGGATAGATGACAAATGGCCACGTGTTAGGATTTCAAGTGCTGCACCTCAAGGCCACTGCCTCTGCTGCACGTGCTCTGTATATTTAAATTTAGTAATACTGTGTTTTAGTACGACGGACCGGTGCCATAGTTGTTCAAAACAAATTAACATTTGTTAATATTTAACAGAACTCTCATTTTGTTTATTTTTAATAGAACTCTCACAATTGTCGAAACATCGACTGTGTACGTGAAGACTTTCTTTGAACGTATTTAGTTAATTTATGGATGATAGTTCAAGTGATTGTAGTGAGTTAAGGGATGGGGTGGAGTGGGGTTACAGAGTAACTATTTTTTTTTAAAAAAAAAAGCATCGTTTTGATTTAATGTAGCGTATATCTACATTTTTAGAGTACGTGCCATGTACACAAGGTAAAGAGATGTTGCTACCTTTTCCACGAAACGATAGAGCGATTGCTTTAAAAAAATGTTCCAGATTCGGTTTTTGGGGAAAGGGACTATTTTTACATTTGTAGTTAGCATTCACGTTACTTTTCCTGTAAGACATTAGTTTTAAATCTACAAAATACGTTGATATGTCAAACATGTCAAATAAAACTATCATTGCAATTTATATTTAAAGCGCATCAATTGCAAAGGGGAATAAATCAAATGCGATATGTATTATTTTCACGCGAGTTGTCCCTCTTTTAACACCATGTTTCAATGGAAAGAGTTGAATATGGCGTTGAAATTTAATGAAACTCTTTAGATTAAATATTTTTTTATTGTCAGTCAACTTATTCATATATATTTTCATGTTATACGTGTTATAAAGATAATAAATTTTATATATGTTCTAAGCCAGACTTTGTTTTATTATTTATTAAATCTGAGGTGCCTCGGTCGCCAAGTTCTCTTAAGCGAACGTTTTCGGTTCACAGCCTAGGATCGAATCCCAATCGGGGCAGATTATGATACGAAAAAAATTGTTAGTTTGCTGACAGAGAGTCGGTGGTTTTCTCCAGGCGTCATATTATAAATTTTTGAATTTTCTGAATGAAATATTAAAAAATTGTCATATTATAAATTTTTTGAATATTTCATTCAGAAAATTCAAAAATGTATAATATGACACAGGTACTCCGGCTTCCTCCAAAATACATGTACATGTTATTCGACTGCTTGGAAGTGCTTTGAAATAGAAGAAAGAAGATAAAGAACACATGTACTAAGCACCAGACAACACATATCAAGAACACAATCACAATGCAAAACAAAGATAAAAACAGCTCAACACGAAAAGATTGCTTGAATGGGGTGTTACGTCCCAGTTAAGAATATAGCACTCATATTTGGTTGAAAAGCGTGAAAGAGGGGTATAATTATGAAATTACCTACACAAGTGTGAAGATTTATAAAGAAAAATAAAGTAGGAATTGATAATCTAGGAGATTTTAAAATATTTGTTGCATTTTTTAAAGGAAATGGTGCAAAAATACACGTGTTGGGAAAAATAGTTTACACCTTTTATAACGAATTAATTTAGAAAAATGAAAAGATATTAATATAGTCAACGTCATAGGGCAGTGCAAAGGGGGCAGAGTTTGTTAAAGAAATACGAGGTTTTCGAAAACTCGACAATTTGCGGTTGAGGTTTTATTTGATTTGTTTTCCTTTTGAAAATGCGTGCACCAGGCGTGATAGTTCATATTCTAAGGCTACCAACGATCCAAGGGAAGATTATAAAAGCTAAGTTTGTATATTACTTGATTATTGTTGAGGCATATTCGGCTTTATATAGTTCAACATTGTTGAAACCAAACAATATTCACCTTAATTCAAATAGAACAGTATTGTGTGACCATGCACTTTTAGTGACTTGTTGTATTTTGGATTATTAGTGGCCTTAGAATATAAATATCACGCCTGGTACACGCATTTTTAAAAGGAAAATAAATCGTAGATAACATCAACCGTAAATTGTCGAGTTTTAAAAACCTCGTATTTCTTTAACAAACTCTGGCCCCTTTGCACTGCTCTATGATGTTGACTATCCTAATATATTTTCATTTTTTAGAATTAATTTGTTATACAAGGTGTAAACTATTTTCCCCAACACGTGTATTTTTGCACTATTTTCATTAAAACATGCAACAAATATTTTAAAATTTCTTAAATTATCACTTCCTGTATTTTTATTTATAAATCTTCACATTTGTGTAAGTAATTTCATAATTATACCCCTCTTTCGAGCTTCTCAACTAAATGGTTTTCACTTGAATTTTCCTACGTAAATGACCCTTAAAAAACTTTTGGAGGGTCATAACCATGCAGCCTGAATCGATACACTCATGTAAAGCCCTTAAATAGCAGGGTTTCTCTCTCTCTCTCTCTCTCTCTCTGGTAGCTCAGTTGGTAGAATGCGCGCTCCGTAAGTGGGCGGTTATGGGTTCGATCCCCGGCCGGGTCTGACCTAAGACTTGAAAGTGGGTAGTGACTGGTTTTTCGCCAAGCACTCGGCATTACGAAATGAAAGTCACGGTTCTTTCGGATGGGAACTTAAAATAAACGAGGTCCCATGTCACGGTGTGCTTGGCACGTTAAAGAATCCTGCTGTATACTGCCATCAGCGCAACGCACAGGCAAAATTTCTGCACCTTCGCCTATAGCTGGCGACGTCTCGATATAAGTGAAATATTCTTGACTGGGACGTTAAACACCATTACTCAACTCAACTCTCTCTCTCTCTCTCTCTCTCTCTCTCTCTCTTCTCTCTCTCTCTCTCTCACACACACACACACACACACACACACACCTAATATTTGGGTAATACTTTATGATACTTCAAATAAAAAGTTTCGAAATAATTAGAAAATAAATAAAATAAGCTTTGATTGATCTTAAATATGACACCTTAATTGCACGAATATGATGAAAACAAACACAATTACTGTATTGTAAAGGGGAAATTTTCGTGTGGGTAAAATTTCCGCTTATTTGGCGCTAAAGAAACAGAAACACTGTACCGGTAGTTTTTATTGTGATACTTTAACATAAGTCCATCTGGGATACTGGGAGAAATTTCACTTTTGCCAGTCAGAGATTTTTAGTACTTTTATGCTTATTATGCTACCATATGATTTTATCTAATTAGTTATATATTATGGTAATACAGCCACCACTTCCTTTTAAATATAACCCCTGTGGTAGCTTAGTTGGTAGAGTGCTCGCTCCGTAAGTGGGAGGTAGTTGCTTCGAACCCCGACCAGGTCTGACCCAAAACTTGGAAGTGGGAAGTGACTATTTTTCGCCAAGCACTCGGCATTACGAAATGAAAGTCACGGTTCTTTCGGAACTTAAAATAAACGAGGTCCCGTGTCATGGTAGGATTGGCGCGATAAAGAACCCTGCTGTAAATTGCCATCAGTGCAATGCACAGACAAAATTTATGCACCTTCGCCTATAGCTAGCGATTTCTTGATATAAGTGAAATATTCATGACTGGGACATAGAACACATTTACTCAACTCAACTCTTCTTAAACTTGTGATAATGTTTTGGCCAAAAAAGATTGTCGTAAAATAAAATACTTTCATTTACAAAGATGGTTTCTTACCATTGTTGTTACTGCAAATAGTCTTAATACATTTTTATTTTTTACGACATTGAGCTTTAACTTAAGTTTAAAACTACTCGCACCTTAAAGTCGCCCTGAGTGTGCGCTAGTACAATGAAATCATAAACTTAACTTAATGTTCTCTGCGCCAAAAGGCGCATAAGGCCTCAATGCTATCCTTCCATTTTTGTCTGTCCTTCCTTGCTGCTTTGGCTGTGTTCCATCTACTCCATCCAGCAGCGTTTCTTTCCTTTTTTCGTTGTTCTCCTCCATGTGGACTTAGGTCTTCCCTTTTTCCCCCTGGCTGCCACCCTAGGCCTAGTGTTGTCTTTCAGTCATGTGTTCCCTCTTTCTTTAGTATGTGTCCGGATCAGTTCCACTTTCTTCTCCTGATCTCATAGCTTATGTTGTTAAGTCTAGCTGTTTTCAATATTGTTCATTATGTATTTTCTGTTGCCATCTTATTTTTAGTATCATTCTGAGGCTTTGTTTGGAAGCCGTTTGTAAGAGGTGTTCATCTTTCTTCGTTCTTTCCACGTTTTACTTTCATAAAACAATACTGGTCCTACTAAGGTCTTAAATAGGTGCATCTTTGTATTTTTTTTCCAATATTTTTGGTGTTCCAATTCCTTCTAAGTCTATTTCTATGAATTTAATTTAAGCCCTATCCTTGATGCCTCTTCAGTCGTTTTCAGTCTTATCATTCAGGTCTTAGAATTTGGAGGATAAAAGTGCTATATCTTCCGCAAACCCCAAGACCTAACAATAATGTTGTAAAGTCACTTCTTATTTCTCTTCTCACTCCATTTGTTGTTTTCTTTATCATCCAATCTATAACTAGTAGAAAGAACCCCTGACATTACACATCCCTGTTTTACACCACTTTTAATAGCAAATCACTCTGATGTTTCATTTTCTTCAATAACAACACATTCGAATCACTCATACATCCCTCTCATAGCATTAGTGAATTTGGTTGGAATCCCGTAGCTCTTCGTTATCGTCCAAAGGCTCTTCCTGTGCACCGAGTCGAATGCCTTTTCAAAGTCCACAAAGTATGTGTATATTGGAGTTCTGAATTCATTTGCTTGTTCCAGTATTTTTCTCAGGATGCTTTGTTGTTACTCTCCTTGGTCCACGGGGGTAATCCTGATACACCGTATTTCATTTACGTCGGAGTATTCCGTCGGTTTTTATTTACGTCTGAGTAAAATCATACATTTTTTGTCGTTACGCTTTACGTTAAAGAGCAAAGAAGACGGTTTTCCATATAACTTCACAAAAACGAAACTTTAACAGAAAGCAAAAGGTTATTCGCATTATATTTGATGGTATTTAACTGCCACATATAAAATCTTGCAAGAATTATTGATATTGTTCACGTACCTGTAACATTTCTATTTTTGGCAGGTCCTTTTGTTTAGCAGCTGCTTTTAATAAAGCGGTTTTGGATTTAAATGATGTTTCTACTCAAAATTCTCAAGAAATGTCTATACTTTCATAAACTTGCAAAGACAGAAGCTTTTTTCTGCTTTTAAGCGAAATTTCATGTTTCGTTTAAGCGGAGTGGCATAAATGTTACGCTTTCCGACCAGCTGTGTTTTGCTTTACGTGAAGACATGTTACGCTTTCCGTTTAATATGATTCGCAATTGACAGAGCACACTCTTCGTTATAACTTTAGATCGAACGACTTTCTCGATTAAATCTTGACTTGTTGTTTCAGAAATGATTCAGAAAGCATTGTAGAACAGGATTCAATTTTTGAACAAAACCACACACAGTTCGTAACATGAACCAATAAAAAACAAAACAACATACAATGTACATGCACAGTTTATACAATACACTTCTCCCAAAAGGAAACATTTGCGAAAGTGTAAACCGACTTATAGATAGTTATACCAATTGCACAAAATAAAACTACAGTCAAACCTGCTGATGAAGGCAACTCAAGGGAACTAGTAAAAGTGGCTTTATGGGCAGTTAGCCCTTATATAAGGTTCAAATGACATGAATAAAGAGCAATTAAAATACAATTTTACTGACCTGTAAAAGTGGCCCTTATATAGAGGTGGTCTTTAAGGCAAGTTGGACTATACGTGTTAAATGCCATTTTAAACAGGAAAACTGTTCATATATATGGTTTTCAGCCCACCTGAGCTATGGGCTCAGTTGAGCTATTGCAATCTATCGCCGTCCGTCGTGTGTCGTTCGTAAACTTTACATTTTGATCATCTCCTTCAAAACTACTTAAGCAAATTTGATGAAACTTTGTGATTATCATGCCTGGGTAACAGGAATTTAAAATTGTGTTCGGGGTTTAACCACGCCTAAGAAGATGGCTGTCGTTACTACATATAGCAAACAAGACCAAAAATCTTTTTCTCTGAAACCAAAACCTGCAAGCAAATTTCGATTGGATATTTGGATTCCGGATATATAACTGGGAATATGAAAATTGTGTTTTTCATGAAAATTGGACGAAAATATGTTATGCGTGTTTTGCGTAAGGTTCGTAATTTGTAAAACTCAACAAAGGCTGTACTGTATGGAGAATTCACTATTGATCTTGTTTTGCTATTTTCTTAGAATTGATGTCAAGATCAAAGCTCAAGATCATGTCCCAGTTTATGATCTTTGATTAAAATTGCTTTTATGAAAATTGGACGAAAATATGTCATGCGTGTTTTGCGTAAGGTTCGTAATTTGTAAAACTCAATAAAGGCTGTACTGTATGGAGAATTCACTATTGATCTTGTTTTGCTATTTTCTTCGAATTGATGTCAAGATCAAAGCTCAAGATCATGTCCCAGTTTATGATCTTTGATTAAAATTGCTTTTATTTTAAATATTTCAGGTGATAGTTAATGCATTGGATTTTCAGTTTATTGTAGATATTGACATGACAATCATTTCTATACATAGATCAAGGCCATTGGTTCAAAAGTCAAATTCACAAATGCACAAGGAAACCAAAATGGTTAATTATCTGCACTGACTATGAACTTTTTGTATAGGCATGTGTGTTAGAACATTGGTGATCATATAGATCAAGGTCATGGGTTTAGGGTCAAGGTTACAGATATAGAAAGAATACAGAGGGTTAGGGTCAATGTTACAGATATAGAAAGAATACTGAAATGGAAACAACTATATAAACAGATAATGACATCACTTTCTACATATCTCACCCAACTTTTAAACTCACACGTGTTATTGTGTTGAGACGGCCATTGATCCATTGTAAATACTCAGGCGAGCGTTAAGGCCCCCATCTTCATATTGTTGGCCGGGTTGCACGGAGTGCAATACCGGTTTATAATAAAGTGAATGTCGGGCGGGCGGGGGAAATAGGGTACCTACTTTGTGAACTCAACTCCTCCTACAGTTTTCAACCAAAAACCTTGAAACTTCACAGAATGTTTATATATATATAGAAGAAGTGCACCTGACTTTATGGAAATATTTCAAGATTTTTTTCCCATTTTTCCAGACTTTGAAACTTAGTCACTTTTTGGCAAGTATTTGAACTGGGGGTACCTACTTTGTGAACTCAACTCCTTCTACAGTTTTCAACCAAAAACCTTGAAACTTCACAGAATGTTTCTGTACATATTGAAGATGTGCACCTGACTTCTTGGAAATATTTCAGGATTTTTTCCCATTTTTCCAAACTTTGAAACTTAGTTACTTCGTACTGTATATATCAAAAGATTATCACAGATGTGCACATGACTTAATGGCAACCCGGCCCATTGAGTCTTTGACCCATTTTTTTTTTTTTTTTTTTTTTGAGTGGCCATTTTCGGGTTATGAGAAACATGGTATGCCGAGAGGGTACCTATTCCGTTAAATAACTCCTCCTACATTGTTTAAATTTGCTTCCACACTTTACACCCATTCAATAGAAATTTAAAAAACAACCCGACCCATTGAGTATTTGACCCATTTTTTTTATTTTTAACATTTTTAATCTAAGAGTATATTTGAGTTGGATTATAGTGTTTTACGTCTCAGTCAAGATTCTTACACTGATATCGAGGCGGTCAATTCACAGATGGTGAATGAAACAAGTGTGCCAAGAGAAGCTGCCGACCTTCGGCAAGCCAACTGCAAACTTTCTTACACTGTCCTAGGTGGGACTCATACTAAGGCGACCAGAGGCACTATGCTCCATAAGCCCACCCTTTAGACCACTTGGCCACCCATAAAACACCATTTCACTTGACTGGGGCGTAAAACACAATTAACCAATTCAACTACATTCCCAGATGAAAAAGGTAAAAATTTAAAAAACACATAAATGAACTGCATTGATCCTTTTCAAAATGGTATTTCTCACGTATAGTTTTATTTATTTGTGTAATTGGCATAACTATCTATAGGTAGGTTTACACTTTCACAAGTGTTTCCTCTTGAGAGAAATGCATGTACATGTTGTTTTGTTCTTTATTGGTTAATGTTACGAACTGTGTGTGGTTTTGTTCTCTTTTAAAAATTGAATCCTGTTCTGCAATGCTTTCTGAATCATTTCTGAAACAACCAGTGAAAATTTAATCGAGAAAGACGTTCGATCTAAAGTTATAACGAAGAGTGTGCTCTGTCAATTGCGAATCATATTAAACGGAAAGCGTAACATGTCTTCACGTAAAGCATAACACAGCTGGTCGGAAAGCGTAACATTTATGCCACTCCGCTTAAACGAAACATGAAATTTCGCTTAAAAGCAGAAAAAAGCTTCTGTCTTCGCAAGTTTATGAAAGTATAGACATTTCTTGAGAATTTTGAGTAGAAACATCATTTAAATCCAAAACCGCTGTATTAAAATTAGCTGCTAAACAAAAGGACCTGCCAAAAATAGAAATGTTACAGGTACGTGAAAAATATCAACAATTCTTGGAAGATTTTATATGAGGCAGTTAATTATAAATACCATCAAAAATAATGCGAATAACCTTTTGCTTTCTGTTAAAGTTTCTTTTTTGTGAAGTTATATGAAAAACCGTCTTCTTTGCTCTTGAACGTAAAGCGTAACGACAAAAAATGTATGATTTTACTCAGACGTAAATAAAAACCGACGGAATACTCCGACGTAAATGAAATACGGTGTATCAGGATTACCCCCGTGTGGTCTAAATCCTGCATGTTCCTTCCTGAGTCTCTTGTCCACTCCTGTCGTAATCCTTGCAATGACCATACAGATAAATTCCTTGCTAATGACTGATAGTAAACACTAGCAAATCTCACGCACATAGATTAATTCTCAGAGGGTAATAATCTTGTTCTCGTCGCGAATAGTAGCTTACGTTAAATAATATTTCTACATTATAGCTATCACCCCCTCAGTTCTTGCAATATGGAAATTTGAGTAATAAATTGCCAAAAACATGCTACAGTAAATGCAATTGCAAAATGTACTATAATTAAGAGGCTATTGGTCTTTAATATTGTCCATAGCATATTTTGCTTCAATAGAAAAGCATGATTTATAATTTATAATTGAATTACAAAAATTTCTAGTATCAAACTGAAAATTCCATCTAACTCGCATGTAGCTACCGGTACAGAAACAATACAGATGTTGAAAACTACCGGTACAGTTCTAACTTTCGACCACGGAAGGAAAACTTGCTTTTTCAGTGTAAATACGAGTTTTGTAACATTCTGTACATGAGTTAGGAAATCTAAGAATATTTTTCTACATATAGGTACTGATAATGAAACATACAATGTGAAATAATACGTATTTTACATCATTTAACTACAAGTGAGAAGCCCACGGCTCGACGTTTGATGATGTTCATAATCATATTTATTATATAAGTTGACATTTTTCTGAGAGCATATGGCTACCACTAAAGCTTTATATAGTGAAGGTGGATTAAATAAAAGGGATAAACTAAATCCATTAAAATTGAGCTAGAAAGATAGATAATCAACAACCTCGTGTCTCCCGATACACCTTTTTATCGCTTCGACGAACAGTAGCTACCTTTTTGCGTACAGTTCCGTTCATACACTGTGATATTAGTTACGCGAAAATTACACCCACGCGAAATGCGAGATTTCAGAAATCGCGAAATTTTCACCACGCGAAAATAATCCCCTTTACAGTATTCAGATTTAAATTTAGAATTAGAATCCCCAAACATAAAACTGATATTGTGGAACTATATCAAGTGAGACCCATCCTTGAAACTTTTCAAAAAATAATTTTCCCCACAGAAATGTTAAAAAGGATTAATTCCGTTATTTAAGTTTTTTTTGTGAAATTAAACAGGAGGTACTCTATCCCCATAAAAAGGTTTATTTCATTTTATTTTTATTTTCAAGAATCCGAGAAACTGGTCTTTCATTCAAAATTAATTTGAAAAAATCAAAACAAAATCAGGGTATATTGGCCTTTTTGTACTGGGACTTTATGTTGTACAAAGTTTGAATACCTTTTCGCACCCGGATTGGAATCTCAGGAGTTTGAAGACCTTTTTGCACTTAGGCTGACCAGATTTTGAAGAGTTATCAAACCTGAGAAGTGGTCACCGTCCGTGACTTTATAAAGCAGGTCGTCCACATGCTGGTAATCAATGTATAAAGTGTGGACGGACAGCCAACATGTATTTACTGTACCTCTTCATTTTTCTGGTGCTTCAAGGTAAGTGTTTTTTTAAAAATACTATATGTAGTTATTGAGACTAAATTTATTATAGTTTTATAGCTAAATATTTTTACTACGTCAAAAATTATTCATAAATTGAAAAAAATTGACCACACCCATGCCGCTTGTGAATAAAGAGATAAACAGATAAACGCGTTTTCTTCGTGATTCTGGACTTGAAATATTTGAGTCTGATTCAAAGTAAAGTTAGTCTAGTTTTTCTGGAAATAAATCTTGATAATTTGACAAGATTCGCGTTTGAAGTCGCCATCTAAAATCTACGTTTTTTTTTAACTTACCATATGTAATTTGATTTTGAAAAATAAACACCCCAATCAATTATATTCTCTCTACGGGTACTTTGTACAACGAAGTAGGCTGCTTGCAAATAAATTGTTGACTCGGGGATATTGCAAGCCTAGGCTTATCAAGGCCTGTGGGACCCCTATATGTAGTAACTACCACAAATGTAGTAACGGTCACAAATGTAATAAAATTGTGTCACATATGTAGTAACGAATCACAAATGTAGGAACGACCGTTACCACAAATGTAGTAACAATTTTTGTGACCACAAATGTAGTAAATGAAAACCGCTATATGTAGTAACGAAAATTTTGAAATCTGAACGTTAGAAACCAACATTTAAAGTACGTTCTAACACGATAGAAGCGACCGTTGATCCGATAAAAGTGACTTTTAACCCGATAGAAGTGGCTCTGATTCCGATATAAGTGACTTTATTAAATACCAAACTACCAAAGAAAAATATATGTATAAATTGTTAATTTTCTGGGTTTTTTTATTTACTTGAAAACTATTAGTGTCACATAAATCGGCACATTACAAAATGCTTAACATAACATCTAATAGTAATTCAGATATAAATGTAATAAATAACTACTAGTATCTGATATAGTCCTAGGGCTAAGTGGACCCACCGTGCACCCCCACCCCCCAGGATCCTCCGACACCACTTTTTTCTGGTACCTTAGGGTGTCTAGTAATGGAATCAGGATGTTCCCCAGAAAAAATTTGGAATGCTCCTCATGTAAAACTTCAATATTTAAAAGTACCTGAAAGTTTTCAGTACATTTCTCTATTAGGGGAAGGGGAACGTTTTTATCTTTGTTTTCAATAATATTATGCAGATACAGATCATATTTGGTATTATTGTAAAGGACAAATATTCAGCTTTTATAAAATAAAAGGTTGGTTGATGTAGCTGCTACTATTCGTCACCATGACGTCATAAACACAAGTTTTGAGAAAAACGCTATAAAATCGTGTCAATTTATCCTTTATATAATTATTTCTGTATAGCATAATAAAACACATTAAGACAAAGTATGTTTTGCATTTACTTAATGAATTCTAGTTATAAATCATCATATATTCGCATCTTCAAGAAAAGACGCCACTCTATTAGAAAAAATATATTAAAGATACAAATTTTTTTTAAATGATCGAAACGGGGTAGGGGAACGTTTTTATCTTTGTTGTCGATGATATTATGTAGATATAGATCATATTTGGTATCATTGTAAAGGGAACAGCTTCAGCTTTTATAAAGTACAAACTTGATTGGTGTAGCTATTACTGTGACGTTTCCATGGCGTCATAAATTCAATTTTTGAAGAAAACGCTATAGAACCATTTAAAATTATACAATATGAAATTATTTCTGTACAACTTAATAAAACACATTGAGACACTGCACGCTTTTCATTTACTTCATAAATTGTTGTTATAAATGATCATAATTCTCATTTTAAAGAAAAGACGCCACTCTGTTAGGAAAAATATATTAATTTAAAGACACCCTTTTATTAGTTTTAACTATTAAAGTGACCCAGTATCTTTCTTTGTATCATCATCATCATCATCATCATCATCATCATCAATTTTTCATACATTCATAACAAAATGGTAGAGCAGTGAAAACCTACCATGCAATTTCTGTCGTTGACTAGTTGTAGCAAATAGGTAACATCAAGAATAAATCTTTTTTACTTCACTATCAACTGTACATCCTACTAACGTAGTGTGCTAGATACATGGTGTATCTTGTTCTTTCGCCAAGCTCTCGGCATTACGAAATGAAAGTCACGGTTCTTTCGGATGAGAACTTGAAATAAACGAGGTCCCGTGTTACGGCGGGCTTGGCACGCTAAAGAACCCTGCTGTATAATGCCATCAGCGCAACGCACAGGCAAAATTTCAGCACCTTCGCCATTAGCTGGCGACGTCTCGATATAAGTGAAATATTCTTGACTGGGACGTTAAACACCATTAATCAACTCTCAACTCTTGTACCCTGCTTAGTGTTTAAGTACACTTCTCACAGGCTAGTTGCGTACCCAATCCGCTAGAGACAGATCATAGTGTGCTACTTGTTTAAGGTTTTCTCTTTTGTCTGCGGTTTAAATTAAACGGAAGTGTTGAAAACGATTCCAGATTGTTTTATTCTGTTACTAAATTCTTAGCCTATTATTTTTAATTTGCATTGCTATGGGTGTCCAGTTGCCTGCTGAATATTGCAATTTGACCACCTAGATGTACAATGCAACCCCCCCCCCCCCCCCAAAAAACAAAAAAAAACAAAACAAAACAAAAAAAACCGGACATAATAAGCAATTTGGCGTTTTCAAAGTTTAAAGTGGTGGTTCTCATACTTAAGCCATATTCAGAATATTTTATTTTGTTATTGTCTAGTTACGTACGCATCTAACCCCCCAATTCACCCCCACCAACACACGCACACGAAGTCATCTGATCACTCTGTATTAATTGATATATTTTGATTTGTACAAAGGTTACATATTTTTAAGACTTTTGATAAATATACAAATCTCAATGTCGATCCGGCGTCATGTGTAATTTGCAAGAGCGTCGATCCGTTAATTGAATGAATGTTCCACTTATATCAAAACTTCACCAGCTATATGCAAAGTGGCAGAAAGTTTGACCCATGGAGTGCAATGGAATGCGCTAGGGTTCTTTAACTCGTCACACCTGGTTTTAGGGTCTTTTCCAAAATACTTTAATGACTTTCATTTTAAAATACAATTTTTAAGTCTTGGTCAGACCCTGCCCGGGTTGCGAACCCACGATCTTCCACACACGGAAATTACCTTCCTGAAAGTGGAATAATAAACAAACCATAACAAATAAATAGAACTCAATGGGATGTGACCAATAAAAAATCAAAAAAGAAAAAAAAATCTCTTCGAAACGGCGACTAATAAATGTTCTGGGGACGCGAAATTCATCTCGGACTTCCTTGTAGTAGCCTTGTCAGAGCTGAAAATGACTGTTCACATGAACATGAACCGTGACATTCCAAGTAGATTAGAACTGAAAAATCTACTTGCATTTGACTCTGGCTAAACATGGTTGAAACCGAGGCATGATATGGGGTTGGGGTTTTATTCCTTAAATTACCCGACAGACAAACCACAGTGCTTGCCATTGATTAACACTAGCCAAGATATTACCCATATTGAAAAAATATATATTTTATCATTTTTTAAATTTTACTACATTTGTGGTAAAATTAAGTTGTTACATTTGTGGTAAAATTTTGTTGCTACATTTGTGGTAAAATTTTGCTACATTTGTGACCAACATTTATTACATATGTGACAAACCTTATTACATTTGTGGTTCGTTACTACATATGTGACACAAATTTATTACATTTGTGACCGTTACTACATTTGTGGTAGTTACTACATATAGGGGTCCCACAAGGCCCTCAAAGTTTTATGGCCGTCATCACAGTATTGTTGATAAGTTTGATGTCTCTGTGTCCAGGATTGCCCTGGATATATTTGATGTCTCATTATTTCCATGTTCTTTTCACACAGTTTTGATTACACACGTTGTGGGTGTAGCTGGCTTACCCTTCCGGAGCACCCGGCCTCACTTCCCTGGTGGAAGTTCATGTGTCTAACCTAACTTGTCAGTTCCAAAGTTTTTACTTTGCTTCAGGATTGTGATTCAGACATGGATTAGTATGTTTGTTTTTGATATATAATTTCAACAAAGTTTAACAAAAATTCTGTCATTTTACGCTTTTTCAGTCAAAATTAAAATTTCAGTAGGGGTACAAGTGGGAGTCTTTAAATAAAATAAAAAGACATTGTTTATCTTATTTAATCAAAAGGCTGCATATAAGTATTTAAAAACGTTGGCTCTAATATACCATCATGGTTTGTTCAATTTAAATTCCCGATATGACAGATGTAACTTTTTGATAGTGATGTCAAAGATACCAATTTTACGATAAAGAAAATTGTTATGTTATTGAAGTACGAATGACATTTATTGCTTTTAAATTTTCTACTGTTCAACTTTCTTTAGAGCGATAACAGATAATGTTGCAATATTTGGTGCTGACGACTTTTAAAACGTCGGTGACGACATTATGTCGATGTACGTTATTCTTTACTGAAAATAATTTTGAAACCGCCTTATCTCTCTCTCTCTCTCTCTCTCTCTGGTTAATAAATTTTGTAAAGGAAGTAGTTTATAATTAACAGTTTCATAATTATTTCTTAACTAAGATTTTCCTTAACTAAAATCTGGCAAATTTTGACAATAGTTTATCGTATTACAAATTAAAAAATTCGAGAAAATTAAAATTCAGATGTAATAAGCTTAGAGAGGTATTGAAAACGACACCTTAAATTCATTGAAAATTTGAATTAACAAAATTATTTAAGATTCGAAATTGTCATATTTTATTAAAGGAAAATCTTAGTTAAGAAATGATTGTGAAACTAGGCCAGATTTCGCAAACTAGGAACCTATTTAGTATATAATCACAAAACTGGGCATTTAGCGACCAAAACTGAGTTTTATAATCTGTATTCGCCTTGTGTGTTTGTCCGCTTCTTTAAGAAACTGACCACTCAGTCGGTAGAATGATCGCATCGTGTAAGGTTCGGGGACTCGAACCCCGGTCGAAGCCTTACCGAGACTTGAAAATAAGTAGTGCCCGTCCTTTGCCAAGCACTCGGCATTTAGATATGCTAATACCGAGATTGTTTGGAAGACTCTGAGACCTAAAAACCGATGCCCTGTGACAAGACAGGCATGACCCGTTAAAGAAGCCTCCTCGCACATTGCCCTTAACGCACCTCAGAGGTAAAACTTTCTTTTACTTCACATTTAACTGGTACGGTGACGTCTCGATATAATATTCCTGACTTGGACAAAAAACCCACATTTAATCAACCAATCCATCTTTCAGAAACTAGTTTTGCTTTGTGTTTTGGTTGCACTGGTTGCTTTCAAGAACATGTTTGTTTCTGTTTTTCAATTTTTTTTTAAATCAAGACAAGGACAAATGCATAAAAAAACCCAAAACTTTTATGTCTCATTTTGTTTAGAATGTGGTACAGCTGAAGACACCAGGGGAGATTTATTACAAGATGGATTAGATGACCTTGGGTTGACAAGTCAAGGACAGAATGGCCTATCTCGCAACAAACGGTTCTACAACTCTGAAAATCCAGATGAAACGCGTGGAAATAACATTAATGAACAGATAAAGCGACTTATTTTGGAATACATAAAAAAGAAATCGGCTCTGACGGAACCACCCGTGAAACTGGTCACACATGCCTCAAATGCGAACCACTCGGCAGTTACTCCTACTCATGGGCCAAATCAAGCTAACCATCCGACAGAGAATCCCGGACATAATGAGGTTACACATAACGCTCCATCAGGATCTACAAGCAAAAGTCCAACCCACCAGACGCAGGACAATCCATTTGATTCTAATAATATATTCGGAACACATCCACCGGATGCATACGCAACACATTCAGGACCATACGCAACACATCCGAGTCCATATGCTACACATCCGGGTTCATACGGAACACATTCGGGTCATTACGGAACACACCCGGGTCCTTACACAACAGATGAATACGGCACGCTCCAACTGCCCAGTACCATGGTTCCCGATCAAGTCGCTAATGAGCAGGTATCGATGACCCTGACGGATGTTCAAAGTGAGACCGAGTTTTTTGAGTGTCCTGTTCTGGAACCATTGCTGATTGAGTATTTTAAAGATTTTCCGTCAATTAATGACACAATAGGTAAGACGAACTTAAGTATTTTACAGCTTTTTAACCGTTTATAGCTAATATCGGTGTGTTAACTGTTTATAGCCAATATCGGTGTTTTAACTGTTTAATGTGTACAAACACGTAGGTTCATTACCACTTCGGTAGCTCAGTATTCGCTTCGTATGTAAAAGATCATGGGTTCGAATCCCAGACGAGTAAGATTTGGGTATTGACTTCTTTCTTTAGGTTCATGGCATTTAGAAATGAAAGCCACGGGATCCTTTGAAAGAGGCCTTAGAAACGGATTCTCCGTGTCAAGACAGGCGTAGCACGTTTAAAAAGCCTCCGTGTATATTGTCCCGAGCGCACTGCAAAAGTAAAAAATTCTGCCACTTCACCTATGGTGACGTCTCGATATATATCAAGTGAAATATTCTTGATAGGGACTTAAAACCATTTAATCAACCAATCAATCTGGAACATGACTACATACACTAAATAATTAATATCACTTTTGGCTATGATGAGTAGCGAGATGATATGGTATGAAATAACATTTTTAAAACAGCTATTTATAGTTTACTACCCGATGCAAAAAAAGCTGTTTGTATAAACATTTTTTTTTCTTTTAGATAAAACCGATTTCAAGGTTGATGATTTTGACAAAGCAATTCAGATAGCCGTCAACCTGTTTGTTTTGTTCAACGACACAAAACTCGCCGCACATAAGTTGGCTACAGACGTCGCCAAGAAGATTTTAGATCAACGTGTTCGATGTCCAGCAACACAATACCAAAGGATTATTGATTGTAAGTATAGGCAAACAGCATTGACCTGTCTGCTTGACCTTTGATTTAAATATTCATTATAGACAATAGGGACCACGCGTGTATATTTAGTCTTATGATGTTAACACTAACCGTAGGCAAAGTTTATATGTAATAACTGCGAATCCTAACGTTACCTAGGTATTGGGTGGATCCTCCTTTATGACTACTTCTAATTTAAAGTCAAACGGACAGGTCAAAGTTGTTTGCCTATGAAAATCATTTGTTTTTTTTTTCAGCAAGTTTTGTCTTCCCCATCATTTTACAACAAAGACCGTTGACGACAGAGATGATTTCGGCCGAAATATATACAAAAATGAAATTGGCAAATTAAAGGACAACAATTTTGTTCGAACCACTGACTTTTACGTTGGTCTTGAGCTGAATTTGTCTACGAGGGCAAAGGATACGTGTAAATTAACCTTGACCGCTGTTGAAGATCATTGTCATTTGTTGGGACAAAATCGTTGGCCCATAATTTGCCCAATTTCATTTTTATATTACACGGAAATTTTATTACATTACGCCAAACCTTGTTTTATTACATTACACGTCGTTTTTATTACACAACAAGGTGTTATCACATGACACGAAAGAAAATCATTACACTACAAGGTTGGTATTTCATACTTGGCATTTATTTCATAACCGGCGTAAAATTTTGAAAGACCCAAGACGCATATTTCACTGGGACAAGACGTGCTGTGCTGTTTAGTATTTTAATAGTATGAAACTCTGCCATTATTAATTTTTTATTACGACTTGAACCCTAGACAACAGTGCTTCAGATTGTTTTTACAGATAGTGGGCCACAAGGGCCCACCAGGTCCAATAACAAGGGGTCATTTCTTGTTATAGTGGGTCATGTTTTGCCACATAATTAAATGTTATGCCACGACCACGTGACTGAAAGTGAAAGTCGGCACTCGACATCTTCATATAATGCACCAAAAGCGATCTTGTCATCTGCTAAATTATACTTTGTTAACCTTTACGATATATTTTAAACTCTTTCAACTCGATGATTCATTTTATGTGCATCTACTTCTCTGCGCTTTGTGTTGTTTTAAAAAATGTGAATAGAGTCGTCTGCATCTCATAGCCATGGTTGCCGCTAGCATATTATATGAACGACAACGTCCGAGGTCATAACAAGTTTTATTACGAGTTCTCCCCCTTTGAATATTAATGTTAATAACCGACGCATAGAGCGAAGAGAAGGGGCTTGTCGGGAGTCCTGTCTACATGCTGATTATGAGATAAACAAAGATGCTAGAGATTTTCCGATAGAAAACGAAAACAGAAAGTCAAATCGGAATACCGCATGGAATCTAATCTGTAGTTTTGGGAAGAAATTATTAACGATAAATTTGGCTAAGAAAAACCATGCGCCACGTGGACCCATTAGAAGAAAATGTTATGCGCCATTTTTTAAAATAATGCGGGATTGGCGCGGGCGCACCGACAATCTGAAGCACTGGACAACAGATGCTAAAATGAAAAAAGGCACAAAAGACTGAGTGAAATAATAAGTCATGACCTTGAACTTTGACCTTCTTTGATCCTGCTTTGAACTAAGACTCTGCTAATCGCGAATAGAGGCCGCGGTGGCCTAATGGATAAGACGTCACAAATTCAGGGTCTCTCATCGCTGCGAGTTCGAGCCCCGTTCATCCCACATGTGGGAAAGTAAATTTTCCTTGTCGTTTTGCCTATACTGGTTCACCTGGTATCATTATAATGTGACTGGGGGAGTGGTACGCTTGTCTGTGGCGTAATGACTCTGTGAGCTAGCATGTTAAACTCGTCCTTAGTGCGCGCTAGTACAAGGCAGACCATAAAACACATCCGCACTTTACGTGCATACACGAACTTCCATAAAGATAAATAAAAATAGTTCTCGTCGCAAATAGCTGAAAAATTGTTAATGCGACGTTAAACAACATTTAACCAACCAACCCTAATCGAGAACAGCTGAAATAATACTGAGGTTTTATTAGTTAAACAATAATTCTGTTTTGGATTATTTGGTCGAGTCTCTCTCTCTCTCTCTCTCTCTCTCTCTCTCTCTCTCTCTCTCTCTCTCATATTATGTGTTATTTTATTTTCAGATGTGGTGAAAGACGAACTCCATAGTATATTGAATGCAAACGACAAACAATATTTTGAGTCCACTTTAAAATTATTGTCCGGCAATTTTCCGTCAGTTCCTATTAACATCATCAATGAAATAGCCACAACATTAACTCGTGTCATGCATAAAGGAGTTTTTGAAGAACTTATTTCATTGTTAGAGGTTAAAGAATTTGAAGGTATGCAATTCAATTTATTTATTTATTTATTAAGTCAAACTGTCTTTAAAGGTCACCCAATGGAACCGGTAAAATTGCCTTTATGGACAGGTGGCCTTTATATACAAGTTCAAATAATATAAATAAAGAACAGTTTTAATAAGCATGCTGCTCTTATATAGTGGTGACCTTTAAGGCAGGTTAGCTGTATTATTTAATTTATTTCATGTTTATTTTCTTTTTGCGTATGAAGTTTTCAACTTTCACTTAATCGGGTCATCGGTGATGTTCGCTCCGACAATACTACCCGCAACAAAGTTGTAAATAGTTCCGTCAGTTCGCCAGTAACATTTGTGTCCGCTCCGTATCTCCTAAATTTTTACATGGATTTTAACCAAGCTATGTACAGATGTAAAGCAGCATATAGAGATGTGCTATGAACCATGTTGAAATGTAGGTCAAATGTCAAGGTCACGAAGCGGAAGCAATGGCTCACTTTTTCTCTTGAATTCTGTTATTTCATGCAATGATTTTAACATCCCTGAAGGAAGTGGTTGGAACTGACAATAAGACAACATGTTTAATGTATTAATTTTCCTATTTACAGAGTTGCATGGATTTCTTCATCAGCTGTTAGTAACAAGTAAAGCGACCTTCAGAAATTTTACTGACGGCGGTATACCAGAGTCACAAATAGCTGTTGAACTGCAACAAAAGTTTCATATTCCGTTCCATTACCACCAAGCAGTTTACATGTGTACCCCACCATGGAAAGTGATATCTGCCCAACGGTCTGTTATCAAAGACAGAGTAAAGCAGTGAGTGGGAAATTAAATCTTATGTAGTACAGACCTGTCGAAAGTTTTACACTAAGCTAACGTATTAGTACCGGATAGGAAGCTCATGTCGACCCTCGTTAGCTATCTTAACATCTTTTCCTCAGATGCTATATACTGTGGAGTCATTAATTTTCGCGGTGTCTCAGTTTTCGTTGTATTCGTGAACATCATTACCAACGAATTTATATGTCAGCCAAATTGTTTATTTAACAAAGGTACCATTAACTTGTTACCTCAAACCACGGATATACCATAACACGAAATTGTATTTTGCTAACAACCACGAAATTAATTAATTAATCATAATTAATGAATCATTAATTTTCTGGGTGTTTCCATTTTCGTTGTATTCGTGGACATCATTACCAACGAATTTATATGTCAAGGAAATCGTTTATTTTACAAAGGTATCTCAAACCACGAATATACCATCACACGAAATTGTATTTTTGCTTACAACCACGAAAATTGGACACCGCTAAATTAATGATTTCACAGTAACTCTCTTTACAGCTTTTTGGCATCTAACCATCCATATCTTGGTTACACGCCAGCCAAGCTACGAAACCTTTCCATGAGCTCAGTGTTAAACTTTCAACAGATCTGTACTGTAGATCTGAAACTTTTTGTTTAACCAGTTAACACGTATCTTATCTGGCGGCCTTGGTGGCTCAGTGCTAGAGCATTGTAACGCCACATAGCGGTGTTGCCATGATAAACGCACCTAACACGTCTATGCGGGGAATTTAAACGCATAAAGAGGTCGGCCACGTTAATGCGGCGACGTTCAACGCATAATGATGGTGTTGCTTATATGCGGCGCAAGGGTGCCTTTTTGACGCATAAAGAGGACTAATTTTAACGACTTGGTATGAAGCTTTTATCTCGACAAAAACCCTGGCAGTGACATTAATGATGACGACGGTGACAAGTGATAATTTATGTTGTTCTTAATGGTAATAATAGTTGTAAGGGGGAGGTGGAGGACGAGGGCGGGATGATGAGAGGGCGACGACGATGTAACCGTCGACAAAGAAGACGGTGCCGACGGCGGTGGCGATGGTGGTGGTGTTTTTAGTGAAAGTGGTAATGAAAGACGGTGCCGACGGCGGTGGCGATGGTGGTGGTGTTTTTAGTGAAAGTGGTAATGATGATGGTGTAATGTGATGATTGTGAAGGATATTATGGTATCGAGCTTTAAATGGGTTATTTTATGCGGCAGATTGTAGCCTTTTTTCATAAAAGCGTCCTTTTTATGCGTTGAAATTCCCCGCATAAACGTGTTGGAACACGTTTATGCGACAACACCGATATGTGGCGTTACAGAGCATTACGACTTTGAGCGTTGGAGGTCATTAGGTCAAATCGTAGACGGGCCATATAAGACATTGAACATTGAGATACTAGCGTTCAATATTGAGAACATAGTACCTCAATTTTCAAAGTATTATTCATGAGCCGGTTACGATTCCACCCAACGACCTCCAACTCTCAAGTCCACAATTCTCTAATATTGAGCCACCGAAGCGTCCAAATTAGACAGGTTGACTTTTTGTCAGCATAATGTGACTGGGGGATAGGCGTGTTATGGGCGTACTGACTCGATGAGGTAGCATCTTAAATTCGCCCGAGTGCGCGCTCGTACAAGACGGACCATAAAACACTTTTCAACACCTCACACATTTGTTTTAGATTAATCCTAATCCTTATTTAGAGATAAATAAACCTGATCTAGTCGGGAATAGCTGAAAAATTACTGATGGTCGTTCCTTTAACTTCTGTGGTAGCTCAGTTGGTAGCTGGATAGAGCCCGCTCCACATGTGGGAGATCGTGGGTTCGAACCCCGGCCGAATTTCAGCCAAGACTTTGAAAGACGGTTATGACTTCTTTTGACAAGCGCTCGGAATTACAAAATAAAAAAATAACGGTCCTTTCGGATGAGAGCTTAAAATAAACGAGACTCCGTATCACGGTGGCTTGCCACAATAGAGAACCTTGCTGTATAAAGCCATCAGTGCAATGCACAGGAAAAATTTCTGCACCTTCGCCTATGGCTGGCGACGTTTCGATATAATTAAAATATTCTTGACTGGGACGTTAAGCACCATTACTCAGCTCAACTCAAATGATGGTCGGTTAAAGTTCAAAGTGGGAGACAAAATGATAAAGCCAATCTTTAAATCCAGTTTAAAGCTTAATAAAGCTTTGTCAAAACACGGGATTGAAATTTGGAAGTCACTCAAGTTAAATTATTTAATTTTTTAGATGTAGCAACATGATATTTATTTATTTTCCCATTGACGTCATGTTAATAGTTTATCATATATAAAGTTAAAATGTTAAAATTAAAACTAATTAAAATTGAAATATAGAGTATAAAACTCAACTTAAAAGTCAAATTAATAAAATAAAAGTCAAATTTACAAAGCATCACAAACTAACTATAATGCACACTCAAATACAACCATCTTTAGTTTTTGTCATTTCAAATTCTCGGTCTCTTGTAAGCTTTTTCTCGACACATCAACAGCAGCTTTCTGTCTCTCGATATCTATTTCTCGACACATCAACAGCAGTTTTCTGTCTCTCGATATCTATTTCTCGACACATCAACAGCAGTTTTCTGTCTCTCGATATCTATTTCTCGACACATCAACAGCAGTTTTCTGTCTCTCGATATCTATTTCTCGACACATCAACAGCAGTTTTCTGTCTCTCGATATCTATTTCTCGACACATCAACAGCGGTTTTCTGTCTCTCGATATCTATTTCTCGACACATCAACAGCAGTTTTCTGTCTCTCGATATCTATTTCTCGACACATCAACAGCAGTTTTCTGTCTCTCGATATCTATTTCTCGACACATCAACAGCAGTTTTTGTCTCTCAAAATCTATTTCTCGACACATCAACAGCGGTTTTCTGTCTCTCGATATCTATTTCTCGACACATCAACAGCAGTTTTCTGTCTCTCGATATCTATTTCTCGACACATCAACAGCAGTTTTCTGTCTCTCGATATCTATTTCTCGACACATCAACAGCAGTTTTCTGTCTCTCGATATCTATTTCTCGACACATCAACAGCAGCTTTCTGTCTCTCGATATCTATTTCTCGACACATCAACAGCAGTTTTCTGTCTCTCGATATCTATTTCTCGACACATCAACAGCAGTTTTCTGTCTCTCGATATCTATTTCTCGACACATCAACAGCAGTTTTCTGTCTCTCGATATCTATTTCTCGACACATCAACAGCTGCTTCTGTCTCTCGACAGCTTTTCGGCCACTAACATATCATATTTTGACCACTTGACAACCTGACCACTGCTTTAGCTCAGTTGGTAGAGTGCTGGCTCCGCTGGTAAGTGGGAGGTCGGGGGGATCAAACCCCCACCGGGTCTGACCCAAGACTTGAAAGTGGGTAGTGAATGTTCTTTCGCCAAGCACTCGGCATTACGAAATGAAAATCACGCGAGGTCCCGTGTCACGGTGGGCTTGGCACGATGAAGAACCATTCTGTATAATGCCATATGCGCAACGCACAGGCAAAATTTCTGCACCTTCACCTATAGCTGACGACGTCTCGATATAATTGAAATATTCTTGACTAGGACATTAAACACCATTATTTAACCCTCAACTCCACTTGACAATCAAGTTTCAACTACTTTTACTAGCTCAGTACTTTCGATATTTGTACTCCATTTCTATGTATATATTTTTTTAGGTTTTACTTCATAGAACGAACTGGGATGCTAATGGGTTACAGCAGGAAGATGATAAGTGAAATGTTCTCGACATTCCACATGAACCCGATACAACACGTGTTTATACAGCTGGGTCATAATACTGTAGATTACATGAAAACAGCGGCAATCAAAATACAGAGATACTATGAAAAGATGATCGGTCAGGACTTCGATATTACGACAAAAGTTCTAAAAGATGAATTAGGTAAGCGGGTCAGATTCAGATTATGTCTATAGATACCCTAGTATGAATTATCATCATTTGTTACTTTTGAACCCATGATTCATTGCTACTGTAGGTACCACTGCGACTGTGACAGTGAAATACTCTTTATATCCATAGAAAATCAAATAAATTTGAATAAAGTTTGATATTTTTTACTTACTTGTACCTAGTCGTAATTGGAAAAATGTTTGCGCATCCACGATTAGCCCAAACTATATCTGCATAGGGTAAAACGTTGGTGCTATGGGGATTTAACATGTTGAAAAACCAGGCAAATGGCGGATTCTGTTGCGCATATGACGTAACACGTCTCCAAGGACATCACTTCCGGTGTAAACATCGTCATTTTCGTATGTGTGAAATCCCCATACCACCAACCTTTTCCTTTCTACAGACATACTTTATGACAATCGCGGATGCGCATAAAGATTTCCAATTACGACTAGGTACAAGTAAGTGAATAACATAAATCTTTATTCAAATTTATTTGATTTTCTATGAATATAAAGAGTATTTCACTGTCACAGTCACAGTGGTTCCTGCATAGGAATTAGACGTAATTTTACTATTCCTTGATAAATATTTAACCTAAAGGTCAAGTGGACAGGTCAATGCTGTTTGGCTCACACTTGCATTAGTATAGGTCCTTCACGGTCATAGAGGACAGTTGCATTATAAAAAATATCCATAAGTACATAAAAAAGAGTATACTTGGGGATTATTTTTGTAATTTTAAATTGAAACTCTCCCCTTTGTTCGCGATCTAATGTAAATGTTTTCAACGAATCTATTTTTAACATCAGGTCGTTTTGACAAATAAAGCGTAGGAAGGCGTGATTATTTACAAACGCAATGTGCGATTATAACCAGTCTCGCCTGTATTTACAAACACTGCGTGACCGACTTATACATTGCACTTGTGTATTTTATATGTATTTTTCGTGTTCACCTTTCAGATTCAGAGAAGTTTGCTGTTGTGGTACACCTAATGAAGATGATGAATATTTACCCAGAAAGAAATGAACCCGGTATTTATCCTTCTCATACACACCGTTTGTCTGTACCGGCTTATATAAACTATTTTTATTATGTTTATCATGATATATACGGTATCTAAAATGAAAACGGGAGATACTTATCATGACACGCCTAGTTTGCCAGTCTATATTCTTATCAGCTACGTCGTTTTTGTGCTCAAGTGGTTATTATAATATCATGCTGAACTGGAAATCTTGCTGCCATATACTTTTTGTTATGAGTCTCAGTGGCCAAATTGTGTCCTATCATGCCCCCCTCCCCAGGTTTGAATTACACTGGGACAATGCATATGGTGTTAGAAAGCTGATCAGTTTGCATTCCAAGGGTCGGTGCAATTTTTCAAGGATTTCCGGTTTCTGGTTTTCTCTTTCAACCTAGAATTAACCAAAACAATCTTGATTAAAACGTAAAGCAATTAATATAAGTCTAATCCACTCTATATTTTCTGGAGGTTTCTTTTCAGATGTGAACCAGATGAAGGAAACCATAAGGAAGTACTTACAACACGACATACATCAGCTTTCAGAGTAAGTTTTAACTATGCCCTGTATGTCATTTTTATAGGTACATTGCATTTATATATATATGACGTCACTATATCTCTCTTCGATGAAACAATATTGTATTGTAATTCCCGTTGAAATACAATAGGGGTCATGACCCTTGATGTGTATCAATTTTCCCGCAATATTACGTCATGTCCTGCACAGGGGGTCACGTGATCGTGTGAGAATTGCCTATATCACACGAGCAGATATGGAAAAAATAGCGCCAAGGTACAAAATACATTTGTAAATATAAGAAATGACATTCGCGCCACACTATCTTTCATTACCCCTTGAAATACCATGATCGGAATGACACTTCTTAAATAACATCGTGTTCATTTGTACCATACAACAAAACAAGATGCTTACAAATAAATTGTTGGCGCAGGAATATTGCAAGCCTAAGCTTATCAAGTCCCTCAAGAAACTTTATGGCCTTCGTCACAATTTTGGTGATAAGTATGATGTCCCTATGATCAAAAATACTCTGGATATATTTGACGTCTCATAGTTCAGTTTTCCTTTCGTTCTCAATTCGTGTAGAGCGGCTCCGTAAGTGGGAGGTCGTGGGTTCTAATCCCGACCGGGTCTGACCCAAGACTTGAAAGTGGGCAGTGGCTGTTCTTTCGCCAAGAAAATAAAAGTCACGGTTCTTTCGGATGGGAACTTAAAATGAACGAGGTCCAGTGTCACGATAGACTTTGCACGATAAAAAACCTTGCTGTATAATCCCATCAGCGCAACGCAATAAGATTTTTTTCCATTTTCTTTTGTACTAAATTTACCACAGCGGTAGCTCAGTTGGTAGAGCGATGGCTCCATAAGTGGGAAGTCTGGGTTCAAACGCCGCCTGTGTCTGATCAAAGACTTGAAAATGGATAGTGATTGTTCGTTTGCCAAGCACTCGGCATTACGAAATGAGTCACGTTTTTTTTTAGATGGGAACTTAAAATAAACGAGGTCCCGTGTCACGATAAACGTTGCACACCGCTGTTTAATGCCATCAACGCAACGCATAGGCAACATTTCTGCACCTTCGCCTATAGGACCTGGCGATGTCTCCATATAAGTGAAATAGTTTTGACTGGGACGTTAAGCATCATTGCTCAACTCTCGTATTGTATTGTTATGTTGCATTATGTGTTGTTTGATAAAGATTTTTTGTATTATATTCAAATACATGCATTATGTTTTGTTGCAGACTTGTGAGGTTTGTCAGGAAGCACCAGGACCTGAGTGAAGAAGTAAAGACAGGTATATTGTTGATCGTACAAGACCTGTTGATGCAGAAGAAAAACGCGCTGAAAATATTCAATGACTATTCACCGGACACCCAGAACAATCTTGACAACATTGGTTAAAATGCAACATTGTCATTTCATTGTCATTTGAAACGCAATAACATCATTAAGAATGTAACAGAATTTGAAATGCAACAACATCATTTGAAATGCAACAACATAATTTAGAATACAACAACAAAATTTGAAATGCAACCACATCATTTGAAATGTAACAACATCATTTGGAATTCAACAGAATGTTTGGAATGCAACAAAAACATGAAGAATGGAACATTATTCAAATGCTAGAATGCAACAAACATTTGCAACACCATATATAAGAAACGGTGACTGTTTCTTCAAATCATACCGAGTCACAGTCATCCACATTTGATAACATTGTTATTCAATGTAGTGATCACACTCGTGATCAAAATTGACGTAGATTATATAAACTGATTATACAGTGCTATTTGTTCATTTAGTTTTGATAGTTTGAAACACCGTTAACTCGTGTATTTATTAATATAAATTTATTTATGTTTCAAGTTTACTTTATGTTGTAATTAATTTACATATTTTCTTTATAAAGCATTTTGATACGTATATTTTGAATTGTGTTATTTTTAATCCCGGCCTTTCGAAGAAAGAAGGGAATGCTGAATTTCAATTTCTGAGTTATGGCGCTTTGAACATGAATGAAAATAATAGAAAGCACCTATTGGTGGGGAGTCCTATTTCCCTGCACTAAATTTGCTTGTTTCAAATAAAAAACAAACATATTAGTTCAAGTCCAATTCACAATACAGAAGCAAAGTTAAAAACTTTGAAACTGACAAGTTAAGTTTAACACGTGAACTTCCACCAGGGAAGCGAGTCCCGCTGGTCCGGAATGGTAAGCCGTCGAACCCTTATATGTAGTAACTACGCTATATGTAGTAAAAATCTCCGTCAAATGTAGTAAGGACACGTTATATGTAGTAAAACTCTCCGTCATATGTAGTAAGGACACGTTATATGTAGTAACATGTTTGTACGTTATATGTAGTAACTGCTAGGTCACGTTATATGTAGCAACATTTTTGTACTCTATATGTAGTAACTTAATAAATGCCCCTTAAATGTTTAAAATGTTAATAGATTGGACTTTACAGAAAATTGAAAAAGAAAATGTGGTTGGGTGAATTGATAAACCGACAGACAGACGGAAGACGGACATTCAGGCCCAATCATAAATACATGTAGTTATCTAATTGTTTATTTATTTTTTTCGTGCCTGACCACTTAATTGACTTCAAACATCATAGGCGCCGAAATTTTTGCGTCGTCAGGGGAGTATTGTGCCATAATAATAATCTGTATGTATTATTTTTGCAACACATTTTAAACAAAAAACAACATTATACACCTGAAGAATTTGGGACGGGCGACGTCAAAGTGGTTTCCGGATGATAACTTTAACTGTTACAGAGATTTTTCAAAATGACTTTGCATGTTACAAGATCCAGGTTGGGATTCCTTTTAGGTCAGTGACAAATTCTGATGTTATATGTGTCTTCTCTAGGGTTTTAAGTCTATATTTTGAAGATATTCTGATATGGAATGTTGCAGCACCAGTTTTCTAAATGTTTAAATTTTAATGAATAGAAAGTAGCATTTAACCTTCAAATTGTAATGAAATATGTGCATGACGCTAAAATTATTGTGTCAAAGCGATAGGGAATATGCATATGGGTGCATGAATTATAGTCCACCCTGAGTCTATAGGCTCTCCAGGCTAGTGTTTATCCTGCTTTCAATGGCTTAAATGCGTATGGGAGTACAATGTTCTATTTGGATTGGGTGTTAACTAGTCCATCACATTGCATGTGCAGCTAGATAGAGTCGAACAATGTGACATTATAAAGGCATAACACGAAGTTATACTGGGACGCGAACCCACCGAACCATTTATCCAAGTGTCTCCACATACATGTGCGATGTACTCGTGGTGATTTTGTTCAAATAAACTCCAGTAGTGAACCCATAATTTGATGTCATACTGCCGGTGACAAAACAGTTTCAATTGAAAATACAGGTCCCTAGAATACATGAAATTGGATGTATTTATGTTTTTTGTAGAAAAACAACTGACATTGAACGTGTAAACGGCCATATACATTCCAGACAGCCATTTTGTTTGTTTTTTTTTTATCTGGAGAAAATTGTACACAGCATCCTCTGGTCATAAGTAAAATCCCTTCTTTCATAGATTCAAAACATTTGTTCCAAACCTGTAGACGGGCTCGATGCACAAGTACATGTATATGTATTCTGGGGACCTGTATCACAATTGAAATTGTTCTGTCGTGATGACCCGACTGTTGACCAACGGACCCTATGAGTAACCCCAACCAATATCTTGAAACAATGTACATGCAATTTTTTTTTTGAAATGCCTGTAACTGTTAAAGTTATCATCCGAAACTACTTTAACTTCCCCCTCTCGCCGACTTTAGGTAACCCAAGAGTTTAGATTCTTTAAGTGTTTCATATTGTATTTTGTTTAAAATGTGTTGCGAAAAATAAAATATAAGAATTATTATTATTATTATTATGACACCATACTCCGCTGACGGCGCAAACGTTTTGCAGCTCCTACGACATTTGTGTCAATTCAGTGATCCGATATGAAGAAAAGCATCAACAATTAGACAATTATATATTATTGGGCCTGAATGTCCGTTTTCCGTCTGTCTGTCGGTTTATCAATTCACCCAACCACATTTTCTTTTTCAATTTTCTGTAAAGTCCAATCTATTAACATTTTGAACATTTAAGGGACATTTTTTAAGTTAATACTACATATAGCGTACAAAAATGTTGCTACATATAACGTGACCTAGCAGTTACTACATATAACGTACAAAAATGTTACTACATATAACGTGTCCTTACTACATATGACGGAGAGTTTTACTACATATAACGTGTCCTTACTACATTTGACGTACATTTCTTACTACATATAACGGCGTTACTACATATAGCGTAATTACTACATTTAAGGGTTCGACAGTAAGCACCTCTTGTCTAGCTAGCTACATCCGCAACGTGTGTAATCAAAATTGAGTGAAAAGAACATAGAACTATTGGACGTCAAATATATCCAGGGCAATCCTGGGGTGGGTAACTCGAATCAATCTTAAATATGATTCGTAAGTAGATGTTACGACGATCGTAAGTTTATACTGCGACAAATTTACACGGGTAACTCGAAACGTACTTAACGCGTACTTACGATCACGATTTACGTGTAGAGTTACGAATTCGTTTCGTTCGTATATTCTGTAATATACAGCGTTTTTCTTTTATTTCTTCGTAGTTTCTTCTAATATTCGGTTACCCTGTTATTACTTGACAAAATAATTAAATGGCAGTCAAAACAAATTCGGCAAATTAAAGTCACTAACTAAATAGCAACTGCTTCGAACAGGGTAAAAAAAGTAACACTGGATTACGAAGTGGGCCTGTTGAATTTTGAAAACGTTAACCCCATAAAATTCAATATACGAACATGAACTAATTATGTAATGTAGTATTTTGACAACACAGCATTTAAATAGGGAAATTTTCAGAGTGAAATTAAATTATAGTTCCCATCAGAACATACACTACGAAAAAATCCTGCACTTATCTATGTTTTCACATTTTTGCATTTAGTTTCACAGATACTTCCAATGCAAATCTCTCTCTCTCCTCTCTCTCTCTCTCTCAATATCAGAATCTAAAAGAAATATTGAAATTGGCATGGAAGTTAGGTTGGTTCATTTTCGAATATGAAAAGCATTGTATATAGAATACATGAAGATACGTTTGCTAAATTTCATTGTGACTTTTAATAACATTGTGACATTCCCTTGTTTTCTTTATCTTATTTTGATTAAATAAGCATTCTTAATAACAAAATACGTGTCATATAACAATAAGCAAGTTTCAAAATGGAAAATCCTTGAAGCAAATTCGTCGAAAATTGTTTTTTTTAATTTAAATAAATTATACAGTTTCTGTAGTTTTCAAGAGAGCATGCTTCGCGCAGATCTGTAGTTTACATGAAATCTATTGAAATTTAAAATCCATAAATGATTCAGTGTCATACACAAGTTACTTTGTTAAATATTATGGAAAGAAAATGCACACAGACATAGGGTAATATTGACTAAAGACGCTAAAATAGCAGTATTCAGCTTGAAATGGTTAAATTCTACTGTGAAAAATATCCATAGAGAAGGAATTACTTACAAACAATTTTGATGCAGTATGAAATGCTACACATGTAGATTCTTACGTCATTTATAAATATTAATCTTATTTTCCATAAAGATTACGACACACACACACACACACACACACACACACACACACACACTCTCTCTCTCTCTCTCTCTCAATTATATAATATTAAATGATTCAAGGTAAAACAAATGCTTACGGTTTTAAGCATAAGTTGAAAATTATCCCGATTAAATTTTAATTTAATAATTATTATCACAATATTATTAATGATCATAATTTTAAAATAAGACATTGTTGTTTTAAAAACACAGTCACTTTAATGACTAATTTGTTTTAAAGAATTTATCAACATGATCAAATAAACTTAAATTGATGTTGTCAAAATTAAATAATAATTGGAACACATGCAATTAATGTGTAAATCTCTTGTTTGAATGTGCAATGTTACGCTAAGTATGGTCTAAGGGAGGTATCTGATTTCCGTAAAGTTAAGGACACGTTACGATGACTACCTTACTTACGACTGTTTCGAGTTACCCGATTTTATTCTACGAGTTTCGTAAGTAGGCGTTAAGTATTCGTAACTGTTAAGAGAGCTTCGAGTTACCCACCCCTGGACACAAACTTATCAACAATACTGTGATGACGGCCTTAAAACTTTTTGAGTGCCCCGATAAGCCTAGGCTTGCAATATCCCTAGGTCAACAATTTATTTGTAAGCAGCCTGCTTCGTTGTATAAAGTTCCCGTAGTGTAAACACGCTCTACCATAGAACACCATAATCAGGAGAGGCAGGTATATTGCTGCAAAGAAAAGGAAAACAGGAATGTTGACAATAGAATAATAGGAACTCGTTTGTCGAACTGTTTCAAATGTAGCCTTTCGTGGTATCTTCCGTATATTTTTGTTTGGTTTCCGTATGATGCTTTTACAAAATAACAAGAATCCCTGTTCAGCACTAGATACGTTTATCTTAGCTTACCGATTCTGTAAAAGTTTGACAAGTGAATAATTTGTTTAAGACTTTTTTTTTCAATTCAGAATGAGGCATAGTGGTGAAAAGGAGAAATTCGACGAGTTGCTTCTTTAAAGAAAATATTGCAATAGAAGAAAGGCAATTTGCACCTGAAAAAACGTGTTATTCGCAACAGGGTAAACGCAAATGCAACCAAAAACAGGGATTAACAAAAGAAAGAAACGAGACCAGACAAGAAATGAAAAACTCTTGGGACCACACTGAATTATTAATGGTTAACTGGGGTTTAACATCCAAGTCAAGAATATTTCATCAAAATCGGGACATCACCAGCTATAGGTGGAGTGGCAGAAATGTTTGCCTTTGTAGTGGAGGGTTCTCTAGCATGGGGTGTCTACTGTGACATAGGGGATAAGTTATTTAAAAGGTCTCTTCCGAAGGATACACGACTTTCATTTTTCTAAATGCGGAGTGCTTGGCTAAACAAAGTTTTGATCACACCAGTGGGTGATTAAACCTCCCACCTCCTACATGCAGAGTGAGCACTACCAACTGAGCTACCGTAGTGGTGTGCTGACAAATGGTGTGGTTGAGGTACTATAACTTGGTCCTTAACGACATGTATTCTTATTATAACCTGTGGTCTACAAAATAAGACCAGGTCGACGGTTGTGCCACAGTATACTTCATCGCTTAGGTCCGAATCCAACGCAGGCATGCCATAATGTGGGAAAGTTTGTCAGTTCGCTTTCTGTCCAAGCACTCTGATTTTCTCCACCATCCCACAAGCGACGGGTTCTATATCAGTGAAAATTTTTAACTTTTAAACTGAGTCTTTAAACGCCCTTATTACATAATTTAAATGATGACTTGATCAAGTGGTGGAGGTCTGAACATCAAACTGATGCAATTAGGATGTACCTCAGGACTAAATGACAATTAACGTGCAAATACCAGTCAATGCTGTGAGCAGTTTAATTTAGAGCGCAACATATGAATAGACACTTAAAAACAGCAATTGACAGTCAAAATCACATGCTGTTATTTCGCCATTTTTTTGGTATTATTAAAATAACTTGTAATATTGCTAGAGTCAAACCTCCCCTTAAGACCAACCTTATATAAGGGTCGCCTGGGTTCAAAGACCAGTATTTTTATCCCATTTGTTCTTTATTCATTTTATTCGAACCTGTATTTAAGGACCACTTGCCCGTGGAAGCCACTTTTCTGATTCCCTTGGGTTTCCTTTATAGATAGGTTTGACTGTATATTATAAACACAGTAAAAAGAGCTTAATTTGAACTGGTATTTACAGGTGCATTGACATAATCCATTAATTTTTTGTTTACCTATTAGAAACTGTACACAGGTATACTTGTGACTTTGATGTTAAACATATACACGACAGACCTGTCGAAAGTTTAACCCTTGTCTAACGAAACAAATGTCGAGCTAGCATCTCACCTCGGACCCTTGTTAGCAATACATCATCGGCTGATATCTCCCGGTAGCGTTTCAACAACTAGCTATCTATATACAGTACAGACCTGTCGAAATTTTAACACTAAGTTAACGAATTATTGTTCAATTGACCGTTCAACTAGATTCCTCGCTATCTATATTTAAATGGCTGCTGCCTATCCCTCGGTAGCTATTTGCCCAACAGCTATCTGTAATATCGTCTCTCGACAGCACAGCTTTGACTCGCAGATCTTTTTCGTTGAGTGTTAAACTTTCGACAGGCCTGTGCTGTTATCTCGATAATTTGGTAGCCGATCTTCGACTTAATTTTCTTAGTTCAGAGTTAAATTTTCGCCAGGCCTGTACTCTTACCAGTATTACTAATTAATTAACAATAAGTCTATACATACAATATTAACATGTTATATACCTGTCGGAGCCTCATGAATATTCATAAGGGTTATGAGTATGCTAAGAGATATGCAAGACAGAAAAAATATAATAATTAAACAGTATCAATGCGCAATACACAAAGTATGTAATCTGTGTGACTGGAATTCCTGGAGGATTAGTCTGACTTTTACCACTATACTCTGGGACAACACTGGGTCCTTGTGCTGGGTCAGGTCAAGGTTTCACAATTATTTCTGAACCAAGATTTTCTTTAAGTGAAATCCAGCAAAAATAAAAACCTTTATAATTTTGTTAAAGAGACATGTATTGGAGAATTTAGGTTGTCATTTTAATTATTCTATCAAGCTTACGATACTTGCAATTTGTTTTTACATAAAGCTTGCCAAAATTGGCTAAATTTAAGTTAAGGAACGATTGTGAATCTGGGGGCTGCTGGACCGGGTCCAGGTTTCACAATCAACCCTTAACCAAGATTTTCTTTAACTTAAATCTAGCAAAAAACAAGAGGCCCATGGGCCTTATACGCTCACCTGATAACTAATGGCTAGCTGATAGATTTAAAGAAAACATAAATACTAAACCCCAATGAATTTTTTCTTTACATCAAAATGATCATTGCATCAATACCTACAACATTCTAATATACATGCCTATACAAAACTTTTATAGTTTTCAAGATAATTAACCATTTCAGTATTGTTTTCGCATCTGTGACCTTGACCTTTGAACCCATGACCTTTTTCTATACGTCAAAATGATCATTGTATCAATACCTACAACATTCTAATATACATGCCTATACAAAAAGTTTATAGTTTTCGAGATAATTAACCATTTCGATATTGATTCGCATCTGTGACCTTGACCTTTGAACCCATGACCTTTTTCTATACATCAAAATGATTGTTGTATCAATACCTACAACATTCTAATATACATGCCTATACAAAAAGTTTATAGTTTTCGAGATAATTAACCATTTCGGTATTGTCTCGCATCTGTGACCTTGACCTTTGAACCCATGACCTTTTTCTATACATCAAATGATCGTTGTATCAATACCTACAACATTCTAATATACATGCCTATACAAAAAGTTTATAGTTTTCGAGATAATTAAACATTTCCGTATTGTTTCGCATCTGTGACCTTGACCTTTGAACCCATGACCTCTTTCTGTACATCAAAATGATCGTTGTATCAATACCTACAGCATTCTAATATACATGCCTATACAAAAAGTTTATAGTTTTCGAGATAATTAAACATTTCCGTATTGTTTCACATCTGTGACCTTGACCTTTGAACCCATGACCTTTTTCTATATATCAAAATGATCGTTGTATCAATACCTACAACATTCTAATATAAATGCCTATACAAAAAGTTTATAGTTTTCGAGATAAGTAACCATTTTGGTATTGTTTTACATCTGTGACCTTGACCTTTGAACCCATGACCTTTTTCTATACACCAAAATGATTGTTGTATCAATACCTACAACATTCTAATATACATGCCTATACAAAAAGTTTATAGTTTTCGAGATAATAATTATAATCAGAGGTAAAAAAAAATTAGGTCACGACCTTCACAATTGACCTTGACCTCAATTTGAAGATACTAACAAAAAGATGTCAAAACTGAAAACCCCATGTCATTATCTGGCCAAATAGTCAAGTTATAACAATTTGAAGCTATTTTACGATTTTTTCAAAATTAAACGCAAAAACGCGTAACCTATTTTTTGTCCGAATTTCACAAAATGGACAAACTATAGGCTAAAGTCCCTAGAGAAGCCAAATATCACATCAGATTTTTTCTCTAATCAATACTTTCGGAGAAGAAGATTTTTTAAGATTTTTGCACCCCTAGGTCACCTTGACCTAGTTATGGTAGCCATGGCAACACCACGAACAAATTTGAATTGCACCGACCAAGACATGCATCTGACCAAGTCTCGTTGAAATCTGCCCAGTTGTTCGTGAGAAGAAGATGAAAATGTGAAAAGTTTACGACGACAACGACGACGACGACGACAGACAACGGACAAATTGTGATCAGAAAAGCTCACTTAAGCCTTTGGCTCAGGTGAGCTAAAAACCTTTATAATTTTGTTAATTTTGAAGATACATGTATTGGAGAGTTTAGGGTGTCATTTTATTGATAACATCAAGCTTACGATACATGCAATTTGTTTTTGTTAAAATATTTTTCAAGTTCAAAAAGAGCATGTCTAAATTGGCTAGTTTTAACTCTTAGTTAACGAAAGATTGTACAACTGGGTCTCTCTGTTAGGTCAGGTCGAGGTTTCACAATCATTTCTTAACCAAGATTTTTTAAAACTCAAATCTAGCAAAAATAAAAACCTTTATAATTTTGTTAATTTTGAAAATACATGTATTGGGGAATTTAGGTTGTCATTTTAATTACTATATCAAGCTTACGAAATATGCAATTTGTTTTTATTAAAATATTTTTTCCAGTTCAAAAAGAGCTTACCACTGCGGTAGCTCAGTTGGTAGAGTGCTAGCTCCGTAATATGAAGGTCGTGGGTTCGATCCCCGGTCGGCATTACGAAATGAAAGTCGCAGTTCTTTCGGATAGGAACTTAAAACTTAAACGAGGTCCCGTGTCACGGTGGGCTTGGCACGCTAAAGAACCCTGTTGTATAATGCCATCAGCGCAACGCACAGGCAAAATTTCTGCACCTTCGCCTATAGCTGGCGACGTCTCGATATAAGTGAAATATTCTTGACTGGGATGTTAAATACCATTATTCAACTCAACTCAACTAAAAAAGAGCTTGCCTAAATTGGCTGGTTTTAACTCTTAGTTAAGGAACGATTGTACAACTTGGGGCTGCTAGGTCAGGTCCCATTTTCACAATCATTCCTTAACTAGGATCTTCCTTATATTAAATCTAGCATAATTGAAAACTGAACAATTCAAGTATGTACAGCATGTCGAAAATTAAGATTTGAAACACAAAAAACAAAAATCACACCAACGGGATCTCAAAAGATCTCAAAAGATTTCAAATCAAACCGAATTATTTCTAATAAATTCGGGATTGTCCCCAAGGAATATGTAAAAAATAGATGAAGGCTTTAAAAGGTTTGACCAAGTTTGTCTGCTTTTTTGAAAGCAAATTGTTAACAAAACAAATGGAAGCAAATGTCACAATGGTAGTAAGGAAATCCGTTTCACAATATATTTCATTTAAAAACCCAATAAGCATGGTTATCACAAAACATTGGGTGACCCGAAGCTAGTCATTTCGTACCATAACCATTTCGTACAATAACCATTTCGTACCCAACATAGGCGTAGGAAGATTTTTAATATGGGGGGGGGGGGGGGGTGCCAAACCGAAGCTATGTGTATGTCGTGCCGCAGGTACGGCCTCGTGCCTATGGCACGAGGCGGGGAGAGTATGAGAGGAGTGCTAAACCCACAGGCACTTGTTTCTATGAATAAAGGGGGGTAGGTCAATACCCATATTACTATATAATACAACAAGGTGTCTAACGACGATCTCCAATTTTTTGTGACCACTCCGCTTCAGTCAGAATTTTCTACTATTAAAATGTTTAAAAATATGACGTGCCATACATCGTTCGATTCAAAAATAATTTATCATTAAATCCAACACAATTCTATTGCCCTACATGTACCCTCGTATTCATACCAGCCCATTTTTTCCACCGGACCGTGACCGACATCTCGACTACAGCTTTCAAATGCACATGCATATAGTAATATGGGTATTGACCTACCCCCTTTTATTCATAGAAACAGGTGCCTGTGGCTAAACCCCTCGCATAGGTGGGGGTCCGGGGAGGGCCTCCCCCGGAAAATTTTCAAAACTAAATCCTGTCTAGACGCATTTTTCAATGTATTGTGCATCGTGATATCAGAGGCTGATCCAGAATTTTAGAAAGGGGGCGTATAATGTGAGAGTCGAAGGCTCGAACCATCTAGGGGGTTCGGGGGCATGCTCCCCCGGAAAATATTAAAAAAGTGGCGCAAAAATCCTGCATTCTGGTGCAATCTGAGCTGAACAATATGTATTATTAGCGACATAAAGGGGGTGCGTATTCCCCCTACGTCCCCCGCTGAATCCGCCACTGGATATGGGGTACCCCGGAAAATTTTGACGCCCTTTTATAAGTATAATGATGAAATTGATAATTGATTGGTTACCAGATGGACATTTCCTATTAAAGCTCTTGTTTTTTTCTTCTTTTTTTAGCATGATACAAAATTTCACACAATATATTGCGGGGGCCTGGCCCACCCCCCCCCCCCTTCTCTGACATTTGGGGGCCCGGCCCCCGCTGCCCCCCCTGCTCCTACGCCTATGCCCAACTCTGTCCATTTCGTACCATGCCATGCCATATGACCATTTCGTGCCCAAATTTTCCATTTCTATGCATGTATGGTACGAAATGACTAGCAAATTTTTATTAAAATAATGCATTCAAAATCTGCACATGAAAATACTACCATTTTGTACCATATTTATAAAATATAATGACATTATTTGTTGATATTTTAAAAAAGGTTCCTTATTCATAAGATTTTTTAAAAGTGTTACTTATTAAAATTAATTAGCCTGATATGAAGAACAGGAAGAAAAAGAACATTGATAAAATTTCGTGACTCGGCCTTTGTTATTGGTCTGATGTCCCTAGTTCGGCAAAAACATTGTTTTTAACATAGATTCTCGAAGTCCAAGCGTTTTTTTATTTGAAGATGTTCCTCTTATTGAGTTTTCATTAAAGAACTTATTATCATGTAAGAACTACGTTGAGAGAGAGAGAGAGAGAGAGAGAGAGAGAGAGAGAGAGAGAGAGAGAGAGAGTTTCACTATGATACGAAATTTATTGTAGGAATTGGTAACACTTCACTATCATATGGTACGATATGGTAGTTATGTAGTTGTAATATATGGTAAAATGGCTTGAGTGTATGGTACGAAATGGTCAAAGATTATGGTACGAAATGGTAGTTGATACGGTACGAAATTGTCATTGTACGAAATGACTATAACTCGGCCTACCTACTAAATTTAGTCTGTATTTTCTATTTTAGACCAAAAGTGACTCAGAAACAGAAAACCAAATTACTGTCAAAGTTAATAGGGGTAAGTACCCTTACGGATCTGTTTTTTTTCTTTTAATATTTTACAATTGATATCTGAAAATCCATTCAGTACTGAATTGCCGGCCATATTTGGCCGCCATATTAAACCACAAAACCATCAAAATTAAGCGTTACGACAAAAATGCATAGTAATAAAACAGAAAAGTACAATGAAATATGTAGTTTATTTTTATTTTATTTATTTACTTATTTATTTATTTTTATTTTTGCTTAAATAACCAAAACTCAAATGTTCCTGGGTTTTCAGCCATGTTGGATTATGCAATACAGTTAAAGGATAGCAGAGTGGCATCACTCAGTTTCTATTGCTATATGTTGTTAAAGTTTTATACTGGTGTCACATAATACTTTTTCAATGTTTGAATATTTTATTCAGAATTTTTTTAAAAAAAAGGTAACTTATGACATTGATATCAATAATGTGAAAATTGCTTTTAAAAGCTCATTTTCATTACTTTAAAATTAACTGACAAGTGCTTTAGCACTTATCACTTCAGATAAAAATGTTTTACCCATATATATAATTGCACATTTACACTTATAATAAAACATTTACATTCACGAAGATACAATAAAATAAATCATTAGATATTGATGCAACAGAATGTCTTTGGAATTTTATTCAAATCAAATTATGCATTATGCTACAGACGTTCTTTGCTACAAAGTTTACCAACTAGATCTAATGATTAGCATTTTATACACAGCGGATGTAGTTAGGTAGACAGGATGTGCTTACCCTTCCGTGCCACCCGGTCTCACTTTCTTGTTTGGAGTTCGTGTGTTCAAATTTGGCATAGTTAGCTTGACAAGAGGATCTTACCTTTCCTGAGTTGAGTTAAATTAAGAATTAAGTTCTTTATTCTCACAAATTGTACAGAGAAAATATAATATAGGCATACAGCACACTTCCCTGGTGGAAGTTCACATGATTAACTGAAATTGCTCTTTTCAAACTTTTTGCTTTTGATTGTGCTGGTATGTTTGTTTTTGATTCCAACACACACTATTTTAAAAATTCAGTAGCAGTAGATTAAAATAACGAAAGATTTAAATAAATCTCTAGTTGTAACTTTTCATTTATAGCCGTTAAACTCCGACAATCACCATTAACATTTTTATTGTAGCAGAATTTTAACTCTTTAAGTTGAGATTCTTCACGGGAGTTGATTTGCATTAATTACTAGTAGTTTAAATGTATCCCTTTAAATTAGATGCACTTGATGTGATTACATCCGGTATGAAATGCAGCATATAATTAATTTTGGTGCTGGATAATTAATTAGATGATAATTATAGGTTTAAATATTGTCCTTGTTTTAAGTTACACATCCAGACCGTGCATAAAATATGACGGTCAAGTTATTGTGAACCAGGATAGCGTCATTCACAATTTTGGATAAAACATGCTGGAAGCCGACTTATATTCAGGTTCCTGTGATATAGGTAAACAACTTTGACCTGTCCGTTTGACCTTTCATTTTAAATATTTATCACGGACCAAGTACATCTGTATAAAGGGAAGACAGGTGTTTATTCTGCATACATCATAAAATATACTCTTTTCATAGAGTAAACCTGTACACTGTGTATGTATTGACTTGGATCTTAACACTACCTATTTATTGAGTGGACTTTCCTATATGAATACTCCTAATGAAAGGTCAAACGGACAGGTCGATGTTGTTTACCTATACGCCTTTGGTAGTAAACAGCAAAGCCATTAAAGGGAGATAATACAGTCTTTAGATGTTTTAATTGTACATTTATTAAAAGTTTGATTTTTAGTTTCATAAAATGCGATTGTCTCATTATCTGCAGTAACCATCGTGTTGTTTGTCTAAAGATTCGGTATATCTTATCAGGCAGCATTAAGAGTCATCAAGCTACAATCATGCCGGCATTTAAGCCGAGCAACTTTGGTACACGTGTCTCAATAACCTCGTTACAATCTATTTTATAGTTTTTCAGTTTTACTTGAAGGGCAAATGTGGTGCTTTTGTGAACCATTGCATTCATGTAAAATTGCAACACATCAACTTATTGATTGCTTGATTGGTGGTCTAAATTCATTAAATTCGAGATCTCTTGGCCGAATTGCAGAATTTTGTATCTATGCATTATACGTGCTCATTTGAACTTGTCACGTCTATTGTATCTATGCATTATACGTGCTTATTTGAACTTGACACGTCTACCTTGTGGCATAGAAGGTCGCGTTCGAATTGCTCACGTGTTTACCACTACTTTTTATCGTCTAAATTAAAAAATCATTTCACGGTTTCGAGATTTCTCAACATAAAGCGCCGAACTTGCATAATTTTGTAGTTGTGCAATGCACGTGCTTAGTTTAACTTGCCATGCCTACCATGTGGCATAGCAGGTCTTATTCGGACCCATTTGTTTAATACCACTAATATCATTACTCCTGATAAAAACAGTCGGGATGGTTAATTGAACACCACTCTATATATGTAGCCAAAATATGCCATCCACGTGCTTAATGCCACGCCTACCATGTGGCATAGTAGGTCTCATTCGAATGGACCAAAAGTTTCGTACTTTCATACTACTTTTACCAGTTTAGCCCAGATAACAGACGGGATTGGCTAGTTGTTCGTGTTTTCAAAACACCTCTCTTTGTATGTTGTTGTTCTGTTGTATATTTTTTATAATTATATAATAATAAGTCGCAGCATTTTCTCCTTTGGTCTCGTGAATAACAGCATAATACGATAGAATTAATGACTGCATTATGCCGCAATTCTCGAAATTAGTGGAGTAAAAATCAAACACGCTCCTTCAAGTACATTCATTCTAGGCGTGACCGTACTATAGCCTGAGATCAAAAATGTTAAATCCGAACCATTCAATAAAACACGACCTTTGCGATACCTCACCTATCTAATAAAAAAGTAAACATAGCGAGATAAATCATTTAAGATAAAACACATAATTTAAAAGTGAAAAATTTAATTGTAAATATTAAAATTTGAAATGTATCGAAATGTATGTACTACCTCGGCAGTTTACACCTGCTATACTCACCACATAACGTGACAAGTGTAAAATAAATTTAATTTTAATAAAACCACGTGGAAATTTCACGTAGTGTTTCGTTGTCAGAAAATTGGGCGGTTTTTATCCAGAGTGAACTGATAAGAGGGTTGACATGGCTTGATTTATTACTGAAATGTACACAAAATAAACTATATGTATATAAATAGATATATATATTCACTTACTTTAACGGCTAATATGTATCATATATAAATAAATGTCTTGAAAATTTGTATGTAAAAGAAAGAAGAAAAATTCCGAGGTAAAATCATATTTTAACAATGTATTGCGATGCCCGAGGCATCATGGAGTTACGGTCCGTGATGTATTCCTGACAAGGAACATTGACAAGGGCCATGACGAGCTTGTAATGAATTAATATCATCTTCATTAAGGACTATACCGCTACTTGTTAAGAAACAATTTCTGTGTTACGCCTAAAGCTATAACGGAAGACGTAAAGTGATGACCTTTCGCTGTTCTGACTATACTTTTACCGTGTTTTTGCATTATTACAGACCAATTAATAAATAAAAGTTTTAAAAACAACTTTTTCAAGACTTAATTAAATATAAATAACAGCAAAAATATAAATAACTTTTGAAAATAAAGAAACATCATGTAATTATAACCTTCATTTTAAAATAAATAAAAAATGTCCAAAAATGCCTTATTTTCCCACTTACCTTGATGGTGTTAACGCCAGCTCCTTCAGATCCATGCCATATACTGACCACTTGTCCGGCGTCCAAAGGGCAAACTGACCAGTAAAGGTTATGTGATAATCTATGAGATGACAGGGTTGCGTAGATACGAGTCCCCCTGTTACCCACTTCTTTTAAACTTTTATCTGTCATTGGAGATAGTGTGAACGTAAGAAAACAAAGCCCGGGAATATTGCTTTGAGAGTAAGATCACGTGACCGAGTCAACATCCTTTAAAGTCATTCATAAATATATACACGTGAATACAAAGAACCATTTATATCTAAATCATTCTGTAAAATGTTTATGCACGGTTTTTATGTTATCTATTAGGAGTTTTTTAATCGGATTAGTGCAGATTAATAGGATGAGATCAACCAGAGAGATAAACATAAAACTCTTAATAATGTTATCTGCCGGGAATGTCACATCAACATCGATAAATGTTGCAAAAAATAATAGGATTTTTTTTTCGTAAAGTGTATGCTATACTGTTTTTACAATATTCAGTAATTCGAACCGTTTTTCGGATTTTTTTCACAACTGAACCCGGTTCAAGTTTCAACTGCTATTTGGGGACGTTCCACTCTCAGATGCTCAGAGAACGTATATATATATACATTGTACTTGCCATCAAACACAACATACCGATCAATGTCAAAATCACAATATAAAAGCAAAGTAAAAACTGACAAGATAAGTTCAACATGAACTTCCACCAGGGAATTGAGACCGGGTGCTCCAGAAGAGCAAGCAATGGGTATAACTTTAGGCCAAGTTTTAAGTTTTTTGTTGCCATTCAATGTCTAGTAATGGTCTGACAGCAGAGCTTAATAATCAGCTTGTGTGTATTGTACCATGGTCTTTATCACGTGTAAATACACATTTAAGTAATTTCAACTTACATATTCTATAACTCTAGTGTTACCAGGTATTATTGTTTGTTATCAAAAACCATATACTAGTAATATAAACGTTATGACTTTCTACTTTTTGTATACCGATGTTTTGTACCATTTCATAAATAATATGAATATGTTTTTATTAATTGCTATACCGGAAATGAACTTGCCAAGAACCTAAATCACAGCAATTTGTTACTGCATGGCGCTCACAATTTGTTACTGCATGGCGCTCCCAATTTGTTACTGCATGGCGCTCCCAATTTGTTACTGCATGGCGCTCCCAATTTGTTACTGCATGGCGCTCTCAATTTGCTAATGCATGGCGCTCCCAATTTGCTACTGCATGGCGCTTTCAATTTGCTTCTGCATGGCGCTCTCAATTTGCTAATGCATGGCGCTCCCAATTTGCTACTGCATGGCGCTTTCAATTTGCTTCTGCATGGCGCTCTCAATTTGCTAATGCATGGCGCTCCCAATTTGCTACTGCATGGCGCTTTCAATTTGTTACTGCATGGCGCTCCCAATTTGTTACTGCATGGCGCTCCCAATTTGTTACTGCATGGCGCTCCCAATTTGCTACTGCATGGCTCTTTCAATTTGCTACTGCATAGCACTCTCCATTGGCTACTGCATGGCGCTTTCAATTTGCCATTGCATGGCGCTCCAATTGGCTGCAATTGGTTACTGCATGTCGCTCCAATTGGCTACTGCATGTCGCTCCAATTGGCTACTGCATGTCGCTCCAATTGGTTACTGCATGGTACTTCAATTGGCTACTGCATGGCGCTCCAATTAGCTGTAATTGGTTACTACATGGTGCTCCAATTGGCTACTGCATGGTGCTCCAATTGGCTACTGCATGGTGCTCCAATTGGTTACTGCATGGCGCTCCATCGACTACTAAGCATTATCAAAACACTGCTCAATATACAGTCGTGACATATTTGTCAACTCATCTGGTGTACTTTAAACTTAACCTATCAAATTTTCCACATGATTATTTAATTCTAAGTGGAATTAAACAAATAAAATACACAGTTATTAATATTAATCAGCAACAATATATCACGAATAAAACTCCCTTTGAGCAGAGTAAATTTTGCATTGTTGAATAGTGAAATCGAAGGAAAAAGCCTAATTTGCAATTGAGAAAATGCGATCGGGAAACATGTTTCACACAAGCATAACTTGAAGAAAGGTGACCAAAGATCGAACACATACACACGTGCGCGCGTTTATAATAAACACTATTAAACATTAGATATATGTCCCCAGACACCCCTAGCGTGCACTGTTGGCGTCAGGTTTGCACATTCATTCTTTTCTGGCTACGCCACTGATTGTCACATCTTCAATTGTTTAATATGTAATTACTATTGTCCTATTGTCACTCCATGACGTGGTGATAGATAATATTGGAATTGTCCCAAAGTTAATACAATTTTGTATTTGCTTGTTGGTAGTATAAGGGATTTGTTGTAAACGAATTTTAATTTTATATAACTTTGGATGGGCCATAAATCTATTTGATGTTAGGTGATAACGATTTATGATCTAGTCGGAGTCCAACATTGTTCTACATGTACCTTAACCGCTCTATCTTGTCCTGGCTAGGGATAGTGTCATGTCATATTATAAATTTTTGAATTTTCTGAATGAAATATTCAACAATTTATAATATGACAGTCATAATAATATACTTTTCTTTAATTTTCTGAACGAAATAAAAAAAATTCTTTAAATGACTTTTTTTTTTTTTAAATATTTATTTCAGAAAATTTTTATATGACAATAGATTCATTAGAGTTTTAAAAGCTCGCATTTACTTCGCCAATCATGGCCAGTCTGTACTGGTGGTCAACATATGATACCACACTACAAATATTAACTGAATTTAAATCCTTATAGTTAAATTTCATCTAAAATAGCTTGATGTGGATGTAAAACAAAATCAAACACATTTATTGCAATAAGTAACAAAATTATTCTTTTCGGCGCTCTCAGTATTACAAAAAAAGGCAAACTTGGGCTTCTCGGGATCCGTATCCCTTGTCTTATAACCACAATATCATTTGCTATGCAAGAGTTAGGGTTATGCAATGTTCAAGTAGCTTAAGTTAACGTTTGCTAACGTTTGTCAACATCAGTAAAGAGAAAGCCTCACGGTCCCCCGATTATCAAACACGTATATATATGAACGACATATTAATACTTTTACTATGATGCATACTTGTAATATTGTGACGCCATGTAGTTGCATTTTTGACTGTTCATTTGTTAACAGTTTGTCCCCTTCCCTTTTGACCGTCTTAAATAAGTAATCTGTTTATACCTTTACAAAAAAGTTGCATATTTAATTAGGAGTGGATTAATTTGCATAACTAATTGGACAAGTTATTGCTTCTTTTTAAAATCAAGAATATTCATTTTGAAGTGCATGCCTGTTACAAGTGATATAAATAAGTTGATATGGTATAAAACAATATTATTCTCATTTTTATTTCCTCATGTTAAAATTATCAAACAGGTTTTTTCTATATGTATGCAGTAAAATTATGTACGGAGCGCCGATAGGGCCAAGTAAAACGTACGTAAATCGCGAATTTACATTCTGTTAAATTTTGCGGTTATGTTACTCGCGAATTTAGAATTGTATCTAAAACATTCAAATTAAGAAGTATGACAACTGTAAAATATGAAATTTTAAAAACAATTATGCTCGATCGAAATTAATTAATTTTACAAATGACGCTAACGGGCTGTCGTATATATGCGTGTTCAGCGAAGTGCGAGTTTTAATATAAAGAAGAATATTATTAATAATTAAGAAGATGCTAGTTGTCAGGAGGGAGTTGGCTCGGTGACTATTAATTTTGACATGTCATACATATATAAGTAAAGCAATTAATCCGTCTGCTTCAAACATTATCTCTTATTACCACTAATACAACTGACTTACAGGGCCTTATCGAGTCAACATGACATTTTTATAATCCGGTTTACGTTATGTGTCTCTCTTTATTATCTACATTTTAGTTTTGTTGTAAAATCCTCTGTTTACAACTCTCTAGATAATGCATTAATATAATAAGGTAGGGTTGGTGGGTAGATAAGATGGTTGACTTGTTGTGACGTTACACTATCCTACAAGTTTGTACACCTGAGTCAGTTTTAAAGTGCTAGCACACAGGTAAATTCAATGCCAAGAAAGACCACTATAATCCTGAAACCTATCATGTTATTTAGTGACAGAGCTAAAGTTCTGACTGTTCTAAAGTCTGACCTGAGTGAAAAACCAATGGTGGTTGGCTTGTTGATATTTACAAGGATTTGGGTGTTACACTATCTTACAAATTTATGCACCTGGATCAATTTTATAGTGCTAGCACACAGCCAAGACCATTGTGATCCACTGAATTCATCAGTCTATAAATTATAAAAAAGAATGACCGTAGTTCAAACAATGCCAAAATAAAATAGGAGTGAAAAAATCAATGGCCAATCTTTACTTATAATTTATACAGTGAAGTCGCGTAGCTCAATGTGCCGTACAATTAAGCCTCACTAGAAAATAATTTTCAACTAAATTGTAAAACTTTCAATATAAACAACAAGAAAAACAACTGACATATTTTTCTGAATTCAACCCCTGTGTCATATTATAAATTTTTGAATTTTTTGAATGAAATATTTAAAAAATTATAATATGACAACTTTAAATTTTTGAATATTTCATTCAGAAAATTAAAATATTTATAATATGACACTTGAACCAGTTTAGGCAAAAAAAAAGTTGTGCACCAATTTTCATTAGATCCAGTGCCCGTCCGAAGTTTGGAATTCTTTATTCAGTGGATCCAATATCCATGTATGGTTATCAAGCACGAGCTTCTTGATTGGTGTTTTATGTTGCATTAGATCATGCCAAAACGTGTTTTTTCACAGCTACGAATTGTTTGTGTGATTTTCGAGACCCGAGATACTACCTAAAACATTTTAGCCTAACCATGTGCTTGACAAAAGCAACATCAACCAAAAATACGAAACAACGAAAACATGTACTTGACAATAGCCAATTCAACCAAGAACACAAAAAAAAACCAAAAACGAATGAAATAATAACACACACACACACACACACACACACACACTGAGTCCACAGATTTAACACTCTTGACTTTGGGCCTGCAGTGTATATGAAGGTAGATTTATACGGTCAAACACTTTGATCAAATGCTTTGATAAAAAAAAACTTTGATAAAGGTAATTTTGGTCATTTTGATCAAATTTAATTTGTTTACTCTAACCAAGTTTTTGTCCAAGATTATTAACAGTAGAATTAATTCAGCATTATACTATGCATTTTCTTTACCGTGAGCACTGTTTTCATTGGAATATTTGCCAAGGAATTATGTCGCAACAGGATGCAGTTTCACTATAAAGTCAAACCTGTCTATAAAGGCCATCCAAGGGAACCAATAAAAGCGGCCTTTATGAGCATGTGCTTTTTATATACAGGTTCAAATTATATCGAATAAAGAACAATTGGGATATAATTCTACTGGCCTTTATAAGCAGGTGGCCCTTATATAGAGGTCGCCTTTAAGACAGGTTGGACTGTTGATTTTTCTCAGCTTTTCACAATAGTTTATAGTATTAAAAAGTTTCAACGAAACTAGATATGCATGTATTAAGCTTTGAATGATCTATAAAATTACACCTTAAAATTATGAATATCTTGAAAAATAACAAAGTTATTCAGCTTTCAAATTTGCCAGAATAAAGTTAAGGAAAAACTAAGTTAAGAAATGATTGTGAAACTGGGGCTAGAACCTTATGTGGTATTCGAATTTCAACATAGATTATCGATTTTTTGGAGGATGATTGATTTTTGAGGCATTTTGTTTTAAAGTTTTCTTGGAGCAATCCAGAATTTTGTACATGTACTGGGCTATTATATATGTAGGTTATTTACAAATAACAAAATTTTATTTTAGTGTCATTAAGTGAAAGGTCCCGTGTTAAATATAACCTTTCCTATCTCCTTAAATAATTCAAAATATTTAAACTTGACATGCGACTCAAAACTTACCGTATACAATTCTTTATCTTGTTCTGTTTACCATGGACCTTAAAACTGGCTGGACACGTTACATCTTGTTGTCCTTGAAAACTGACCGGTACAGGACTGACCATCGGACATCGGATTAAAGTTGTACCGCTCGGAGGAAATGTGTCGTATTTACGTTCTGTGTAAATATTGTTATTGATGTAAGGGATCCGGGTTTTATCTTATCTCGACGTATACGTGGATTCATAGTAACGTAGTGACCGAACACGACCAGGGTCCGCTGACCAGTGTTATATGTACAGGTTATAAAATTGATAATAAAATTGATTTTATAAGGTAGGTTTAAATCAAATCCTGGACCACTTATCTATCGATATTTAGTGAGTTCAGATAAACACATAATAACGCATTTACCAAGTAATAAAACTCATATTGTACATATAGAAGTTTACGCGTAACGTTAGGACCACTATCTCAGTAATTTTTACTTTATTTTAAATTAATGTTGTCAAAATCGTACATGAACACGTAATGTTAGGTCCACTATCTATTTTTTAAATTTCATTTAGAGATTTAAAAATACATTTTTGTTTTTGTGAATTTGTTTTCTAGTGTTACTTTTGAAATAGCTACATGTATATAATTTAGTACATGGTCCACTGACGCATATACTATGAAAATATAAATAGAAAACCTATAACCATGGAGGTCGTGGGTTCGAACCCCGACCGTCTGACCCCAAGACTTGAAAGTGGGTAGTGACTGTTCTTTCACCAGCACTCGGCATTACGAAACTGAAAGTCACGGTTCTTTCGGATGGGAACTTAAAATAAAACGGGGTCCCGTGTCACGGTGGGCTTGGCACGCTAAAGAACCCTGCTGTATAATGTCATCAGCGCAACGCACAGGCATAATTTCTGCACCTTCACCTATAGCTGGCGACGTCTCGATATAAATGAAATATTCTTGACTGGGACGTTAAATACCATTACTCACTCACTCACTCACTCATGAACAAAATAGTCAGAGTTTTCTTCAGTATCTGATCTCAGCTTCACAATTTTTCCTTAAACAATATTTTTCTTAAATTTAAATCTACAAATTTGAAATCTTAATAATTTTGTTAAATTGTTATGATATTAAGGAATATAAGGCCTCATTTTGAAAGATCACACACAGCATATAAAATGTGTATTTAGTTTTGACAAAAATATTTAAATATTCATAGTTCCATAAGAGATTGTCGAAAATTGTTAAATTTAAGTTAAGGAAAATCTTAGTTAAAGAATAGATACCGTGTATTGCTTCCAAAGGGCGACAACCCAAACAAGTTATAATTTTGAAATTTGTTGCTTGCCGCAGATCAGTGTGGATCAGATCATGAGCACTATTCCCGGTACAGGTGTAGCAGCACGGAAGAAGTTATTATTTCATTAATCCATAATATGTCGACTCACGCCATTTTCATCATGCAATCAATTAAAAATATTAGGAAATTGTTTCCTAAATTTGTCATTGGTTCAAATCATAGAAATGTATTTCTTCTCTTTGATTTGTCTCATAAATTCGAAAGATACATGTATTAAGGAATTATTTATCAGTTGCTGAAAACAGCTGATATTTTTCAGTCAATTCGAGACATTAACTCATTTCTAACCATTTCTTTTCTACTCAGCTCAATTATGTTGAGTTGGTAGAGTGCTCGCTCCGTAAGTGGGAGGTCGTGGGTTCGAACCCCGGCCGGGTCTGACCCAAGACTTAAAAGTGGGTAGTGACTGTTCTTTCGCCAAGCACTCGGCATTACGAAATGAAAGTCACGGTTCTTTTGGATGGGAACTTAAAATAAACGAGGTCCCGTGTCACGGTGGGCTTGGCACGCTAAAGAACCCTGCTGTATAATGCCATAAGCGCAACGCACAGGCAAAATTTCTGCACTTTCGCCTATAGCTGGCGACGTCTCGATATAAGTGAAATATTCTTGACTGGGACGTTAAACACCATTACTCACTCACTCAATTATGTTGACATCACGCGTGTATTACGATCAATGACAGCATTGGTTTTTAGATCCATTCCTCCAGATATTAAAATCTAACACAAACATATCAGTCCATGTTCAAACAACCAAAGGAAAGTACAAACTTTGAAAACTGTCAGGTTATGTTAAACGTCATGAAAGTGAGGCCGGATGCTTCGGAAGAGTAAGAACCTCGTGTCTGCCAAAACGTTTTCCGGATAATTGTTTACATTGTACCGCTTTGGACTTAACAAGTATCCAAAATCGTTGAGGAACTCGAGCAAATAACCCCCCACCCCCACCCACCCCCCCCCCCCCAAAAAAAAACCTGGCTATTTTGAAATAGCCCGATTTTACCGCTAGCCCATGTCCTTTAATATGCTTTTAAACAACGGGAAATTTATTGCTGTATAAGAAAACTGTTATTAAATTTGTAACAGTCTCTGACTGATAATATTTCCCATTACAAGTAGTTTCAATTTTTTTTTTGACGTTTCAAAATTTTATTTTCATTATGTTCCGTTTACCATTCCACGTTGAAATAACTGATGAGTTATTCGTAGATTCTTCTGCTGAAACATTTAACCTTCAACTTTTTGCAGTCGGTTCAAAGGCATTACCAGCTACAATATTTGGTTTCGTTGAGTTTTGTTTCTGACACGCGTTTTGTTGGCTTTTGATATTTTTCTCTATTGCATTTTATTGATATTGTTATAAGTTCAACTATTTTAAGAGCGACAACTCGTATATCACAATGATACAATGGTTGAGATTTTAAGATTGAGTTACTTCTCTTTCAGTTTTAACTTGCCATTGTCGACTCTTTATCAGATTTTCTTTCACTTCAACTGTGTTTTTCTTAACAAAACCCATCTTCGTGATCATCTTCCTCCTGAAGAATGTCTCACTGGCTTTGATCTGACGACAGGATAGCAACTATCGATATAAGTTCACTCGTAAATGACAAGTCAGAGTTGAAAAAATGAGAAAGAAGAGTCACTTATATTCACGATCGTTTCTGAATTGAACGTTCGTATATCATACTGACTTATGCTTCCACTGCGTTGTGATAATAAGTAGATAATTATTGCGTCAAAAAAGTTTTTAAGATCAAGCAAAATACAGCTTATAATACTAGTAGACCGCACCTATTTATAATATTGGATGGTGGTAGAATACAAAACCTGATGTAGTTGGTATATTATACACAAACAGTAGTTAGATAGTTGAGTAATGGTGTTTAACGTCCAAGTCAAGAATATTTCACTTTCATTGAGACTTCGCCAGCTATAGACAAAGGTGCAGGAATTTTCCCTCTGCGTTGAGCTGATGACATTATACAGCAGGGTTCTTTGTCATGCCATGCATTCCGCGACACGTGAATTCGTATATTTTAAGTTCCAATCCGAAAAAAACTTTCATTTCATAATGCTGAGTGCTTGGCGAAAGAACAGTCATTACGCACTTTCAAGTCTTAGATCATACATGGTCTGTGTTCGAACCCACAACCTCCCACTAACGGAGCGAGCACTCTACCAAATGAGCTACCGCAGTGATAATCTTTGAAAAGGATTGACCGGCGATTCACATTTTAAAGATAAGCAAAGTAACGTAAAGACAAGCGACAGGGCGTTTTGCCTATTCACAAAAAGTCGTAGTGCTTATCATTGTTGTGAGTCTGACTATGATCGTATAACAAAAAATGGGGTTGTCTATAATATCGGTCAGACATAAAGAAAAATAAGTCAATCCTATTTCAAAATAATAGATCTATACAGTGCAATTTTAATCTTATTTAAAACATTTGGTGCACCGTTATTAGAATTAACCAACAAAGGAATTTTAAATTTAAGAACTTAAATTAATGAATCATGTAGACTTGCAGTAATATTACTACAGTACAGGCAAAAGTTTAACACTAAGTTAACGAATAAGTCCCGATTCGGGGGCTCATCTCGGCCACTCTTTACCGATATCTCGACAGCTTTTCGACAGGTGTATCCCTGTAGTTTCTTGGTGACTAGATATCCATATTTTATGCCCCAGTCACACATTCACGGATCACATCACCGGTACAACTACGGATTAAATTTCACGGATGACCCCGGAAAAGCCAATTCCCGTAGTCCGGCACGGATCCAATACGGACGCCAAATATGTAGTGTAACCGCACTAGAACGTAGTTAACCGTAACTAACCGTATAAACCCTTGACGAGTTCGGGTTTACTGATACGGTTTCGATGCGGACTAGAACGGATCATACGGTAGTACGGTTGTTTGATCCGTGGTCAAATTTTGAACATGTTCAAAAATTGTCATGGATATAGAAATACTACTACGAATGACTACGTATGACTACGGCTACTATACGGAAAGCTACGGACCACTACAGAATACCACGAATGATGCCGGATCGTATCCGTAGCTAATCCGGCGAGGTGGTCCGTGAATGTGTGACTGGGGCAATAGCCACTCTACGGTCGAGCTTTTACTCATTTTCGTTATTCCAATCTTAAACTTTCGACAGGTCTGTACTTCAAGGCCTTATCCTTGGCATTTACCAGTTTTACTACAAGTGCTCGCTTGTATGTATTTAAAAAAAAGAATACATCTTGTAATATAATAGTTTGAATGCATTTAAAATAATTTTCTAATTTTTTTCTTTGTTAAAAGACGATTTTGAAAATTTGCAGAGAAATCCGATACATTGGGATATAACTTAGATGTGCCTAATTAAAGATATTTTAATATTTGCTTAAACATACGTAGTACTTATGATGAAAGACATGTACGTTGTAATTTTGTAATACTGCATGGTACGTGGTAATATAGGCATATACTTGTATTAGATACTAGTATAAAAACAGTATAAAATTCGATGATCTGAGCATGATGTTTGAGAAATTCAATAATTTCTTTATTTTATTCTTCAAAAGAGATATTAAATCAAAACGTATTTAATATCAGCTAAAACCAAGATCACGCCAAAACACAAGGACCAAATAAAAAAGACAAACGGTGTACACATATAGGACCTCGCGAAATTGAAGGTCATAAGTCTATACAATGTACATGAAAGGTTATCTAATTCTAACAATGACCACCATAGTCAGGGGCAGATCTCAAAAAGTAGCCTCTTTATTGACCCCCTAAATTTTTTTGTTAAAAGCAGGAAACATGGTGGATCTTATTGCCCTATATGTACTTAGTCAGGCTAGGTATGTTTCCACCTTGACTTTTTCCGTTTAATGAAAATATGGCTGCCAATCAAAGATGGCCGCCAAAAAAGATAATTTAAGTATAAAAAAGGCAGACTTAATGAACACCTTCAATAAAATCGGAAACGATGGGGGTAAGAATCTATTAAGACTTCTGTTAAGCCAGTTTATTCTTTTGCCTTGTTTATCAAACCAAACATACCAATCCATTTTATCGCTTTGACACAAGTGACAATGTACATAGAAAACTTTTGTGTATGATGTCGGTAAACACCGACAATAGCAATACATTATACACTGCTTCATAATGGCGCAGTTTTATTCGAGCGATCTGGAATACACGCAATTTTATTTTATTTAGCACACTAACGTTGTGTATGCACACTGATTCACTTATACTTAATTTTAGCGCAGCTATTTATAGAAACAAAAACACTAACCCATGTCCAAATCACAATCCAGAATCAACATAAAACTTTGAAACTGACAAGTTACGGGTTAGACATGCGAACTTCCACCAGGGAAGTGAGGCCGGGTGCCACGGAAGGGTAAGCACCTCCCATTTAGCTACCTACACCCACCACGTGTGTAATCAAAATTGAATGAAAGGAACATGGAAGTATATATTGTACGTCAAATATATCCGGAGCAATCCTGGACACAGAGACATTTTAGAGGATTGGCCAGATCTCGAAAATCGCTAAAATGCATCTATTTACAGTATATATGTGTTGTTAATGTTAAAGGTCACTTTTTATATAGCAGGTCACTTTCTGTTTTGGCATGCTTATACTGACGTCATTTTAATTAAACTAATTAGTGGTACACGCAATCAATAAATAATAATATAGCAATATTTCCGAGCTTCCTCTGTGAGTGGTTAGGGCACCTGCCGCACACTTAAATATTCCGTACATTAATTGAGCCATGGAAATGAAAATGTTATTTATTTATAAGTCATATAACTAATGTGTCATGCAAGTTAACAAAAATGCGTGCAGCTCATATGTGTTTTAGTAAGCAAGTAGTGAATTGAAATTTTACTGGAAATAGCTCATTACATATTGACAAGGTTTCTTTTTTCTTTCAAGGGTTTTCATCGAGAAATGCTCCCTTTTGACCGTCACAATATGACACGAGTATTTCTTTCTCCATCCTGCGCGTGTACCTTAATTCAAAGCTCCAAAACAGCATCCACCTTCTAGCTCTGTATTCGAATAGTGTTCGCCGTTCGGAGGTTGTCTTATTTCATCCTGTACAAAGCTGTTTCATCCTGCTTAATAAGTGCACGTTCGCAGGAAATTGCAAACAGTCATTTAAGCCGAATATAAAACAAAATAATGCAATGGCAATGCAATCTCGGCTAGTGTCACTGCTTGGAAATGGTCATTTCTAAAAATTGTTAACTTTTTCTTATGCTTTACTTAACTTACCAAAGTGCTCCAAGAAGTAAAAGTATACATGTTGTAAAACATTTAAAAGCTGCACTTAAGAACCTTAAAACTTTTGAAAAAGCTAAAGTACTAATGGCAATTTCAATACAATTAGTAATTAGTAAAGAAAATTAAAACACCAACAAGGCGAAACACTGATGATTATATCTGACAGATAATTCCTGACAGAAATTTTATGTTAAGGTAACGACGGAAGCGGAAGTCATAAACGCCAGGCGCATAGCTAGGTAAAAATGATGTGGATTCAAAGTATTACAAACTTTCGCACAAAAGACATGCTTGGGGGAGTCAGGTTGATCCCCAGTGGCAAAATTGAAATATTGATGTCAAATGGTGCAATTTGTTGGCATTTTTTAAATGAAATTGGCTGAATCTAAAGGCAAGGTTTTGACAGTTATTTTAACATGTTTACCGAAGATTAGTTTTTTCTGGAAACTTCGGACGGTTGCAATTGGAAGTCATCAAATCAAAAACAATTATACCAATCCATATCCAAATCACAATCCCAAAGCAAGGTAATACACATGTATTTGAAACTGGCAAATTAAGTTAAACACGTGAACTTCTGCAAGGGAAGCGAGACGGAATGCCCCGAATACACCCGCCAAGTGTAAAAAGAACATGGAACTATCAAGTCAAATATATCCAGGATAATTTTGGATACAGAGACATTGCACTTATGAATATTTGGATGACGGTCAAAATTTGTTTAAGGCTTGATAAGCTTAGACTTGCAATATCCCTGCGTCAACAATTTATTTGTGAGCAGCTAAACCGTTACCGTAGTGGGAACACGCTCTACTACCGGTATAGCATATTATTTGAGAAACAAATAAATCATAGGGAGGAGCAGGTATATTACTACATAGAAAAGGAAATTTGAAAAATTGAAGTCATCACGTTTGTCATACAGTTCCAAATGTAGCTTTTCGCGTGCTAATGCAGACATTGCAGAACCAGCCGTATCTTTTATTTCAAGCTCACTAGGATAGATGACATTCACATAATCTCCAAATAGGTTTATTAAGAGATAGAGTTTCATCTATATATCTGTATGTGGCGTTGAATGTTGTGGCGACAGTTAACAAGGCTCTGCATTGATACTGTTTCATACGAATATAGCAACAAATAAACAAGCAATGGTGCGCATTTTGTATCCATTAGTATATCGATTGTTTGTTGGAAAATTATCTTACCAAACACAACAAATATGTTGGCTATAAAAATCGCTATTGCATTTTGTTGATGGTATCTTCATTACATTTTTGTTTGCTTGAATCCGTGTGGTGCTTGACAAACTAACCAGAAACCAGGATGCCTGTTCATCACTAGATATAGATATTTGTATCATGGTCTATCGTGTTTTTTTTTCTTTTTTCAATTTTTTTGGTAAAAGAATGACAAGTGTATTATAAGTAAATTACACAAAACAAAAATCTGAAAATGATCGATCGGTTGGAAAGTTTGCTAGATTACAACGGTAAATGATACTATTTAGTGGGACGAATTGTTACTGTATTTTGTATTTGTAAGAGAATTAATATCATTACCATTATTTTTAAATGGACGCCGTGGCGTACTGGCGTATAGCTAGGTTGCTACGCGCCTGAACGCGCCATTGAATCATTTAAAACTGATAACCGGGACTTCAAGGGAAAGTCATTGTAAATTACAAAAAAGTTTCCCTTGAATTTACTGATAAAGGACACATCAAACTGTTCGTGTACTCTAAATTCATAAACCCAGAATGTAATGTATTTTTTGAACATACAAGCACAAGTATAAATCGTAATTCGCTTACGTCATTAACAATACATGTACTTGTAACGCCGTGTTCTACGCAATAAAACAATTTACACATTGCATGTGCACGTTTGGGGACTTGACTTTGTTTTTTTTTCTTTTTTGGTCAAAAATATTATTTTTGGATACTAAGACATTATACTTAATTAAATATTTTAATGACGACCATAAAACTTTTTGAAGACCTCGATAATCATGGGCTTGCAATATCCCAAAGTCCTTTTAAATGTGTTCCATAAAGATAGCAAAAGTACACATTTGTTGGCTCAACTTCACTTGCGTATTTAGTCAAAATCATTCGATCATTGTTTATGTACAATGTCTCTCATTGATTCTAGCTAGTTGTATTCATATTAATATATCATACTTGAAAATTCGATTTTTCGTCTTTCGCCTGAAGTTTTCGATTTGACCATTAACTGGTACAGAGCTAACATAGGTTTATTTGTATTTACTTATTACTAGAGTTTGCTTTTAACTTGACATTTCATGGCAGGTTTGAAAAGACCAATTAAATTTTTCTCATTGACTCGTTGAAAGTGAAAGTTCATTTAGTGCCACATAGAGGTCGTATGTTGCTTGCACTTTCTTTGTGTACCTACAACAGAAATTCACACGCCCACTAACACGTCTTGTCTTTGTTGTCAGTGTATTATAACTTTCATCACAACCTGATTCTATTCTTTTCGAAACTTTTTTCAAGGTCTATTTCTATAAACCACATTTTACAAAAATTATACTTTTGCTTACAAATACCTCTTCTCTTTATTGATTATATTGTATAATGATAGTTCATTATTGTTAACATTGTTCTTTTTATGCAAAATGTAACAACTTTTTGTATGTCTTTCTTTCTTCTTTTGTTTATTCTTCTTGAACCAGATCACCATATACAATTTTTTTTGTATTTAAATTTTGCTTGTCTATTGTGGCGTGTTGTGGGTTACTTTGACTCATGATGTATTTCATTGTAAGTTTCTATCTTCCATATTAATAAGTTTTGCTTTAGAAGATGTCAGGCGCTTACTACTTAGTACCGTTATTACATAGTTATCATTATTCTTCCGTGGCGCCCGGTCTCACTTCTCACGTGTTTAACCTGAATTGCCAGTTTTCAAAGTTTTTACTTTCCTTTGGGATTGTGATTTTTCATGAACTTGTATGTTTGTTTTTAATTGTCTGGATCAATTCACGCTCTGTTGTTGGGGAACTCCCAAGCAAGTACTTCATTAACGTACTTCAATCGCGTGTTCCATTTGATGACTGTACTCAGTAGGTCATTGTTTGGGTACATCTAAATCCAGTGCTTCGATTAGGTGAAACTTGGATGTTGATTGGTTAAAACTTGAATATAATGTATTGATTGGGAAAAACAATAAATTAATCGATTCCTTTAATTAAGCATTTGAGTTCGTTAAGTTCTTTTTATGTCCATTTTGATCGAATATCGAGAAATCATTTAAAAAAAGGACAAAGGCAAGGACTGAAAATCCTCTTCCGCTATTATATATTATCATTTTTGTGTCCATTTTGATCGAATATTGGGAAACCATTTATTTAGTCGACAATTGGCAAGAACTGAAAAGTTCTTTCTTTTTTTACCGATTCTTAATAGCCAGCCTTTTGGAAAGACGCATAAAGATACACACCACAACATATTAATTACAAACAGCACAACATGTTTACATATACTTGGTAACTATATAACACAATATGAAGCTAAAGAAAGCACTCCTATTGCTGACTTTGGTATCGGTATTTTTATTTAATACACTGAGTCAGTATTTCACGTTACAGTACTATTCAGTGTTTTGAATACCATACACTGACTTTTGATAAATTATACTTATATATTTAATTGTTTATCTACTTTAATACATTCTTATCTGTCCCTAAAGCCGTGAAATTAAAATATCAGAGTCAAACCTCGCTCCCAAAGTAAATAATCTTTTGTCAACATGTGGTAACTAATATTTATAAAATTCACATCGATATTCTATAAGCAGGGTAGTTGGGAACAGGACGGGGGTCATGATCGGATGTTTATAACAATTAATTTATATCCCTTTACACGGCACAACGGGAATATTAATTTGTAATTGTAAAACGTACATGTATATTGTGTTAAAAATATGTTTTACTAAAGTGGTACCAAGTCCAGAATGTCCCGCGATTGCCTAAATCAATTTCACGTTTTACAAATATGTTTTTATTAAAGTTCTTATTAATGTAAAATGCAATTTTACGTTTTATATATTGCATGTGGGTGTATTAGGTATATTTGCCAATTACATATTTTTATTATGACAATATTAACAACTTTAGCAAAAAGTATTGTCATGTCTAATTTTAGAGTAAGGTTCCTGTTTCGTAATGAGTTCACAAAACATATAGCCGCCAAAATTCCGCCAAAAATTTCCATTTTGAACAATTGGTTCCAATGACAAAATAGTATACAGCTGTGTGGTTAAAAGAACCGATCAAACTTCCGGGTTTGTAAATCGGAGCTTAAGACAAAATGGCATCCAGTGGTGCGATTTATTTACTGCTGGAGGGTCAGACCAAGCTCATTTGTTTTGTAATACATGGGCCGTGGTGTCCCAATTTTTGTCGTTTTCGTGGCAACTATGGCTCACGAATTCACATGTCAACAAAAATATATATGTTTTTTTAAGTGACATGCAAAATATGTTATAATGTTATAATTGTCTAGGAAACCGGTTTATATAAGAGTTTACTCTTGTTCCGGGATCCTCTTTATATTATTTATTTGTAAATTGTACTTGAAACATAAATAAAATATTGTTTAAACTAACAAAAAGTGTATATGACTATATTACAAACATATACCTTAAAAAAAAAAAAATCCCAGTCTTAGAAAACACAAAAATAAGACATCACGAAAATAAAAAATTTCAGAGTATTTAAAAATTTAAATTTTAAATTTCGATTTTCTCTTTAACATCACATACATAGTATAGCGGTGTAGTTCTGTTTGTCCAAAAAGTGGTAAAACAGGTAAATTATTTTTTGGGGACAAACAGGAATTGTGTATATAACATTTAACAACTTGATCGCAAAAAAATACATTCTGTCAAAATTTTCCAAAAATTATTTTCCACAGAAGGAATGGTTATTGGTATTAATAATTGATAAGTTGCATGGACAAAAATTGTGAAAAAATGGACTTATGTCATTTATGCCATGCTCCCACACTCTTACATGCCTGTCAATAATGATTAATCATCATACAGTGTATATAGAGAAAAGTCATGTGTGCTGCATTGAATAAACACATATGTATAATATAAAGGATTTAGCACAAAAAAGCAAAATAGAAAAATAAAAATATTATTGGGACAAACAGGACTTATAATTTTTCAGTTTTGGGACAAACAGGATTAAACCAGTATAGCAATGTCTGCATATTCATGTACTTAACTGTTGTATAGTGACCTCTATTTCGTTGAGGGATAGACCTGTACTTAGTAATATATATAAACAAACAATCTTCAACACAATACCACTGTAATTTGTATTTTCAATATTTTGATAAAAGATAAGTTTTTCTGATATTTTAATTTGTGCGTGTATTACTGTAGTTAGTATCCGTAATTCTAGTTAATACCAAGATAGCGATTATAATGCTTAGTGTTTATATTTTGGAATTCAAAAGACACGTGTACATAATTACACGTGATTCCAAGTACCAATAAGGAAACCAGACTACCCGACATTTTCCGCGAAACAAAATATAAGATGAAAATTTATAAAGAGTTTAAAGACTGACTGAAAATATACAATATGGAAATCAAAAAATTGTTGTATTAATCTTTTTATATCTAGTTCTTGTCAAAATTATAACCCCAAAAGCAAAGCAAAACTTTACAAACTGTCAAACCAACCATAGACATACCGGTCCATGCCCACATCATAATCCCAAAAGCAAAATAAAACATTTCAAGACTTTAAGGTTAACAAGTGAATTTCTATACTGGAAGTGAGGCCGGGTTCTACGGAAGGAAAAGTACCTTCTGTTTAGAGAGCTATATCCGACACGTGTGTAATGAAAGGAACATGTTACTATGGGACGATATTTATTTTTAAATGTATTCAATTTTAATAATTATTATTGTCTGTTTTCAAGTTTGTACATAGGGGATCTTGTATTCTTGTCAGGTAATTTCATTCAAGCCAATTAGCGTGTCCTTCATATTACGCAGTTTTCTTTTAATTTATCTTGAAGTGCTTATAACATGTTATATACATGTTTGACCTGAAAACACTCGGTTCAAAACAATCTGAAGGTCAATATGAAACAACACACCAGTAATTCCGTGAAGAACAATAAAACAAAATGAGTTGTTCACTTTGGTAACTGATTATAGCTGATTACACCAACTTTATTATCGTTGGATTATAGGTTTAATTAATCTTTACGGGGGTGTTAATCCGTCTCTTTGTTATATAGTGTCATCAATAAAATAAAGAGAGATATCAGTAATAAGATATACAGTACGGACCTGTCGAAAGTTTAACAATGGGTAACGAAAAGGAGTCGAATCTTGACTGCCAAGAGGCCAAGTTACAGATACAGTCAAACCTGTCCCAAAAGTCCACCCAAGGGAACCAATAAAAGCGTGGCCTTTATGGGCAAGTGGTCTTTATATACAGGTTCAAATTATATGAATAAAGAATGATTGGGATACAACTCTTCTGATCTTTATAAGCAGGTGGGGTTTATATAGAGGTGGTCTTTAAGGCAGGTTGGACTGTACAGTCAAACCTGTCTATAAAGGCGATCCAAAGGAACCAGTAAAAGTGGTCTTTATGGGCAAGTGATCTTTATATACATGTTTAAATAATATGAATAAAGAATAATTAGAATACAATTCTTCTGACCTTTATAAACAGGTGGCCTTTATATAGAAGTGGCCTTTAAAGCAGGTTGGACTGTAGTTAGTGGCCGAATAGCTGCAAACATATAGATAACAGCTATCGGGGTATATGTAACGAGGGACCGAGATGAGCTTAATTTGGCACTTATTTCGTTACTTACTTAGTCCTCTTCATGCGTATGTGCACATAAGGCCACCACCAGTTCACATAAGACCACCATCAGCTCTCGCCACAACTGTCTGTCCTTTGCCTTTGTCTCTGCTTCCTTCAACCCATCCCCATCTCTTTTAGCTCTTTCTTTACTGTCCGCCTCGGTCGGTCTTCCCCGCTTCCTCTTCCCATCTGGTGTCCATTTTAGTGAGACTCTGGTGGTGCTGTTGTTGTCTTGTCTCATCACATGTCATATCCACCGCCATCTACGTTGTTTTATTTCTGTTCTGATATCCTTCTGGGCACTCTAATTCGTTAGCTTAGAGTTAAATTTTCGACAGGTCTGTACTGTACAATGTATAAAGGTCAAACATTGTCATGTATCGATAAGTATGATTTAAGTTATATAATAAGTTCAAATGTTCACCTGATAAAAAGGTTATTGGTTCTAAAACACTGGTTTATCTTATATCTTGTCTCTTGTTCTGTGTTATGTTTTGTTTCGAGTCTTTGGTTGCTCTGGCTATTGCCAAGTAAACACTACTTAGAACCGAATAGTAATTTGAAGTAAAAAACATACATACTGTCATATACCATTTTTTAAATTTAATCATAAAATACATGTACATTAAAAAATGATGTATGACAATACTAATCCATATCCGAATCACAATTCAGAGGCAAAGTAAAAACTTTGGAACTGACAAGTTACGGGTTAGACACGCCGTGAACTTCTACCAGGGAAGTGAGGCTGGGTTGGAATTCGAAGATGAGCTTATTGTTAGATATAAGACATTACACATACTGTGTCATAAACTATTTTTGAATGTATTTAATGGAAATTTAAAAAAGGTACACATGACGATGAATTTTGCTTTTTGTGATGTGTCCTTGGTTGTGTCGACTATTGTCGAGTAAACACTAGAACCTTGTCTGAACGAATAGTACTTAACTTGTTATTTAAAATCAGGTAAAATCCAAATTTTTAGTCAACACTGGAACAAGATACTAACAGTTCTACAAGGTGTGGTGTGTGTGTGTGTGTGTGTGTGTTATGAGAGAATGTATAGTGCTGGTGTGTGTGTGTGTGTGTGTGTGTCTCTACTAATTATAATCACTATGTTTTTGGTATTGAATTTATGGTACATGTATATTGTGAAACTACCTGTTATTATTCTGTTATTCAGAAATCATGACAATGTTACTATTTCTATTTTCATTATACACTGCATTTCCATTTTTTTGACATACTTAATATATTTAATACAATTAAAATAATTTTGTGATTCATGGACCTCAACTTGTGCCAATAAAGTAATAAAAAAACTTGCAAGATATGTTCATTGTCAGATGTAGACAGTATTTATACTGTCATAATACCTCCTTTTTTCTTTTTTTTTAAGAAATCATTAAATGCATTCAAAAGGGTATATGACTGTATAGCTCGTCCTTTTTACTTTATACGTAATAATGAACATAATATGGCAATTAAAATCTTACTGTGATTCTTCATTGTAAACAAGAGACATTTAAGATGTTACAGGTCAATTTTGTTTTTGGTACAATCTAGTCTAGCGTGGCTAACGGGGCTATTATCTCCGAAAATAAATATAATTGGCACAAACGAAATGTCTGAATTGACATTCTATTTGTAACTTAATTTGTCAGTTTTCAGCGTTTTTGCTTTAAAACTAGTATTTAAAATTAATTTTCATAATTGCACATTTACAATATAGAGAACATAATTATATTACAAGAACATTTACAATAATTATTGCATTACACACGTTGCCGGTGTAGCTAGCTTAATCTTCCGGAACACCCGACCTCACTTCCCTGGTGGAAATTCACGTGTCTAACCTGACTTGTCAGTTTCAAAGTTTTTACTTTGCTTCTGGATTGTGTTTCGGAAATGGATTAATTTGATTTGCTTTTGGATTGAGATTTGTACATGGCCGGATAAGTTGTTAATGGTGGTAATGAAAGATTTTTTGGCGCACATGGAAAATCTGGTTGTATTCTGTGACGTAAATAAAGGATTTCTTTACGTAGTAATGAAGGTTTTTTTGGCATAAATAAAATGTTCTTTGGTGTAAATGAAAAGTGCCGCCGAATTATTTAATCATCAATATGTCTGATAAAATAGCTACACTGGTACAAATAGTTCGTTTCTAAAACCAAACACCATTCAAATCATAAGACGTGTTTGATACAAACGTGTGTGCAGGTAATTTAAATTTTTTAATTTGTAATCATGAATTTAAATTTTGCGACTAAAAATCGTTAAATGCAGGTCATATACAATTATACACTGTACGAGTACATGTAATTTGTTTAAATTTTAATTTGTAAACATGCGAGTTAAATTGATTTTTGCGACTAAACATGCCTTTAATGGCTTAACAATAAGTTTGATATCCCAGGGTGGTATTAAATTCCCCATAAGATATTAACACCTGACGCCTGAATTAAATTTAAAATTCCTAGTAAGCTATATGTAACTTGAATCAATGGAAATTTGACATGCATGGCTGTTTTGGTGCATGTATATAATTTTATGATACAGTTATAGAAATAATAGGCCTGTAATTCCTACGCGATGACAGGTTTTGTTGCTGTTTTTGATCAACTTTAATATCAAGATCGGAAAAGCTCGACAATGTCAAATTTTATCAAAATGGAAACAAAACTTTAAAATCCGTTTGAACCATATTTGTCGTTTAGAACAATTCGTCAAAATGGAATCGGTGATCCGTTTGATGGGTTCGAAGATACTAGGATACGATCAATGACATAATATCCAACATGGACCACAATGATATCAAAAACATGTAACCAATATAATGTGTATTGGGTATTGTTTAAGCTTGATTTAAACGCATGCGCAGTTGAACTTTGGCTCTGATATCGAATCTATAAGTTATTAAAGGTAAACGACATTTCTCAAACATCTTTAATACTCCGTCAATAGTGGAAGCAAACAGTGGATTTATCTAGACCCTCTATGTGAGTATCCAGGTATTTAAAACTTTTTGTATTTTGTGATTTATGTCACTTTCAATATTATAATTTCTATTTAAATTATATTTGAATGTTGATATTGGATTTTTCACTCCTTTTGATATATAAAAAATTCATAACAAATTTTATCAGTCAACAAAATTTTGAAACGGTAAATAAGATCAAATTTAAGAAAAAATTAGTGAAAGGATTTTTTTATGTTAGTACATGAATGGTCATTATGGTTAGTACTCAGTGTTAAATAGAAGAAGACGTAATCTAGTTTAAATAAGGTTTTAAAGATTGATTGTGTTAAACCGGTTAGGTACAGGTTTCTACAAGAAATATTTAATATATATATATATATATATATATATATATATATATATATACAGTTAATTTTTTTTCTTTCAGGTGTGCAGTTACTTAATGTAAGTTAAGAGGATTATCTCCTACTGCACGTCACATACGTCTGCTAATCCAGAGAACAAGTGTTTTAAGAACTTGATAATTTTATTATAGTGTGGGTTTGATCAGGTTCGTGCTAAATGCATTATTTGGAATTTTTACATTTAAGAGTTAATATGCGGAAAACAGTATTAGAAACTATCACCGATATGATAGTCTTCTGATTGTGGTAAACAATTTTAAAGTGTGATATATGACAGTCGTCTGCTCATTGTGATGAGACAATGGAATAATAAAATGGAAGAAGCAGACGATGATTCCCAATGTTCGGACATTTCCGATCCGGAATCAGGAATAGACACCCAGTCTAGTGGTTTTGTGGAGCTTTCCGATCGGACGCTAAGCGAGGATGAAAATGCCAGTTTAAAAAGTGAGTCTGGAACAAGCAATGGAAAACCTAAGAAGAGAGTAACCTTTTGTAGTGGTGAGAACTTGGTTTTAATTCGGGAAATCCCGCCAAGAGAAAATAAATCGGATACGGATACAGCCGTGGAATCGGATTCCGAAACAACGTCCTCGGAATCTGAGTCCGAAACAGAACAAGGTAGGTTAGAGGAGGAAATCACGGGGAAAGTGACAGTAACCAAACAAAATACAGTACAAAAAAGAAACTATGACGTTAGCCAGTCCTCAGGGAAATCACTGGCTAAAGTAGCACAAATTACGGGTGCAAAACTTCCACAACAACAAGACAAAAACAAGCCACAAGAAGTTAAAAAGACTATTAGAAGACGAAAGAAAAGACCACTTAGTGCAGAAGTGACAGACACTGCTACAAAGAACGTAAGTAAAAATAAGAATGTAAAAGCTAAACAAATACCAAAACCAAAGACAGTTAAAACAAATAAACCAGAAAAACTGGAAAACGAAATAAAGGTGACTGCAAAAGCCAAAACAAAAGTGAAAGAAACTTGTAAGGTTGTTGGTGCCAAAACAAGTGTTACACGTGAGAGACCAAAGTCGGCACCCGTGGAACCAGCAGGATTGGACCATTGTAGTTCTTGCCCACAGTGCTTCCGGAAAAATAGGAGTTCGGATTCCAATTTTATAACTGGAATTGGTGGAATAAAGTGTCAGTGCTTAATTAGTAATTCATCGAAAGCTTTCTGGGAAATAGAATCTGATTTAAGTGATCTTAGACGAATGGATAACATATTCCAACACAACATTAACCGTAATCACGGTGTGCAAAACGGGTTAACATCACAAAGTATGCACGAATTTTCATCTTTTCATAAACTGGATATGAGTCTTATGTCCAAAAACAACAAACGATTGTATAGTTGGCTTATGGCTAATGGAAATATACCTAACCCGCGGGACGAGGCTCCCAGTATAGCCCCCATGTGGGATTCTAGTCAAACTGCAATGTCTGAAAACAGTATAGTAAAAGCCCCAACTTAGCCAGCCATATCCATTTAGGAGTACATTTATAAGTTCTTAACAATATTTGTTTTTTGCAATCCAAGTCAGCAATTTCAGGAATTAGTGATGTTTTGTTTCCTTGTCAACCATAAGTGCTTCGAATTTTAAGCAAGGTACAGGCCTGTCGACTGTTAATCACTGAACTAATTAAAAGAAAAATGAATCTTAAGGTCGATTATATTGTCATAAACCATTTTTAAAACAAATTAATAATTCAATAATTCAAAAAATGGTATATGATAATATGGATAACTTTTGACCAAAAAGCTTCCGAGAGATTACTGTCTAACCGTGCTACTAAGATATATGTAACATGTAGCCGAGATGATCTGCCGATTCAGAACTAATTCGTTAGCTTAGAGTTAAACTTTTGACAGGTCTGTACTGTACTGTTGAAACAATTCTGTTCTGCAATTTCGGTTTATTTGTTTATTGCACGGCAATATAATGAAGTGGAGCTCCATGGACACTACCGGTATGTTCCAACTTGATCTCATTACTACTTTTGTTATTGTGTCAAAAGGTATTCTATATCTATTAAACATTATTGTTTTTTTTGTAATACATGTAATAAGACTTTGCAATTCCAAGCCCATATCTTATTTTTCATTTTAAATTTTTAAGCCGTTTTTCCATTGGTTCATATTTTAGCAGTTCAGCCATTCGTCGGATCTCCATTATTTTTATTTGAATTCCATTCAAATTTGTTGATTTTATTGTAGAAGGTGATTAACTTTCCAGAGCACCCGGTCTCATTTCTCTGGAGGAAAGTCACGTGTTTAAATGAATTTGCCAGTTTTCATTTTTTTTTTACTTTACTTTTGGGTTTGTTACTTTGGTCATGGCCAAATTGTATGTTTGTTTTTGATTCATATTATTAAAATTTCTAAATTCGAAAACAAATTATAGAAAACGGTATTTCAATGAAAAATACAATTGTAATTCTTTATTTTGTTACTGTTATTACCCACATTGAGAATTTTGAAGGATACCGATTCAAGGTTAGCTTTAACCTTGTTTCAGTTAAGCATGAAAACATACACATAAACAAGCCAAAAACAACCACAGTCTATAAAATTATAATGTATTTTAAATGTTACTCAGCAGGTGCTACCACAAAGTTGATTTATTAATTAGTTCAATATCTCATTACAGTACAGGCCTGTCGAAAGTTTAATACTATAAGCTAACGAATTTACACGTAGTACCGAATCGACAGCTTATTGCAGCCCATCGTTAGCTATATCGAGATAGCAAGAATCTATCTCTCGACACTTTTTCGGTCACTAGCTATCCATATCTCCGACACTTGGCAGCGGAGATTCGTCTTCTTTTTGTTAGTTCAGTGATAATTTTTCGACAGGTCTGCACTGTACATAATGTTTTTATTTAATTGTTTAATTAAGGACAAACCATGTGACACGTCACAGATACATGACAATGAAGGTCGTGTTTTGTTACCCAATATTATGTACATGTATTTAAGAAAACCTGACCAGTGGTTAAATAAAAACAAAACATAAAAAATGAAATATTTTAAGAATTTTGTTTTTTAAGTCAGTGATTTTTCTCGATTATTGAACTTTTCCTGGTCCTATGATTGAAACAATAGTAAAATCAATAGTATGTTGATATTTAGAGTACCGGTACAAGTCATATGCAAATACACGTAGTAACTTCGTTCTCAAAATTTTAAATGTTTACCAAATAAAAATATTTTCCCAGTTCCTTCAATCTTTATTAACATCTAGTTGATTCCATCGTTCTTTTTAAAAGTAACCATGTAATTTAAAGTTAATTGATAATACTGTTGTTTTAACATTGAACAATTTTGAGCAATTTAAATAAAGCAGAGATAACAATTTCAGAGAAAATTAATTAAAACTGGTGTTTCGACATTGAACTATTTTAATCAGTTTAAATAAAGCAGAGATAACAATTTCAGAGAAAATTAATTAAAACTGGTGTTTCGACATTGAACTATTTTAATCAGTTTAAATAAAGCGGAGATAACTATTTCAGAGAAAATTAATTAAAACTGTTGTTTCGACATTGAACTATTTTGATCAATTTAAATAAAGCAGAGATAACTATTTCAGAGAAAATTAATTAAAACTGTTGTTTTAACATTGAACAATTTTGATCAGTTTAAATAAAGCAGTGATAACTATTTCAGAGAAAATTAATTAAAACTGTTGTTTCGACATTGAACTATTTTGATCAATTTAAATAAAGCAGAGATAACTATTTCAGAGAAAATTAATTAAAACTGTTACAATACATTATCACTGTTACAATATTAATGAAATGGGTTTTACTCAAGTTGAGATATAAACAAATAGAAACACAAAGTGTGATAATTGGTCATTATGTGATTTTATTGTAAACATTATATGGTTATATTAAATTCAGAATCAACCATTTTATTGATAGAAGATAATCTTTTACAAGTTTGAAATAAAAGTATTTGTTAAAATTAAATTCAAACAGATACAATGTCTAAAAGATCTTGGTGATAATAACCCGACCGATATTGTTTATTCGCCGCTCGGAAACTTAGGTTTTGCCTCAAACACAAATCTTTTAAAAATTGAACTGATTTTCATCAATACAGATTAAACAATGTCTAAAAGATCTTGGTGATAATAACCCAATATTAAACTTCGTTCGCCGCTCGGAAACTTAGGTTTTGCCTCAAACACAAATATTTTAAAAAATGAACTATTTTTCATCAATACAGATAAAACCGACCGACATTGTTTGTTCGCGAAACATGTTATTGTCACCGACACCAGATTTCCCTATGAGTTTACACAAATGTATCCATTTCAAAGTATTCAACTCAGTCCAGATACAAAGATGTGACGAAACATTATAATTTTCTAGTCAAGAATTTATAATTTATTTTGGGCTTCCAGATTCTTCATACAACATTACTGTTGGATAAAGAACTTGTTTGTGATTATAAACTGGCCGACATTGCTGATTTGCGAAACTTTGGTTTTGGCATTTCTTTTCCCTATTGTATTTGGACTTTGATTAGTCAAAAATTTATTTAAGTTGGGTTATTTGAACTTCCATTTTTTAATACCATTATTGAATAAAGAAGTTTTACTTGTCTTATTTTGAAATGAACATGACTGTATTGATAACTATTATTCCGTACCCAGTACCCAAAATGTCATCCTCGAACTCTACTAACACACTGATGCAACTTATCGACCGTTCGCCTTTAGGACTAGATCTTTTTAAAACTAGGCATAATATTATTATTACACCTGTAAATTATCAGACCAAAGTTTTATAGTCCATGGTCCAAATAACAAAAATGTCTAAAATGACTAAATTTATATCAAAATAAATTGGTTAAAGAATTGATAATATAATTAAGGGGGATATGAAGCCCATCAATTGTAATTGGTTTTCTATAAAATTAATAAAACTGGTGTTTTAATTTGACATTTTTAAGACTTTCGGATGATTATGATGCGAGGGGATCGATACCTAAATGTACAGAGCTGTAGAAATTTTAACACTTGGTTAACGAATTAGTGCCAGTCGCTAGCTCATCTCAGCCCTCTCGTTAGCTATTTTGACAGCTTTTCGGCAGCTGCACTATCTATCTTTTTGGCAGCTTTTGGGTCACTAGTCTAGCTATCCACATTTCGACTACGCGACATCAACAGCCGAGCTTTGTCACATTTTTCTTAGCTCAGTGTTAAACTTTGGGCAGGTATGTACTGAATATTGGACAATTTACCTGTCGACGAAGGCATGTCAGATTGTTTTACAGGTATATTTTGCGCATGTTAATCATCCAGATTTATTGATCAGAGGTGCGAAACACACAAGTTGATATCAAAAAGTCGTTATTGGACCTGTACAGTACAGACCTGTCGAAAGTTTAACACTAAACTAACAAATTGGTGTCAAATTGGCAGCTAGTCTCAGCCCCTCGTTAGCTTTATCTCAACAGCTGCTTCACCTTTTAACCGAGTCTGCCACTTTTCTGTCACTAGATAACCACATCTCGATCACTCGACTGTCAAACTACAATTCATTTTAGTTAGCGCAGTCTTAAACTTTCGACAGATCTGTATGGTATATACAGTACATACCTGTCGAAAGTTTAACACTGAGCTATGAAAATGAGCCAAGGCTCGGCTGTCAAGTGGCAGAGAAATGGAGACCACAGAGCTACCGAGAGATAGATACCAGCTGACGAAAAGCATAGAGCTAACGGGGGACCGAGATGAAATGCCTACTCGACACTAATTCGTTATAACCACTGCGGTAGCTCAGTGGGTAGAGTGCTCGCTCCGTAAGTTGGAGGTCGGGGGTTCGATCCCCGGCCGGGTCTGACCCAAGACTTGAAAATGGGTAGTGACTGTTCTTTCGCCAAGCATTTGGCATTACGAAATGAAAGTCGCGGTTCTTTCGGATGGGAACTTAAAATAAACGAGGTCCCGTGTCGCGGTGGGCTTGGCACGTTAAAGAACCCTGCTGTATAATGCTATCAGCGCAACGCACTTGTAAGCAAAATTTCTGCACCTTCGTCTATAGCTGGCGACGTATCGGTATTGAGTAATGGTGTTTAACGTCCAAGTCAAGAATATTTAACTTATACCAAGTTAAATATTCTTGACTTGGACGTTAAACACCATTACTCAACTCAACTTATTCGTTTTATTAGTGTTAAACTTTCGACAGTTCTGTACTATATACATGTATATATACATGGAATTTATACGTAGTTCATAAAACACTTTGCGAGATAACAGTATGATTTGATTGTTTGTATACTACCTGGCTTGAAATCATATCAGCAACTGATTACAAAAGTTCATAGTTAAACATTCTTTTCAATTTTCACATCAAAGTTTAAACCTAATATCTATGATATACGAACGGTTCTAGATCTTTTGCATTTGCTACTTTTGAATTTCATGAAATAATGCATTTGGACTGATTAAAAAATAACAAATGCGCTACTTTTGAATGCATTATTTCATAAAAATTCAGATGTAGCACTTTTGTTACAAGTGACATGTGCTGATTTTGAATTTCTATTAAAATGATGCATTCAAAATCAGCACATGACACAAGGTAAGTAATTCAACCCACACATATTTCTCTTTTTCGCCAACATTTAAATACGCCTGTTGAAGCACCCTAGAAAACTAGTGTTTGAATAACCCTTTAGCATGACATTGGTCTTTCACAAACGTCCTTACACCATTTACCACAATCAGGCTTCGTACAGGCCTGGAACAGTCTTTAAATTTTGAAGTTTGCCCTAAAAAGACCCTAAAAACAAGTCTGACCCTAAAAAGCCCTTGAATTTATCTTGAAGGCCCTTAAAAGTCCTTAAATTTGGAGTCCAAATGTCTGTAGGAACCCTGACAATGGTTGATGTTCAAAGATAGTATTTGTTTTTATGCATTCAATTCAAGCATTTCTTTTTATTATGTGTACGATGAAACACGGTGTTTCATAAACTGTACTTTGTTCACGAAATAAGCTTATCTTGTTTTTCTTGTTGAATGAAAAATCAATTCCGGTTAAAGTTCAAAATGCAAAATCATCACCTTTGATACCTTTTTATTTATTTGTTTTTTTACAACAAGGACAGGATCTAAATTTGAACTTTAATTAAGGTTTAATTTAGGCAAATGACGTACGTGTTGCCATTTTTAAATTTTAGAGTCAAAGTTCAAACTGAACACTAAAGTTATATTTGCATACATTTTTTTGATTTAAAAAAAGATGTTTGATCCTATATATTGAGTAGATACTAATCTACATTGTATCAAACTGATTATCATAACCGACAGGAGAATTATTTACTATCTTTTCAATGCGGATTATAATATACAGGCAAACAACATTAACCTGTCCGCTTGAGCTTGCATTGGGAATATTCTTATGTTAGGATTTCCAGTTATGAAGACGAAATAAATACCTATGTTCCCTGTACATAAATGAATTGGTCAATAACAAATATTCAAATTAAAGCACAAGCGGACAGGTCATTGTTGTTTGTTTATACATGTACAATAGTATGTATACAGCCAAACCTGCCTTAAATGCCAACTCTAGATAAGACCCACCTGCTCTTAAAGCCAAGTAAAATTTTATTTCAATTGCTCTTTATTCGGGCTATTTGAACCTGTATAAAAGGGGCCACCTGCCCATAAAGGTCACTTTGACTGGTTTACTAAGGTGACTTTTATAGTCAGGTCTCTCTCTCTCTCTCTCTCTCTCTCTCTCTCTCTCTCTGTGTACTTGAAACAGAGCATCTCAAGGTAAAAACCTTATATTTCACTGGCAAAAACGTATTTCTTTATGCCATATTACCACTACCAACAAAGGAAAAATACATTTATTTAAATTCAATAACAATTTAGAATTCAAGAAACTAATTTTCGTAGTATTAAATCTTTAAGATTGTGTATTTTATCTTAAATACGAATTCCTTATTATTATAGATCTTTTCACACATCAATGCTGCAATATTGAATCTATCATATTAAGAATATATTAGTCACATAAATTAAATATATTACTTAAATACAGTACAGACCTGTCGAAGTTTAACATAGAGCTAACGAAAAGGGGTGAAAGCCCGGTTGCCGAGCGGCTAAAATATGGACAGCTAGTGGCCGACATGCTGTCAAGAGATCGATAACAGTTGCTGAGATGTGGGTAACCAGGGGCCGCGTGAAATGAGCTGCCACAGCGGCAGTAATTCGTTAGCTTAGTGTTAATCTTACTACAGGCTTGTATTGAACTTGATTTACTAAATGATTTATGTGTATATATTGGTTTACATATCCCTATATATATGTACCTATTGTTACTTTACAATGTGTGTCAACCCCGAACAATAAATCTCCGACTTTGGAACAGACGCAAAAATATAAATGACAAGGGTTCTAACACAATTCTGTAATTAAAACTTTCTTTAGGTTCAATTAGATTCTTAGAGATTTGAATGTCGGCGGCTTGTTAGTTAATATTGACCCATTACTCGGGATTTGGACTAACTATGCTCCAGACAATATCTTATCCTAGTAAGTCCATAGAATAATGAACCCCTGAACTTATTTACAGATTTAATGGACTTTATATTAAAAACTGTTTAAAACCTATTAAATAAACGAATTTAAAAACCACCATAAATGTGTTTTAATCTATGTAAAGGAAAACGGTCACATCAATATGCTCTTAACCACACCACTCTTGCCGTGACTTGATTAGCCGTTTTTATAATAAACTTGTATCGTAATTTTGGTTGCGTTAAATATTACAAGTACATGGACATGTTGCCAAGTGTGATGCAGAAAACATTCAGTGTAGCATCCATATGGCAACCAGTCGCATTCAATCGTCGCAAATATCCGAGAAAATGCTGATCCGACATTAAATAAAATAACAACAAAACAACCCGACCATTGATTCGTTGCATAAAAGTGAACGAAAGATGTTTTGAAATATTTTAAAAGAGAATATGGAATAGCAAGAACATGCAAATATGTAAACATTTTGTCTTGTTTTTGCCATAGAATATCTCAAAATCAGAACGGTTTATTCTTTTTTTCAAAAATTATAATTTACACGAACTTTTCTACAAAAACGGTTTCTGATTGAAAAATCGGAAACGATTTGACACGTAAGAAATTGATGTTCAATAACTAGAGACAGTCAACCGTACGACCTTTTGGTCTCGTTCGCCCAGATTTTAGTGCATGGCTTCTTTTGGGCTAATACATTGCCTAGGTCTAACTTCACAAGTCAACCCCGATCAATTTGAAGTTTACTTTAAGTATAGGTATTGAAGAAACGGTGTTATTACGTATAGTACCGTACTTTAATTTTTTTTATACCAGAGATTGGATATATACTATTGTCTACTGTTGTTTTATTTGGTGATTAACTTTTGTTTCCTTCGGGGTCTGAGTATGGCGGTACACCTCCATACTGGAGAATTCAATATTTATATAAATAAAAGCAGAAAAATACTTCGTAAATAAACGCCCAGTAAAACCTATTATAAAAATATAGAGACCGCGGTTTATGTTATAAATAGGACTTTGTTGAAGCAAAATATGCTATTATATCTTAAGTAAAAATTTATATTAAAAATATGAATATGAAAATTATTTTGGCAAACAAGTCTGACTGAACCAGTACAATAATGAATAGACCCCATTGAAACTAAACGAGGTCGTATAAGTTATAATTCATTTAAAAGTACATGCTCTTTTTGAAGAATCGTTTTATTTTTCTCTTTATTACACTGCTACTTCACCTATAGCTGGTGACGTCTGGATATAAGTGAATTGGACGTAAAAGCGCAATCAATGAATCGATCAATATTCCCCTCGCAACGGGTACTTTTTCATAAACATACCGGTCCATGTTCAAATAGCAGTCCTGAAAGCAAAGTAAAAATTTGAAAACTACCAAATTAGGTTAAACACGTGAACTTCCACTACCAGGGGAAGTGAAGTGTTCCGGAAGGGTAAGTGCCTCCTGTCCAGCTAACTATAACTGCTACGGGTGAGTGAAATCAAAAGAACATAGGGGATGTCAAAAACATCCAGGATAATTTTGGAACAAAATAGGCCGACGTTTATCTCTATATTAATACGGGGATACATTGCTTTACAAAGTCTCGAATCGACGAACTTGTAAACGTCCAACCATGGACATTGGTGTTCCACATACTGGTCTCGGTTCTTTTTTATACTCAATACATTGTATATTTCAAATTGGTGTTCGTACAGCTTTTAGGTTAGGGAGTACAACATTGGATTATAAGTTCATGGCATGCATTAACAAGTCAGTCACGTCTGGGTATGTTCGAACAAAAGATATTTGGATTATTAGTTCGCGGTACCATTCATTTGGCCCCATATGGGTATGTACAATGATAGGACAACCTTCCAGTTCACGGCACTATCCGCTCAGCCATGAAAGTACACTTCTCTGTTTGAAAAATAAATTGAAATCAATGAAATGAAATAATTTGCTCTAGGTTTTACAGAATGTCAAGTGGCAATTCAATTTTAGTAAAATGTCTGTCAACATGGCTTTACTTATATGTTATAATTATACAAAAGATGTCACTTCAGGGACAGACTGTTCAAAGCTCGCAGTCTGTTCAAAGCTCGTTTAACTTAACCAGTCCAGGGATTTATCAGGGTCTTTTGGGAAAAAGCCCTAAACTAAAAATTGGGAAAACTATCAACGTTTTGCTCATTTTGGGAAAACTTCGACATTGGAAGCCTTTGATGTAGAAGCGATATCTTCATCTTCAGAATCTTTTACTTGATTTTGCTGATTTGGGGGTTTCACAAAATTTTCTTTCGTTTTCGTTTAAAAACAACACAATTTTCTAATTGGGAATTTTCTCAGCCTATTTTGGGGAAAAATCAATGTTTTTTCATTAGGAATGGGGCCTAATTTCGGCCTTAAAAAGCCCTTAATGAATCGCTACAGTCGGGGTTTTACTTTGCTTTTGGAATTGTGATTTAAATATGGATAGGTATGTTTGTATTTTATTTCAAAAGTTAATGTATACAATTGTTTAAATCAAATAAAGGTTATACAAGTCAAAACTTTTATGTCAATGCAAGAGGAAATATTTTCAATTTTGATAACCTTTTGAAATTTCACTAACCATTATGCTTTGGTGAAGCAATCAGATGTCTGAACAACCGGGCACTGGCAGAAACACTATAATAAAATGTACTATAAGAAAACAGCATCAAGGTAGCAAAATTAAAAGCAATAAGACATATATAGATTGTTTTGTAGTTATCTAGGTTTTCTGAAACCATTATATAACCATGGGTTACGAAGTCGGCATCACGTACCAGACAGTGACGACTTCTTCACACGCAGATCTATTCATCGTGTACTGGGTGAACCACTCATTCCCACACCACTTTGCTGAAGACTCCAATACCATCATGCACCAGCAAATGGTCTAATTATAGTAACAAGATATCGGAAATTATAAAAACTCTGATAGACTTAATCGATAATCGAATAAAGCTTAAATTTAGATTAAAAACCCCGAAGTAAGGACCGATTATCTATAAACGGGCTAATTAAGGAACAGATATAGTACAGACCTGTCGAAAGTTTAACACTGAGCTAACGACTAAAATTCGAGGATAGACTGATGAATGGCCGAGATATCGACGGTAGCTAGGGGCCCAAAAGCTGTCAAGATATAGAGAGCATCTGTCATATACCATTTTTTGAATTTAATGATAAAATTCATTCAAAAAATGTTATTGTCATATACATGTACCATTTTTTGAATGTATTTTATGATTAATTCAAAAAATGGTATATGACACATCCTTTGAAAAGCTATCCGGAATAAAGCTAACGAGGGGCCAATAATTAGGTGTTGATTCTGCAGTATTTTGTTAACTTAGTGTTCAACTGTGTGTCGACAAACCTGTGGTGTATATCTATGATACTAGTTGTGTGTCGTCTTTTGTACTTTCGAAACTGGTTAATTATAAGCTAACAGATTGGTGCCGAATCTCTTGCTCCTCTCTAGACTACAGCTTTTCGTTAAAACCTCTTCTGCTTTTTGGTGACTAGTTATCCACATCTCGACCACTCGGCAGCGAACGAGCTCAGTGTCAAACTTTCGACATAATCTGTAATATAAATTTAACACTTAAAAAAACCAAACTATGAATGCCAGTCAATTGATTTTGTACAATACATTTAAAATTATCAAATGATTCCAATTATATACACCAATTATTTAAAAAAAACACACACACATCAAAATCTATGCGTGAATTCCAATTTTGTAATTGGCTTCCAAACAAGTGTGCTTTCAAACTTGCGTTATGAGACTTTTGTTTAAAAGATCTGCTGTTTTTTATTAATGGTCTACAATAATGTGGCGATATCCGAATCCGTTAAAAACACCGTTCGACAAATTTAAAGGCGTGAATGCCAAATGAATGCTACGTTTGCGCGATTACCTGTAAAAAAGCGCCAATGGAAATAAAATGACGTCTCTCCTCCTTTTTAGGACTAGGGACAGTTATAATAATTTAAAGTCATTTTTAAAGTTTTATATGGAAAACTAAATTAAAACCCTTTTAATCACTGTGTCATATACCATTTTTTGAATGTATTTTATGATTAAATTAAAAAATGGTACATGAAAACTGAAACATTAAAGGATTATGTATGGTTGCCTTTTAACTTTTTTTATTTAAAATGTCCTAAAATGTCAAACCTGTTAGCATTTCTTGCATCCCGACTAATTCTGAACACGCTATCTTTGAAGATTTTTCTGAAATGTGTCGGTTGCTTTTCTGTTACAAGCCTTTTGTAGAATACAAATTGCGCTTACATATGCAAATACATGTACTCGACGAAAAGCAGTTGTTGAGTTGAGTTGAGTAATGGTGTTTAACGTCCCAGTCAAGAATATTTTACTTATATCGAGACGTCGCCAGCTATAAGCGAAGGTGCAGAAATTTTGCCTGTGCGTTGCGCTGATGGCATTGTACAGAAGGGTTCTTTAGCGTGCCAAACACATCGTGACACGGGACCTCGTTTATTTTAAGTTCCGAAAGAACCGTGGCTTTCATTTCGTAATGCTGAGTGTTTGGCGAAAGAACAACCACTATCCACTTTCAAGTCTTAGGTCAGACCCTGCCGGGGTTCGAACCCACAACCTCCCACGTACGGAGCGAGCTCTCTACCAACTGAGCTATCGCAGTGGTTATTTCCTAAAATAGGGATAAGCGCAAATATATGCTTGTCTTAATAATAACTCTCAGATTCAATAGAGATCTGTCTTATAGACCTCACCATCTGTAGTTTTATTGGAGATGTTCATTTAGTCAGTTGTAACATACTCTACAAGACCACGTGTACATTCTATTCTACTAGCAAGTGAATAACTACCTCTAAACAGAAGTAGTTTGATTTTCAGACGAACTTTGTACTTTACTGAAGTCACTGGCCCAAGTTTTACAATCATTCCTTAGCTAAGATTTTTCTTAACTTAAACCTGGCAAAAATTTCAAATCTTTATAATTTTGCTAATTTTCAAGACATTCAAGCATTGAAGGTGTCATTTTTAAGATCACTTCTAGATTAAACCATCTGCATTTAGTCTTGACAAAAATATTCACCAGTTGTTTCAAAAATAGATTAACAAAATTAGCTAAATTTAAGCTAAGGAAAATCTTAGCTAAGGAATTATTGTGAAACCGGGGCCTGGATGCTAAATAAAGTCTAGCACAACTTTGACAATATATCTGCTTACTTAGAAGAAATTCTTCAGATTCTATTTAGATGTAGCTGGATTCAACGTCAGTCACATTGATGTTACCTACAGAAATTTCATATCCACCATTACGACCATCAAATGTTGTACCAGAGTTCCAATATGGCATGAAAAGTAAATGGAAGCAAGGACTGGAGAACGGGTGCTACCTCCCCAAATAAGCAATAATTGTTACATGTTACAGAAAATAGTCGTTTGAAATTGATGATACAAAGAGAGTTTCATAGCAATCGCTTACTGTAGTAAGAAAATGTGACTATTGAGCCTTGTACTGTGTTTGTGTTGTTTAGACAGATAAGCCACATTTATAGACACCACAGTGGTGGTATCAAGCAACAAATTGTTTTATCTATCATATTCGCACTTGGTAACAAACTGAAGTAAGCAAGAATAAAATATGTATCATTCGTGTAAAAATTGTTGTTAGCTTCAAAAGCTTTTTATCGGAATGTGTCTCTCAAATTCGATGTAGGGGTCCCTTATGTCAGAAATCTGGAGTGTAAAACATTGCTTTAATCGACATAAAAATGACTTTAAAAGTCCGTTGTAAAATCGATTGGTAGAAGTTACAAAGTCTTCCTGGTAACTCGAGGAGGGGGTTATAAATAACATTAAATTTGTATTATGTCTCGACTTTTTTCAATTTTTTTTAAAAAAGAGAGGATTATGCAACAATTTAACAATGTATTAAATTTTAATTTTAACATGATTGCGTTAGTACAGACCTATCGAAAGTTTAACACTGAGCTTTAACAGAAGAAGGAGTCGAAGCTCTGCGAACCACTGTGCTCCGTAAGTGGGAGATTGTGGGTTCGAATCCCGGCCGGGTCTGACCCAAGACTTGAAAGTGGGTAGTGACTGTTCATTCGCCAAGCCCTCGGCATTACGAAAGTCACGGTTCTTTAGGATGGGAACTTAAAATAAACGAGGTCCCGTGTCACGGTGGGCTTGGCACGCTAAAGAACCCTGCTGCATAATGCCATAAGTGCAATGCACAGGCAAAATTTCTGCACTTTCGCCTATAGCTGGCGACGTCTCGATATAAGTGATATATTCTTGACTGGGACGTTAAACACCATAACTTAACTCGAAGCTCTGCGGGGTGGATATGGATAGCCAGTGGCTGAAAAGCTGCCTAGAGATAGATACAATACAGGCCTGTCGAAAGTTTAACACTCAGCTGTCGAAATTGTGCCGAATCGACAACAGTACAGGCCTGTCGAAAGTTTAACACTCAGCTGTCGAAATTGTGCCGAATCGACAACAGTACAGGCCTGTCGAAATTTTAACACCCAGCTGTCGAAATTGTGCCGAATCGACAGCAGTACAGGCCTGTCGAAAGTTTAACACCCAGCTGTCGAAATTGTGCCGAATCGACAGCAGTACAGGCCTGTCGAAAGTTTAACAACCAGCTGTCGAAATTGTGCCGAATCGACAGCAGTACAGGCCTGTCGAAAGTTTAACACCCAGCTGTCGAAATTGTGCCGAATCGACAACAGTACAGGCCTGTCGAAAGTTTAACACTCAGCTGTCGAAATTGTGCCGAATCGACAACAGTACAGGCCTGTCGAAAGTTTAACACCCAGCTGTCGAAATTGTGCCGAATCGACAACAGTACAGGCCTGCCGAAAGTTTAACACCCAGCTGTCGAAATTGTGCCGAATCGACAACAGTACAGGCCTGTCGAAAGTTTAACACCCAGCTGTCGAAATTGTGCCGAATCGACAACAGTACAGGCCTGTCGAAAGTTTAACACCCAGCTGTCGAAATTGTGCCGAATCGACAACAGTACAGGCCTGTCGAAAGTTTAACACCCAGCTGTCGAAATTGTGCCGAATCGACAACAGTACAGGCCTGTCGAAAGTTTAACACCCAGCTGTCGAAATTGTGCCGAATCGACAACAGTACAGGCCTGTCGAAAGTTTAACACCCAGCTGTCGAAATTGTGACGAATCGACAGCTCGCCGAGTTTTTTCAATAGTTACTTATATTTCGACATACTGCTAGTCTATCTCTCGGCAGCCGGGTTTTGGTCACTTGGTTCATATATATCGGTTAGTCAGCAGCTGAGCTTTGACTACTTTTCGTAAGCTCAGTGTTAAACTTTTAACAGGTCTGTACTGTAGTATGTGCCCAAAAAGCTCCCGAGATATAGCCGAGGAGTCGAGGTGAGCTGCTAATCCGTTAGCTTAGTATTAGACTTTCGACAAGTCTGCTCGGTATCTTCCTGGTAACTAAGGGTGATATATATATTTCTATTATGTCTAAACTTTTCAAAAAGAAAAAAAAGAAGAAGTAGAGATACAGATTATTATGCAACACTTCAACAATGGCTTGTTAACAGTACAGGCTAGTTGAAAGTTTAGCACGTCAGCTAACGAATATCTCGACAGCCAAACTTCAACTTTAATTCATTAGCTCAGTGTTGAACTTACGACATGTCTGTACTGGACGACGTTTCAAGAGAGAGAGAGAGAGAGAGAGAGAGAGAGAGAGAGAGAGAGAGAGAGAGAGAGAGAGAGAGAGAGAGAGAGAGAGAGAGAGAGAGAGAGAGAGAGAGAGAGAGAGAGAGAGAGAGAGAGGAGAGAGAGAGAGAGGAGAGGAGAGAGAGAGAGAGAGAGAGAGAGAGAGAGAGAAGAGAGAGAGAGAGAGAGAGAGAGAGAGAGAGAGAGAGAGAGAGAGAGAGAGAGAGAGAGAGAGAGAGAAGAGAGAGAGAAGAGAGAGAGAGAGAGAGAGAGAGAGAAGAGAGAGAGAGAGAGAGAGAGAGTTGTGCAATACTTCAACGGTACATTTAATTTTTAACTTGATTACGTCAATAGTAGAACCTTTTCTCAGGAGAGAGAGAGAGAGAGAGAGAGAGAGAGAGAGAGAGAGAGAGAGAGAGAGAGAGAGAGAGAGTTGTGCAATACTTCAACGGTGCATTTAATTTTTTAACTTCATTACGTCAATAGTAGAACCTCTCTCGGTAGAGAGAGAGACAGAGAGAGAGAGAGAGAGAGAGAGAGAGAGTGAGAGAGGGGGAGAGAGTTGTGCAATACTTGAACGGTGCATTTAATTTTTACTTTATTACGTCAATAGTAGAACCTACACCGGCGGATTTGACTTTAAAACAATCTAAGTCTTGGTTTACATAGGAACATCAAATATCAGATCATTTTTATCCCTTAAAAAGCTTTTACGTGCAAACACTTGACATTGAAAACTAAATATATACCGTTTCAATATGTTTTAAAATCGAATATTGATCCAGTAATTACGATTTGTTTTAACTGAGCTTCTTCAGTTCGGTAATAAAATCTGGATATAAAATATTATAAATACTATTTAGGTGTGTCGAAAGTTTAACACTTAACAAAAAAAGATCTAGAGTCGAAGCTAGTCTGCCGAGAGACGATATTACAGATAGCTATTGGACAAAAGCTACCGAGAGATAGCAGCAGCCATTTAAATATAGATAACGAGGAATCTAGTTGAACGGTCAATTGAACAATAATTCGTTAATTTAGTGTTAAAATTTCGACAGGTCTGTACTGTATATAGATAGCTAGTTGTTAAAACGCTACCGGGAGATATCAGCCGATGATGTATTGCTAACAAGGGTCCGAGGTGAGCTGCTAGCTCGACATTTGTTTCGTTAGACAAGGGTTAAACTTTCGACAGGTCTGTACTGTACTGTATGTCTAAACAGGAATGACATCCATCAACGTCCTGATTTGACAATTAAATGCTCACATAACTTATATTTTATACTTAAAAATGTAATGACTATCCACGTAATATTGAAATAAGTATGAACAATTGTGAAAGTTGATTGTTCTTGTTCATTTAAAAAAGGCTCTTGTCTTGTCTCGCATTAGGAACGCACATGCATGTATGCAAGTTTTTAATTACAAAATGCATATGTACATATATCAACTTCTCTGAAAAAATAGACTGGTTTCAATTTGAGATTTCACGAACAGCGTCAAGAAAGCGATTCAACTTTTGTTAAAATTAGTACTGTTGTTGGTCAGCTTCACCAGCATGTAATAAAGGTGTTGCAAAATACATTAAAAATAAATATATATAAATGATTAGTTTGAATGTGTCTTGGAAATGCTAAAGTTGTGACACAAAGTATCAATCCACATTGCAAATAAACAACACAAAACAGAAAGCAGTCAAACCCAACGTCTGACTCGGAGACTAATTGGTTATACCTCCGCAAGCTTAGTTGAGAAGGGCGCCGATGTTAAACTCCTAATGAAGGCCACCGCATAATGAAGCCCAGACTTCATTAGGCGTCGAAATTGCAACGTCTTAAGTAAAGCATAAGGAATTGTAAAACACCGGGTATATAGGAACACCACGCCTACCTGTCTGTCTGTCCGTTTAAAATAGTTTTGCTCCATAACTTTTACATCTATGGATGGATTTTGTTTGAACTTGGAAACAGAAGACGATAGAGCGCGTACAAGATTTAGGTGTATAGGTCAAAGGTCAAGGTCACAAAATAAAATCTTTTGGGCAGGGTACTTGGCTATCCAAGGCAGTACTTGGTCTAGTTGACCTAGTTGTGGTTATCAAATCTTCAGTGAAGACAGTTCTGAGTTCGCCTAGTTGTGGTTTAATATCAGAACTTTAGATTTAAGAGGCAATGTTTACATATCTATAGATTTTTAAAAATCGTGTGGTTTGTAAGAGTTTTCTACTTTAAAATATCAACATTCAAATCTTAAATTTAAACTTGAAGACTTAAAATCTGAAAAAGAAGCTACCGAACAAAGTTTCGTGAGATAAAAGGTTAAAACAACAACGATAGCACATTACAAGAATGATGAATGGTTTCCCAAAATAGCTAAAGTGGTGTTTACAAATACTTTATGAAAAACTAACATTTTATTGAACAACTATTAAATATTGACTTTTTTACGGTGGCACAGAAGCGACATAAAATATTTTTTTCTGGGCGGACATGGCAGAGTAGTACTACCACTGGGTTTCTAAGTCACGGCTTGTACGCTCTAACCCCACTCCTGACTTGCACGTTTTCTGAGATGATTCTCATCTCCTGTTAATATAGTGCTGTCATGTTGTGCTGTTTTTGAATTTCCATTAAAATAATGCATTCAAAAACAGCACATGACAAGTTTTTGAATGCATTATTTTAATAGAAATTCAAAAACAGCACACGACAGTGCTGTAAAAAGCACTTGATAAAATTTGTATTTTGGATGAGACTCTAAACCGAGGTTCTGTGTCTCAATGGACACTAAAGACACATCTCGAAAAAGAGTAGGCCACATTTGATCGCTACAGACGGGGCGCTTGCAGCTAAAAGTGATTGAAACAGACTGAGCAAGATAAGATAAGAATTATACTGCGTGCGCATGTTATAGTTATTATTACGTGCGCCATAATATAAAACACAGTTCATGTCACTTCTGTGCCACCGTACATTTTAGACGCACAAAGATTTTTTGCAATATTTATTTTAATTTTGTAATATTGATTTATTGGTACTGATTTTTTATTTTTACCAAAGTGTTGACAAATAAACCACAAAAAGGTTTACAAATTATAGTATTTTAATAAAGAAAAACATATAAATAGGTAAAATTAGAATACTGTGTATTCTCACCAAGTTGTTCAACTTTTACAATCTCGTTATGAACACTTAAGTGTATATGTTCTCCTCTTTAAATCATTACAATGGACATAAAGTACCAACCCTGTCGAAAATTTATCACCGAGCTAACGAGAAAAAGGTCGAGGTTTGACTGCCGAAAGACAGAGTGGCCGAGATATAGTGGATGGCTAGTGACCAAAAAATGCAAACTTGAAGATAGAAACTGTCGAATAAAAGGTAACGTGTTGGAAGGATGAACTGTCGAATCGGTTCCATTTCGTTAGCTCAGTGTTAAACTTTCGTCAGGGCTGTACTTCTATACACCAGATATTCAGGCTTATAAAAGTGCTTATTATCCTCCATTGTGTTGGTCAATAAAAGGCAAATTATAAATAATGTATTACAAAATGTCTTTTAAGTACAAGATGGATTATGTCAGAAGTTTGAAAAACAGTTGCGGGAGGTGGGAAAGTCAGACATTTCACAATAGTACCTGTCTGTGCCAACTATAACTCCATTCTTCCTGGTGAATAGAGTTTGAATGAACTAAGGATGTTTTTTATGTTGACATAACCATCGTTTAGAAAGCCAATACTATAAAAAACATCATTGTCTGCAACTGTTCAAAGAACCTATGTCATTGTATTTCAAAAGAAATGAACTTTAGATCTTAAGATTCTTGACAAATACCACATAATTCTGTATTGGACAGAATACAACTTACAAAATTTAGAAACATTTCCTGAAAAGTGTATAAGAATTGACAACTATAGAAAACTTAAAGAGTTGACTTTGGGTTGTACTTGGCAACAACCAGAGGCACAAAAGAAAAAAAAAGGGACAAATACCCGAACCTGCTGGGTTGCTGGGTGATGTTGTGATCGTCCGAGTGCTTTTGATAAACGCTTAACATAACACATGTATTTCGATATCAGCATTCATGAACCAATCTTACAAAGGTATACATCCTTCATTGATCATGAAAACAACATATTGCAACAGCGCTTCACGGTTCGTGTATTCCCAATGTGAATTTCGCCACTCTACCACGTGATCAATACCTCTTCACGTTTAACGTCATTTTTACGGGAAACGTCATCTTTCGCGATTCTATATCCATCGGAAATAATTGTTCGCACAAATGTTAGAGGGTATCACGTGATACAGCGGCGAATCCCATTATTTGTTCTTTTTCCTCTAAGTTAAAAAGTGTTTTCTTTCCCTCAAGGTTGAAAAGTGTTTTCTAGCCATCTATTTGCAATTATTTAACTTTACATGAAACGAGAAATAGGAGAGTAAATTATTCGTCAAAATATGCAGTTGTATATCATGAGGCGCAATTCCGATAAATTCCGCTTTTTGTGAAAAATATTTGGGTTTGTGAAAATGCTTCTATAAAATGTTTTGATTATTTTTTTTTAAATCTATGAAACATGGATTCAGTATAAACTAAAACCATTATGGAACAGAAACCCCCTTTATAAACTTGGTCACATTTAATATAAACATCATATTTCAATTTTAATGGGAATTTTACGAAGCAAGCCTTAAGTAATGAACAAGCAACATGGAACATAAATCAGTTTTGTTTGATAAGAAGATACGGAAAATATCCCCCATGATCCCGAGTTTTTCATTTGTTGGATTTTCACAAAGACTTCCTAAGTGTTGTTATCTATCGGGTTGTTTGGCTAAATGATAACCTTATTTATATGTCAATTTGACAACAGTTGGGTGTAGTACAGAACGCACTGTTATCATGCACTATACAGTGTGGGCCTTACCAAAGCTTAACACTAAGCTAATAAATAAATACCGAATCGGCTGCTCATTCTGTCCCCTCATTAACTTTATCTCAAAACTGGTATCTGCCGACAGCTGTTTGGGCTCTAGCTATCCATATACTGGCCATTGGTTAGCCGGGTTGCAACTCTTTTTTGCTCGGTGTTAAACTTTGGACACGTCTGTACTGTATATTGTGTTATTGAGATAGTTATCATCAGGTGTCCAACTCACGTGTGTTTATAAATCACCTGGAAATCTAAATAATATTTAAACTGACCACATACATACAAGTCAACGTGGTCAAGATCAATGTACTATCATTGTGGATGACTGACCATCCGACACACCGAATTTAGTGCATATGCAGACCTTTTCCATCACAATATCAATACAATGGGGATTTATCTAGCAACTCATATCATGAGCGGGGCTATTTTTTTTATTGAAAGATGGGGTGGGGCTCCGGTATTGCCGAAAATCCAGTTCAAATGCGTAGTTAGCATTGATTTTTAAGTTTGTTTGGTGAAGTGATTACTTAACACCTACATTTCCAGTATGCATTTTCCAGGGTTTTTGTTGGCAAACTCAAGGTTTTCCTAACTAATTTTAACTACTTTTACAACATATTATAAAATGGTGTTGTATTTTGAATAACAATGTTCACACAAAACAATACCATGCAGTGAATTCCTTTCTAGGTATCTGAAACTAACAACAACGCTTTTAACCAAAAGCGCTTTTCTGGCTGACTTGGGAAAACGTTGTGGAAAATACATTGATTTTGAAAAATAATTTGTGGTCTTTATAAAAAGAGAGCTTCTGTCAAAATTCAGTGCAGATTTCTTTTACATTCAGCATTATCAAACAGAATGGAATCCCGTACCAAAACCAAATAAGAACTATGATTGTCCAAAACAAACACACTAATCCATGTCCGAATCACATTCCAAAGCAAAGTAAAAACTTTGAAACTTACAAATTAGCTTAAACATGTGAACTTCCACCAGGGAAGTGAGGCTGGGTGCTCCGGAAGGGCAAGCACCTCCTGTTTAGCTAGATAAAAATGTAACTAGACTGATCCTACTAGCTTGGAGCAACTTGTTCTTTTCCTAGTCAAATATTCTGAGGAAGACTAAAATCTTAGCCAGATTTTTTAACTTCTTTCATTCCATGCACATTGAATCTTAAGGCTTACAGCTGGAATCAATGGAGACCCACTCTAAGGTTCTACAGTCTACAGTCAGCACTTTGGTACTGTGCATATTAGTAATTTTAATTGTTACATATTCAATAACTAATGAGGGGTCATTCTAATATACCTTTATAAAGACAAGTGGCCAGGTGGTTCTCGTGTAAAAGTGGTCTATATATCTACAATGTATGTGCATGTGTGTGAATCTGTTCCCCATGTTTGCTTCAACCATTTACATTGGTATAATATGCAATACAGTTAATTTATTATCAAATAAAATCTGTTAAAGCGAGGAAACTTCCCTGTTCTTTGTTTAGAACTTTATCAGTTTACCAGACTAAGGGAGACAACTCTTGTTTTATGAATAATTTTATTATATAATATATTTTTATGAAAACTTGACAAATATTTCACTAAACAGTACACTTTATATACAAAATCATTAAAAAACAAATCATATCAAATTTTATGAAAAAGTGAAATTTTGTATAAATTCCCATACAAATAATATAAGCCAAGGTTATAAATAATATAAGCCAAGGTTATATATATTATGTACTTCCAATTACAAAATTCGTTCTCAGCATGTCAAAGCTGTTAATATCAGAAGAGTTGAGTGGAATAATGGTGCTTTACACCCCAGTCAAGATTCTTTCACTTATATCAAGGTGGTCAGTTCATGGATGGTGGAGGAAACTGGAGTGCCCAGAGAAAACTACTGACCTTCAGCTATAGCAAACTAACAAACTTTCTCACACTAGGATCTAACTCTAGTGGCATTTGAACAAAGACAGGGAAAGGCAACGTGATCCCAAAGTGCATGCTTTAGAACATTTGGGTATTGTGGTCCCTTTATTTCAGCTTTTCTTATTTTTTTGTCACAATGGTACATATTTATCTGACCCTTTCTCTACAACAAACACGTTATCTGTGGTGTTAAGACAGAGGTTGTCTAACACATCTAGAGTCACATCTTCTAATTCCAAACCTATTCCCACATTAGTTTGATCTATCCAGATACAGTTTAGACCTGTCGAAAGTTTAACACTGAGGTAACAAATAAGTATTGAATCTGCAGTTCATTTCCGTTTCTTGTTAGCTTTTTCTTGACAGGTTTCTGGGCGCTGCTATCTATTTCTCGACCTTCCCTATCTATCCAAATCTTGGCCACTTTATAGCCGAGATTCAACTCATTTTTGTTAGCTCAGTGTTAAACTTTCGGAAGGTCTGTACTGTATTGTTTCAACATGTCAATGAATGGTAAGTCTGTCCGCCATGTATTGACATTGAATCAACCAGTATGTTTCTTAAGGTTTTCCAACCTATTCCAACATCAGTTTGCATCAGTGGAGGCGATAAATTGTCTGTAATGCCCTTACATGGATTCAACCAGTATTTTTCCTTGCAAATCATGCTCACTTAAACTTATCTCTGTATAAATTCAGAATTTTTCTGAAACACATACAGCTACACCTGACAGTACCAAAACCATTCCAACATAAGTTTCTGAAAATTAAATAAATTAGTAATTATTAAGCAATTCTAAATAGAGAACTGTCTGAATAACAATTTAAAGCAATTGCAAAGTGGGTTAATAAATGTTTTTGATAGGTTTGTAATTATTCATTTTCTGAAAGCCAATAAAATTATAAGATGTGTAAAATTAATATATTAACCTGAAGCAGTGTTATTCTGTGAAAAACTTTTTGCTTTTTCTGCCATAAAGAAAATATAAGCTACATGTTTCATTTTTTACATGTTCCAAAGTGTTGCATTTTTTTCAGGAATAACACCACTATTATATTATTTTCAAATTATGCTATTTTATCCGTTGAGAGTAATAGTTTTCCTCAAAAGTTGATTATAAGGGTCACATGGTACACTGACAAGTACTATTACCAGAATTCAAGAAACACATCACCTAGATTATTGGGAGATTTATACGACTTACCCCAGTATTTTATTTTTTCTCCAAGAAGTCTGCCAGACAAAATTGTAAATACAAATGTCAAGGAATTGGTGATGGGTACTGCTAACGAGATATCTATAAATAGATAAAAAAATCTAGATATAAAGAGGTATGGGTACATTCCATACTTCCTTCTTTTGTATGTACATCATTACATGGACGTTTTGTATGTAATCATGAATCAATGTAAGTAAATTGGAGTTACCTCCCTTTAACTGTAAATGTTATGGAAGTGCAATTGTCAATAAAATTACATGTATTATTGTTATTATTACTATTGTACATAGTAATTTTTTATTAGTAAAGGTACGTTACAAAAGTAAGTTAAAGTTATGCAAACAGGCAAAAAAAAAAATGTTACTTTTTGAAAAAATGTCTCAGAAATTAGTGCCAATTGCCATTTTGGCTACCAGGAATGGAAAAATTGTATGTGTACTTGTTTATATGGTTTATTTAATCAGTACAATGTTTGTTTACCTGTAGATCCTAGTGTGATGTAGTAAACAACAGAACCTGTCTGGTTAAGTACAAATGGTACCAGGTACTGAAATAAAAAACATTAATACATGTATTGTAATATCATTAGTTTGTAGAAAAATAATTACAGGAGTAGAAAATGGAGTTATGGTGTTTTATGTTCTAGTCAAGATTCTTTCACTTATATCAAAGAAGCCAGTTTTGGGATAGTGGATGAACCTGGAGTGTCAAGAGAAAACCACCAATCTTTGGCAAGCAAACTGACAAACTTTCTCACATTCTGTACAGTCTGTTTGATTGGGAATTGAAGCTAAGCTGTGAGAGGCACTGTGATCTGTATACCAGTGCTTCAGACCACTTAGCCACCGGATACAGATTAGGTATCCTTGAAATAGTTATTATTCAAACAATAAGGTTTTGTCTCATGGTTATACAGACCATAGTAAGAAAAAGAATAAGAGATGCAGTGTTAAAGTTTGGCTCAAGCCTATAGCTTCCTCAAGTCTATGCTTACTAAGATCTTGGTTTAAAAGACATGAAGAGATTGTGAGCACAATACTCAGTCTTAAATGGCATGTGACAAGTTTATGAAACACAAGAAATGTCATAAGGGAAGTAAATCTTCTTTTTATTGTCCAGTAGGCAAGCTGAGGCTTATTCAATTATCTCTCTGCTGATCAATACACTTGTACTGGTCCCTAAAAATTCCACACTGGCATGTAATTACCAAATTGCTACCAGATCACCCCTTAAAACAAGGGTAGTTCAAGTGTCAATTTGGTTATTACATGCTGGTCCAATTACATCTAGGTATTTCTAGGGATCAGAGCTGTGAAATGGTAAACAGAGTTACATAAAGCTGTAGTCTTATGCTGCTTCACCACCAACATCCTCAGCTGAGGCCATTCTTCATCATATGTTTCAACCCCTTCCTCGGGGTCCTCTGTGGTGATCAGTCACTGTGTGTTGGTGGTGGGTCTCTAGCTACTGCTCAGCATGATGCTGTCTCTGCTGCCTGTGAGACATAGTTGAACATGCCTCATATGTGTACCGTATTAGTGCTAGTTGTGTCACAAGGGAAGTAAATCTTGTTTACGTGTCGCTGTTAAAATGTAAAAAGGCAAGAATGTGACCTCCAGGAAAATTTTGACAAAAATTCAATTTCCTTATTGTCTGTGTGTTTTAAGAAAGATGATGGAAGTTAACACATTTTATAAAACACATCTATACCTTCCAGTTCAGAAACAAAAATTTTAATTCTTCTATAAACTGTAAAATTCTGGATTCTGTCTTTATTTTTTCTATTCCTTTACTCCCTTGTTTGATGAATGGATTAGTGGCACCCCATAATGCTGCAACCACCACAAACCACCCTGCTGATGATGACTGTGTCATCTGGTCCGTCAATTAAGCCACTGACTTCTAAACGTTAATATATGATACTCCGCGTTATTATTAACTTGCTGTCCTGAAATGCATGAATAAAACAAAATAAATTTGCTACATTGTCAACTGTATGCAGTACATAATTATGTACATATTTCAGTAAGGTCGTACTTCAAAATAATTTTAAGTTTGAGGTTTATTATCAATAAAGGTCCTGTTCCAGTTTCATATAATCATTTCTTAATTAAGATTTTCCTTAACTGAAATCTGTCAACTTTTAACAATATTTTACGCAACTGTTAGTTTAAAAAAATTGAAATTTAGATGTAACAAGAGGCCCATGGGCCTTAACGCTCACCTGAAGAAGAGTACATATCTTATGCAGAGGTTCAATGGTCAATGACATTAATAAAAGAGAATATCAAAATTTTCAGCAGTAAGGGCCAATAATATGCAAGTATTTTTGCAAATTAATTATAATAATTATTATATAAGTATGCTATATATAACATATTTAAAGTCTAGCTACAATATATTATTTATAAACAGCTAAAACATCTGTATATTAAAATGTGCATTAGGCCAATACCTACAGTATTCCAATATACATGCCTATACAAAGAGTTTATAGTTTTTGAGATAATTAACCATTTAAGTATTCGTTCAATTCTATGACCTTGACCTTTAAACCTATGACCTTCATTCATATATCAAAATGATTGTTGTGCAAATGCCTACAATATTCCAATGTACATGGCTATACAAAAAGTTTACAGTTTTTGAGATAATTAACAATTTAAGTATTCGTTCGCGTCTATGACCTTGACCTTTGAACCTATGACCTTCATTCATATATCAAAATGATCGTTAGGCCAATACGTACCTTATTCCAATATACATGCCTATACAAAAAGTTTATAGTTTTTTAGATAATTAACCATTTAAATATTCATTTGCATCTATAACCTTGACCTTTGAACCTATGACCTTCATTCATATATCAAAATGATCGTTAGGCCAATACATACCTTATTCCAATATACATGCCTATACAAAAAGTTTATAGTTTTTGAGATAATTAACCTTTTAAGTATTCATTTGCATCTATGACCTTGAACTTTAAACCTATGACCTTTATTCATATATCAAAATGATCGATAGGCCAATACCTACAATATTCTAATATACATGCCTATACAAAAAGTTTATAGTTTCTGAGATAATTAACCATTTAAGTATTCGTTCAATTCTATGACCTTGACCTTTGAACCTATAACCTTCATTCATATATCAAAATGATCATTAGGCCAATACCTACAATATTCCAATATACATGCCTATACAAAAAGTTTATAGTTTTTGAGATAATTAACCATTCAAATATTTGTTCGCAGCTATGACCTTGACCTTTGAACCTATGACCTTCATTCATATATCAAAATGATCGTTAGACCAATACCTACAATACTCCAATATACATGCCTATACAAAAAGTTTATAGTTTTTGAGATAATTAACCATTTAAGTATTCGTTCAATTCTATGACCTTGACCTTTGAACCTATAACCTTCATTCATATATCAAAATGATCATTAGGCCAATACCTACAATATTCCAATATACATGCCTATACAAAAAGTTTATAGTTTTTGAGATAATTAACCATTTAAGTATTCGTTCGCGTCTATGACCTTGACCTTTGAACCTATGACCTTTATCTATATATCAAAATTATCGTTAGGCCAATACCTACAATATTCCAATATACATGCCTATACAAAAAGTTTATAGTTTTTGAGATAATTAACTATTTTGGTATTCTTGGACATCTGTGACCTTGACCTTTGAACCCATGACCCTGATCTATGTATCAAAATGATCGTCATGTTAATACCTACAAATAACTGAAAATCCTACGCCATTTTCACGAGAAATGTTAAAAAATAGCATTTTTTATCAAAGGTCAAAAACTGGGACATGACCTTGACCTTTGACCTTGACATCAATTGGAAGAAAATTGCAAGACAAGATCAACAGTGAAAACTCCATACAATTATCTTCAGCCGTTATGAAGTTATAACAATAAATGTCTCATTTTAAAAATTAAGTAATTTTACGCAAAAAACGCGTAACCTATTTTTTGTCTAATTTTCATGAAAAACACAATATCTAATCAAAATTTGCCTGCACCTTTTGGTTTCAGAGAAGAAGATTTTTTTGTCTTTTTGCTATTTTTAGTAACAGCGGCCATCTTGTTGGGTGTGGCCAAACCCCGAACACAATTTTGAAAGGCTGCTACCCAGGCATGATAATCACTAAGTTTCATCAAATATGGCCCAGTAGTTTTGGAGGAGAAGATTAAAATGTAAAGTTTACACACGACGGACGACGGACGACGCACGACGGACGGTGATAGATTGCAATAGCTCATCTGAGCCTTTGGCTCAGGTGAGCTAAAAAGCTAGGTGTGATCCTTAAAATGACGTCTTAAATTCATGAATGTCTTAAAAACTAACACAATAATCAGCTTTCAAATTTGCCAGATTTAACTTAAAGAATATCTTACTTAAGGGGTGATTGTGAAACTGTGGTCTGGGTGCTCACCTGAGGATAATTTGCAATTTAGCTTGATTTTGGAACGATGAAAGACCTGGAGAGTAAAAAGTGTTATTCTAAAGTTGCCAAAAAATTACATTTGCACACTAGACTAGGTTATGCCAATGTGATATAATCATGGAGATAAATAATTGGGATTCTTAATATAAATAAATAAATAAATAAATAAATAAATAAATAAATAAAATTAATTGAAAAAAATATAGAAATATAAAAATAAATAATTCTAGAATGTTACACTGTTAATAAGATTTAATTTAAATTTAACAGGGAACACAAGCGCAGCATTTAAAAGTGAAAAGTTGATAACAGGTGCATCAATGAAAGGGGAGAAATTTAATAACAAGTGCCGCATTCAACAGGGAACAAATTTGGTAACAGGTGCGTGTTGCAAATCAATCCAAAATAGTCACAAGATTTTGACCGACTGTCTTGTTATATTCACACAAAATTATGTTTACTTCAATTATTTACCATAGACTTTTCACACTGGCAAAAAAATTCACTAATGAACACCACAAATGTCAACTTCATTGGGAGTGGACAAACCGAAAGCAGAATCGGAAATGAAATTACAGGTGAAGGTCATTCGTGTCGCGCAAGCGCTCAGGTGTCATTTCCGCATTGGATGGTTTATGTTTTGAAGTTCGAATTTTGATAAATACCACTTACAAAGTTGAAGGTAGGTACCAAGAAAACAAAATCGGGATAATAATTACAATTATTAGTTAAATTCTACCCTTTGATTGCAAAAAATATGCGCCGATTATAATTTTTAACTGAAATTCCAGGGATGCCTCTAGGGCAATGAACGTTACGCCTTTTTTTCTGTGACATTTTTTTGTCCAATGTCCCCAATTTTTATAGGTGACGAATTACAAAGGCCAGGTACTTGTTGGTTAAAACCAAATGATTAAACATTCGAAAATTTTATATTTAGTCGGCCATTATTTGCAGCAAACAATGGAATCCTTGAAATTTATTCATAAACCTAGGGGTTCAAAACTGTTTTATGGTTTAAGGTCCAGTTCATTTTGCTAGAATTTTTGATGGGTCCTATTGAAAGGTCTGTGTAAAATTATGTTGTTACATAGAAAAAGTATCAAATAAATAAAAATAATTTTCATATTTATTTCTGTGAACAAGAGTACTGTCCTTATCACAGATGAATGTGTTCGCTGCTGTACCATGTGATACCCTTGTGCATACATTTTTGAGAACACTTTACTTCCAATTGATATCGAATAGCATAAGAAGAATTATTCAGTGAATTTGTGGCATTGAATTTTCCAAAACGACCTGCACAAACGTTAAGAGGTATTGATCTTCTGGTACAAGAGTAGGCCTCATCAATGAGTGTAAAAATACTCCAGCTCATGGCAAGGCAGCTAAAAACCTTCTTAGGCATATTTACAATTAAAAACATATAAACGCATCAACTGTTTTACTAGTTGAGGAAGGTCTTATGGTCAGCTGGTAGCCTGTCCAGCGTGACCATAATTTTTTCTGGTGAAGTTGTTGGTTGGAGGCAGTTCCACTGTCATAATCTCATATGATTCCAGAAATAGTTTTTGTAGCATTCACGAGCTGTTTGTGGTTTGCGGTATTTGTGGGAGCTTATTCAGCAACCTTCAGGGATTTTCATGCAAGGATGTCCACCAATCCATGACTGATCTTGGAAAACTTGCTTTTAGTTTGCCTTTATTGTAATGTTTACCAGCCTAGGTTGTTTATCATACTGGATACACTGCCACTAGCATAATTTGTGTAGTTATTACAGAGAAAACATGCTGACCTTCTTAGGACTTTTTCAATTGTGGCGACATGTTTATTTGTGTATGGTGTCAGGGGAAGGGATTTTATCACTCTAACTAGATTTAACGGTATGTTACAATATTGTGGAGGCATATTCCAGAGTTGGTCTTACATTAGTCTGGTAAGCAGATGATAATAGATTTCACTGATGGTTTGCAGCCTCTCAGATTTGTTCACGTGATGCAGGGACGAACCCCTGTAATGGATACAAGAATCATAAAGACATCAATATGCTGTCTGTGTCATATAACATCCATGAATGACCACTTGACATTTCCTGTCACCAATTTGTTGATCCGCTCATGTGATATGATAGTGTTAACAATGTGATGTTAAAATATTGTTATTCATATGCAGAGGTAGAACAATCTGAAAATGGGTCTTGGAAAAAATAAAATAAAAAACAAAACCGGCAGGTCCATCAGACCTTTATGGTTTACATATCAAAGGTCCAAGTGTAAAGGTCCCAAACCTCAGACCCTGAAAATTTCGAACCCCTGCAAATTTATTGTGAATTGTCATTAGCACATTGATTGGTATACTGAAAATAATCTTAGTTTATAAAAGGATAAAAATGCTAAAGTCTTGCATATCAGTGATTTTACCCAAAGCAAGGACTTTAAACCTTAACTAGATGAATGTATACATTATTGCATGTCGATATGCATTGCTGTGATGGTCTCATATTGTACATGTGCCACTTTTTGCTTTCACTTAAAAGATTTGTTAAGTTTTGAGAGAGACTATGTATGGAATTTTATAATGACATACCAGGAATAAATCATCAATCATGTCCCCCTAAAGTGATCAGAAGAAAATTCCAATCAGATTGGGGCTCTAAACATTCTCTCACATGAAAGGCGAGTTATCTGCCAAGACTGTTACAGTAACACAATAGAGCTATAACAAAATTTATATCTCTTCAGCAGTGCATATACTGGAAAATCATCATGCAAGTTTTGAATATCAGTTTCCAACATACTGTAATCTTCCCATGGCTACATTATGCATCATTCTTGATTTTTAGATTTTTATTTATTAAACTTAGTACATATTTTACTCTTTTGGTAGTGATGGGACCAGGTATGTAACAGTTAACTATTGCAATTAATATAGACCTGTCTACACAGGTCGTTTATTGAAAAAATTATGCTGTGTATTGAGATTTATTAACAACTGGAGTTATCTCCCTTAGACCACACTGTGACAATAGAGTTTAGTGGGGTGGAGTAAATGTATTTTACACTCAGTCCAAATTCTTTCACTTATATTAGACTGTCAGTTGTTCAATTGTTGAATAATTTAAAGAAGTATATGGAGAAAACCTCTTATCTTTGGTAAGCAAATTGACAAACTTTCTCCCACTAGGATCTGCTGGAATGATTTTCATGCAAATCCTTTTATGTGAATTTCACATATAATTTTGATTCACATGAAACTGATGTGGAATTTGGTAAACAAAATTTGGCTAAGTAAGTTAATTTATGTTGGCGATAGGGTCACTGTAAAAATACATGGTTTGTTAACACACCGGGTCCCACTTTCACAATAATCTCTTAACTAAGATTTTCCTGAACTTAAATTTGGCAATACATGTATTTCAAATATTAATAATTTTGTTAGTTTTTAAGTTATTCAAGAATGTTAGGTGTCATTATTAAGCTCAATACTAGCTCAAGACATTTGTATTTAGTTTTGTGAAAAATATTCATTAGTGCATGTTGTTTCAAAAGTGATTTTATTACCAAAATTTGCTAAATATAAGTTAAGGAACTGGTACCTGGTATGTCAAAAAAACTGTATTTTATATTTTGTGTTTACTATAGCTTTACCTTTATGTATATTTATTTTCAGATTACATGCAGTGTTATAGATAGTGCTTTATTTATTATGTGAAGAATGGCCTCTCTTGTATCAGGTATTAATATATATTTTGCTATATACATGTATATATATATACTTTAGTTTTAATACATTTTGCATTTTGTTCTAATAATTACCACGTTTCCACAATTTAAAATTATTAGTAACCAAATTTAGAAAATTGTGAAAATATTTTTTTTTTTCACAAATTTGATAAAAAAGATAAATATTTAAAAGAATTTCTTAGAATTTAGTACATCATTACATGTAGACAATGGTGTTTTTGGCTCTCAGAAATTCCCAGGAATGGAAACAATGTCAAAATACCAGTAGTGTAAATACAAATACATACGTAAAAAGAAAGACTATTAATAAATTGTATAGAATTAAAACTGATTTAGCGATCAGGTCCAGTTTCACATCATTCCTTAGCCAAGATTTTCCTTAACTTAAATCTTGCAAAATTCAGATCTTTATAATTTTGTTAATTTTCAAGATATTCGGGAATTTAAGGTGTTATTTTTAGGATCACCTCAAGATTAAAACATTTGCATTAGTTTTGACAAAAATATTCATCAATAGTTCCAAAAAGAGATTACCAAAATTTGCTAAATTTAAGTTAAGGAAAATCTTAGCTAAGGAATGATTGTGAAACCGGGGCTCAAATAATGACTATCTGTCTGAAGGTTAATTAAGTGTAGATTGGTTGGTTGTTTGCAATTTTGTTTAACATCTCAGCTATTCGGGACAAAAACTTGTTCATCAATCTCTAAGGATTAATCTTACAACATGTTCATGTATGCTCAAAATGTTTGTTTTATGTTCTGTCTTGTACTAGTGTACACTTAAGACAACTTATAAGGTGCTAGGTCACAGAGTTAGTATTCAGCAGACAAGCATACAACTCCCCTAATCACATATTCTGGCACTGGCTGAACCAGCCAATGCTCTTGTCTTCTAAATAGCAGGTGAGGAAACAATGTCTCAAATTTTAAAGTGTAAAATATGACGCAGTCAGGATTCAAACCCTCACCCTTCAGCTCTGAAGGCACACTCTCTACCACTGAGCCACTGAGGCAATAATAAAGATAGCAGATAAAAGTCTAATTTTAGATCTTTTTATATGTCAATTTAATAAGGTTTATTGTCACTATATATTAATACTAGCTGTATATATGTATAATGAATGGTTACTAATTCCATTAGTTTCTGACTTAATGACATTACAATACCATAACAAGGGATGATGATGATCTTAGTGTACTAATGAAACAAGAGTCATCTGTCACTTCTGAATGAAAATAGAAAACAACAAATTAAGATGTTGTTTATAAAAATATTGAAAATAGAAAATTTAAGAATAGTTAGTTTGCAATCTTCTCAACAGTTTTGGTTATTCTGGTAAATCTCTCTTAAGAAATGTCGACCTTGTTCACTGTAATTATAAACCATTACATAGGATGATCTTATTGTTTTAATGAAACAAGAGTCATCTGTCACTTGTGTATGAAAACACAAAATGACAACAGAAGGTGTTGTTTGTTAAAAGAAATTGTCTAAAAATTGGGAATAGTTAGTTTGCAATATTTTGGTTTCTCCCCAAGACAGTTGCTTTAGTTTAACAGGTAATCTTTTATAAGGAATACTCTCCTTGTTCTTTCTAACCAAAACCTAGGTAAGCAGTCTAACATGGTAAATTTTAAAGTTTAGCTTTTTTGCTAATTACAATTGAACCTAAAGACATTTTAAGCATTGTATTTTTATACCCTAACCCATTCGTTAGTATGTGTGTTCGTGTCTTTTCCACATCGTAACTTCCACATCTGAGTTTTATCATAAAACTAATTACAAGATTACATCAGTGAAATGTTTACCTCAGACATGATGGGGGGGGGGGGGGTCAATCCAAGCTAGACTGGCAATATCACAGTTCTTACAAAATATTCAATTTGTATATACATATGTATGTATAAATCTTTATTTTGTATTTGGATTTTGATTGATTTCATCTTATTGCTATTGTTACCATAGGCATTGGTTAAGTTTGATGAGATTATATAGTCTGGTAGAGGATTTTGAAAAAACCGCCTATTTTTCGATGTAGGGAGGACAACGTGTTCAAAGGTGGCAAGTTATGTCATAACCTTCTTTGACCTTTACTTTGGTAGAATCGGCTTGTTGCCAAGCAAGATTTCACCCAGGGGCCATTGTGGGGGCAGCTAAAGGTCAATGGGTGCAAAGTTCAAGTGAAAATGCCCATATTGACCTATACACAAATTCAAGGTGGCTTACAGAAGTTTTTCTTTATACATTTTGTCTTTTAAATATGTAAGTGGTATCTTCATGATAGATATGACAACAAATCCGTAACAGGTGAAACCATCTAGAGATGAAAGAGGATTAGGTCCCCGTTCTGTTAGTAGAATTATTGATAATTAAAATGTCCCTCTGCCATCAAATTGGTAAGATTTTATCAGTCACCAAGAAAACAAATAAGATCTCGTAGTAATCCAAGACACTTCTTAGCTTAGCTGAGGGTATCAGGGGGTCCAACAGACAGCATGTTTAATTCATACAGAGGAAGGAGTGTAGCCGTTTTTAAAGCTTTACACAAGGAGGCCGATACTAGAATTGTTCCCTATGGTGTTAATGCTTACATGCAAAGCTATAAAAGAACAGTTGTTGTCTGTCGTGATACTGATGACCTTATTCTTCTGTTGCTTTTAAATGAGGAAGTATGATTCCAGACCGGACCATCTAAAGTTCGTCCCTGTTCATAGCATAAAATTATCACCTCTGGAGAGGAATAGGCTCCCAGTATTCCATGCAATTACAGACTGTAAGACTGTCAATTAACTTTCTGGACATTCTAAATACAGCATTCCGTGTTTCCAGGGAAAACACAGGTCTTCTTCCCACTCTTGCAAGAGGGAACTGTTCTGAACTTGTGAGTGCAGATGCCTTCATTGAATGTACCTAGCGAGGATTTCTCATCTAGGATGTAAACTGTCCTCTCAGGGGAAAAGTACAATTGAAAATTTGCTTCCAACATCATATGCAACCGACCTACATATTCAATGTGCACACTATTAAACTGCTGTTTGGCTGCATTTAGTTATACCTGGTATTTGTTCTGGATCTCCCGTCACCTATAGGACACGGATGGTGCTAGTCTCACTAACTTGCATACTGTATGCCTTTCACTACCAGTGGAGGTTAGTCCATTGACAAAATCCCTCAGACTGGCTCTGTTCTGCGCAATTTTACCCCCTCTGTTTCAATTCCAGAAACTTGTCTCAAGGTGTCTTTTATTCTTGTGTGTTCCATTTCAGAGTTTTGTGATGTTGTTTAGCAGGTGTCTTGATGGTGTGACCTATCCATTCCCAATGTCGCTTTTATGTTTGTGTTTCAAAACGACCTTGTTTTGTGATCCACCATAAACTTTTCGTTACTAATTTTGTCTTGTCATCTGGCAACAGGACCACGAACAATACTAGTTTTTATACTTAAATCTGAGTTTTTAGCTCACCTGGCCAAAGGCCATGTGAGCTTATGGCATGGCGAGGCGTGCGTGCGTGCGTCCGTGCGTGCGTGCGTGCGTCAGTAAACTTTAATCTTCTCCTCCAAAACTACTGGGCCAACTGAAACCAAATTTGCCATGGAAGGTCCTTAATAGAGTCTAACTATAGTTTGTTCAAATCATGACGATCGAATATCCAAGATGGCCGCTGTTACTAAAAATAGACAAAACCTAAAAAAATCTTCTTCTCTTGAACCACTCATTGGAGGCAAAAACTGATGTGATATTTGGATTCTACATAGTCTTAACCTTTAAGTTTGTTCATTTCATGACATTTGTTGTAAAAATGGGTTACGCGTTTTTGCGTTTAATTTTGCAAAAATCGTAAAATATTTATAAATTGTTATAACTTGACTATACGACCAGATAATGACATGGGGTTTTCAGTTTTGACATATTCTTGTAATTATCTTCAAAATGGTGTCAAGGTCAATTATAAAGGTCATGACCTAATTTTTTACCTTTCTTATATTATTTATTATCTCGAAAACTATAAACTTTTTATATAAGCATGTATATTTGAATATTGTTCGTATTGATGTAACGATCATTTTGATATATAGATTAAGGTCATGGGTTCAAAGGTCAAGGTCACAGATGCGAAAGAATACTGAAATGGTTCATTATCTTGAAAACTATGAACGTTTTGTATAGGCATGTATATTGGAATATTGTTGGTATTGATGTAACGATCATTTTGATATATAGATTAAGGTCATTGGTTCAAAGGTCAAGGTCACAGATACGAAAGAATACTGAAATGGTTCATTATCTTGAAAAATATCAACTTTTTGTAAGGCATGTATATTAGAATGTTGTAGGTATTGATACAACGATCATTTTGATGTATAGAAAAAGGTCAAGGGTCCAAAGGTCAAGGTCACAGTAGCAAAACAATACCAAAATGGTTAATTATCTTGAAAACTATAAACTTTTTGTATAGGCATGTATATTGAAATAGTGTTGGTATTGATGTAACGATCATTTTGATATATAGATTAAGGTCATTGGTTCAAAGGTCAAGGTCACAGATGCAAAAGAATACTGAAATGGTTCATTATCTTGAAAACTATGAACTTTTTGTATAAGCATGTATATGAGAAAGTTGTAGGTATTGATACAACGATTATTTTGATGTATAGAAAAGGGTCATGGGTCAAAAGGTCAAGGTCACAGTAGCAAAACAATACCAAAAAGGTTAATTATCTTGAAAACTATAAACTTTTTGTATAGGCATGTATATTGAAATATTGTTGGTATTGATGTAACGATCATTTTGATATATAGATTAAGGTCATTGGTTCAAAGGTCAAGGTCACAGATGCAAAAGAATACTGAAATGGTTCATTATCTTAAAAACTATGAACTTTTTGTATAAGCATGTATATGAGAAAGTTGTAGGTATTGATACAACGATCATTTTGATGTATAGAAAAAGGTCAAGGGTCCAAAGGTCAAGGTCACAGTAGCAAAACAATACCAAAATGGTTAATTATCTCGAAAACTATAAACTTTTTGTATAGGCATGTATATTGGAATAGTGTTGGTATTGATGTAACGATCATTTTGATATATAGATTAAGGTCATTGGTTCAAAGGTCAAGGTCACAGATGCAAAAGAATACTGAAATGGTTCATTATCTTGAAAACTATGAACTTTTTGTATAAGCATGTATATGAGAAAGTTGTAGGTATTGATACAACGATTATTTTGATGTATAGAAAAGGGTCATGGGTCAAAAGGTCAAGGTCACAATAGCAAAACAATACCAAAAAGGTTAATTATCTTGAAAACTATAAACTTTTTGTATAGGCATGTATATTGGAATATTGTTGGTATTGATGTAACGATCATTTTGATATATAGATTAAGGTCATTTGTTCAAAGGTCAAGGTCACAGATGTGAAAGAATACTGAAATGGTTTATTATCTTGAAAACTATGAACTTTTTGTATAGGCATGTATATTAGAATGTTGTAGGTATTGATACAACGATCATTAATATAGATTATGGTCATTGGTTTGAAAGTCAAGGTCACAGATGCGAGTTGCAAGTTTCATAAATGTCTAAATATCCACATCAGAGTTATTGCTCCTTAAATGTAGTATATATTGTGTTTTTTGTGCTGTTTACGGCCCAGGTGAGCGGTTCAGGCCCTATTGGGCCTCTTGTTTTTCACAAATTAAACTTATTTTTTTTTTTTTTTTTTGCTTAAATCTTACTTTGAACTTTAACTGTTCTATGACAATTACAGGTCAAAGGATAATGAACAAAACTTAACTATTTGGACTTAAGTTAAGTATTTTCCTGATGTTCACGATTATTCTCGGACAGTTAAGTTACTGCGAGTCTGAATGTGACTTAAAAACAATTTTAATGAGAAAATTATAAATTGATTGATTGCATGGGGTTTTACGGGCTTTTACGTATTTCAGTCATATCAAGACGTCACCAGCTATAGGTGAAGTGGCAGAAATTTTGACCTTTGCAGTGAACATAGGGAAATGTGCAGGAAAAGTTCCTTAACATGTTACACCCGCCTTGGCACGGGGCATTGGTTTTTAAGATCTCTCTCAAAGGATCTTGTGACTTTCGTTTCTAAATATTGAGTGTTTGGCAAAAGAATAGTCACTACCTAATTTCAAGTCTTGGTCAGAGCCAACTAGGATTCGAACCCAGGACTCACCACATACGGGGAGTGAGCGCTATACCAATTGAGCTACAGTAGGGTTTTTTAGCTCACCTGAGCCAAAGGCTCAGATGAGCTATTGCAATCTATCACCGTCCGTCGTCTGTCGTGCGTCATGCGTCAATTTTACATTTTAATCTTCTCCTCCAAAACTACTGGGCCATATTTGATGAAACTTGGTGATTATCATGCCTGGGTAACAGCCTTTCAAAATTGTGTTCGGGGTTTGGCCACGCCCAACAAGATGGCCGCTGTTACTAAAAATAGCAAAAAGACAAAAAAATCTTCTTCTCTGAAACCAAAAGGTGCAGGCAAATTTTGATTGGATATTTGGATTCAGCATACCTAGGAACATTAAAATTGTGTTTTTCATGAAAATTGAACGAAAAATAGGTTACACGTTTTTTGTGTAAAATTACGTAATTTTTAAAATGAGACATTTATTGTTATAACTTCATAACGGCTGAAGATAATTGTATGGAGTTTTCACTGTTAATCTTGTCTTGCAATTTTCTTCCAAATGATGTCAAGGTCGAAGGTCAAGGTCATGTCCCAGTTTTTGACCTTTGATAAAAAATGCTATTTTTTAACATTTCTTGTGAAAATGGCGTAGGATTTTCAGTTATTTGTAGGTATTGACATGACGATCATTTTGATACATAGATAAAGGTCATGAGTTCAAAGGTCAAGGTCAAGGATGCACAACTATTTCCGTTATAGTTGATTATCTGCAAAACTATGAATTTTTTGTATAGGCATGTATATCAGAATATTGTAGGTAATGGCACAATGGTCATTTTGATATATGAATAAAGGTCATGGGTTCAAAGGTCAAGGTCACAGATGTAAACAAGTACTGAAATGGTTAATTATCTCAAAAACTATAAACTTTTTGTATAAACATGTATATTAGAATATTGTAGGTATTGGCCTAACGATCATTTTGATATATGAATAAAGGTCATAGGTTCAAAGGTCAAGGTCATAGACGCAAATGAATACTTAAATGGTTAATTATCTCAAAAACTATAAACTTTTAGTATAGGCATGTATATAGGAATATTGTAGGTATTGGCCTAATGATCATTTTGATATATGAATGAAGGTCATAGGTTCAAAGGTCAAGGTCATAGAATTGAACGAATACTTAAATGGTTAATTATCTCAAAAACTATAAACTTTTTGTATAGGCATGTATATTGGAAAAATTGTAGATATTGGCCTAACAATTATTTTGATATATGAATGAAGGTCATAGGTTGAAAGGTCCAAGGTCATAGCTGCGAATGAATATTTAAATGGTTAATTATCTCAAAAACTATAAACTTTTTGTATAGGCATGTATATTAGAATATTGTAGGCATTTGCACAACAATCATTTTGATATATGAATGAAGTTCATAGGTTCAAAGGTCAAGGTCATAGATGCAAACTAATGCTTAAATGGTTAATTATCTCAGAAACTATAAACTTTTTGTATAGGCATGTATATTAGAATATTGTAGGTATTGGCCTATCGATCATTTTGATATATGAATGAAGGTCATAGGTTCAAAGGTCAAGGTCATAGATGCAAATAAATACTTGAATGGTTAATTATCTCAAAAACTATAAACTTTTTGTATAGGCATGTATATTGGAATAAGGTACGTATTGGCCTAACAATCATTTGATATATGAATGAAGGTCATAGGTTCAAAGGTCAAGGTCATAGACACGAACAAATACTTAAATGGTTAATTATCTCAAAAACTATAAACTTTTTGTATAGGCATGTATATTGGAATATTGTAGGCATTTGCACAACAATCATTTTGATATATGAATGAAGGTCATAGGTTTAAAGGTCAAGTCATAGAATTGAACGAATACTTAAATGGTTAATTATCTCAAAAACTATAAACTTTTTGTATAGGCATGTATATTGGAAAAATTGTAGATATTGGCCTAACAATTATTTTGATATATGAATGAAGGTCATAGGTTCAAAGGTCCAAGGTCATAGCTGCGAATGAATATTTAAATGGTTAATTATCTCAAAAACTATAAACTTTTTGTATAGGCATGTATATTAGAATATTGTAGGCATTTGCACAACAATCATTTTGATATATGATTGAAGTTCATAGGTTCAAAGGTCAAGGTCATAGATGCAAACTAATGCTTAAATGGTTAATTATCTCAGAAACTATAAACTTTTTGTATAGGCATGTATATTAGAATATTGTAGGTATTGGCCTATCGATCATTTTGATATATGAATGAAGGTCATAGGTTCAAAGGTCAAGGTCATAGATGCAAATAAATACTTGAATGGTTAATTATCTCAAAAACTATAAACTTTTTGTATAGGCATGTATATTGGAATAAGGTACGTATTGGCCTAACAATCATTTTGATATATGAATGAAGGTCATAGGTTCAAAGGTCAAGGTCATAGACACGAACAAATACTTAAATGGTTAATTATCTCAAAAACTATAAACTTTTTGTATAGGCATGTATATTGGAATATTGTAGGCATTTGCACAACAATCATTTTGATAAATGAATGAAGTTCATAGGTTCAAAGGTCAAGGTCATAGATGCAAACGAATACTTAAATGATTAATTATCTTAAAAACTATAAACTCTTTGTATAGGCATGTATATTGGAATATTGTAGGTATTGGCCTAATGCACATTTTAATATACAGATGTTTTAGCTGTTTATAAATAATATATTGTAGCTAGACTTTAAATGTGTTATATATAGCATACTTATATAATAATTATTATAATTAATTTGCAAAAATACTTGCATATTATTGGCCCTTACTGCTGAAAATTTTGATATTCTCTTTTATTAATGTCATTGACCATTGAACCTCTGCATAAGATATGTACACTTCCTCAGGTGAGCGTTAAGGCCCATGGGCCTCTTGTTTAAATGAGAAAATAACCTTTACCAAAATTATGTCATGCATTGCTGAAATGTAAATATAAATCATGTTGCACTACAAGATGTACATAAAGGGCATACAATTTAAAGTCGGTGGCTGTATTGCACTTGCAATGGGACCGTTGAACCGTTGATTGGGATTGAACCCTTTGAATGATAATGCCACAGATAATGATATTGATGGATGAAAAGAAATTGTTAGATGTGACTGATATATTCAAGAGATTCTCGTGACTATGCCTTGCCGATTACAGTACTTGCAGTACTTTGATTTTCAACTTTTAATAAATTTCAAATTATCAGCTGGGTTTAAACAATATATTTGTTTTAATCATAGCCATGTATTTACAAAAGAATTATATTTTAGCATTTTGATTCATGCTTTGATGTTGAATGTATACTTTTATTTTATTCTATCTTGAAGCTTGTGTCAGAATTTTGAAAAATAACATTGAAATATTTAAACTTTAGCCTAAACAGTCTCAATTAGCTTCCCAGTCAATGTTAAAATACATGAAATGCTATGATTGCATGAGAACAGATTTATTTGATTTATTTAAATCTCAGAAAGTATATATTTGGACAGCTATAAACTAATAAACATTAATTTTTGGGGAAAAAACACTATCTGACCTTTGACCTTTTATCTACTAAACCAAGGGTCGATCAGCTTGGCAACAGGTTGATTCTTGACCCCTAACCTATGATGATATAAGACAGCTATGTTGCCAGCTTTGAACACTCATGTCCCCCTATTGTGAAATTTCAATTTTTTTCCACCAGACTAATAGTGTAAATTCTCAGACAAACTTACTACATGTACACTGAATATTTATGATGCAGTTATTACTAGAAAGTCAATCATTATAGGACCTTTAAAGTTTTTTGTTGGCCACAGGTTAAATATGGTGTTTTGAAATAAGTCAGTTTCCAAGTGAGAATTGTAGGGCTACATCTCATGTTAGACATAGTTTAAATTTGATTTTATTTATTCATTGTGAATTAAATCAGTGTCCAAGTGATAATTTTAGGCCTAAAGTCTCATTTGTACAGTTTAATTTTATCATCATTTATTGCTTGTAAATACAATCAGTGGTCAAGTGAGCATGATGTTGGTAGACCCTAAGGTGTCATGTTTATTTGGTGATGAATTGGCAGTGTCCAAGTGAGCATGATATGCCCTAAGGTCTCAACTATCTCATGATTACGACAGTTTAAATTTGATGTTGATTTAAGCCGGTGTTCAAGTGAGCTCGATAGGTCCTAAAGTCCCATGTTTACCACAGTTTAAATTTGATGTAATTTATTGGTTGTAACAATGTGTATTAGGTCAAAGTGTCAGCTTTCCAACAAAATTTACTGGGTATTTGTAGTACAGCATCCAAGTGAGCTGTCAGTTCTCCAACAAACTACATTGGGTATTGGTCTATAATTAATTGTAGTACAGTAATTGTAGCCCTAAAGTCTCATGTTTACCACTATTTAAATTTGATGTAATTTATTGATTGTAAAAATGTGTATTAGGTCATAGTGTCAGCTCTCCTACAAACTACACTGGGTAATGGTTTATAAATAATTGTAGTACATCATCCAAGTGAGCATGACAGGCCCTAAAGTCTCATGTTTACCACAGTTTAAATTTGATGTAATTTATTGATTGTAACAATGTGTATTAGGTCATAGTGTCAGCTCTCCGACAAACTACACTGGGTATTGGTTTATAATTAATTGTAGTACAGCATCCAAGTGAGCACAGTAGGCCCTAAAGTCTAATGTTTACCACTGTTTATTTGATGTAATATATTGATTGTAACAATGTGTATTAGGTCATAGTGTCAGCTCTCCGACAAACTACACTGGGTATTGGTTTATAAATAATTGCAGTATGTCATGACACCAAGCTAGATCTATGCTCGTTCGCATGTCACGAGTTATCTTCATCTGTGTCCCAAATGACTTTCACTTTTTTATTTGTTGGATAGTACTAAGTACGGATGAATTATAATATTACTAAAACAACACATGGGAGATTTTATACTGTGGTATGACCTTGTGAATTTGTTTTGTCATAATTTCTATGCTTCCATTCCTGGTAAAAGCCAAAATAATTGTCCCAAGTTGGTAAGGTGTTAATCTCCTATTCCTGATTCCTCATCCCTAAGTAGAGATCAGACCCATGGAGACTGGATATGATAGAGTAGTTTAACCATGCTGATTTGATGTGCAACATTTAAACCAAACAATAGCCAGACTCTTATGTGTGGGAAGTTGTCTGGTTTGAGCCCTGAACAGGGTCTGACCAAGACTTGAATAAAGGTAGTGATTGTTCATACTCCAAGCACTCAGCATTTAGAAATCTAAATCACCGGGTCCTTCAGAAAAAAATGTAAAAAGTAGTGCCCCATCATGCCCCTATGTCATGGCAGTTGTTGCATGTTAAAAGAAACCTCACTGCACATTACCCTGAGTGCACCTCAAAGGTCAAAATTTCTGCCACTTCACCTTTAACTGGTGACGTCTCAATATAAATAAAATGTTCTCAATTATTCAGATTTTAATCTCCAGTCCTCATACTCAGATCTGACTCCTTAAAACTGAATATGATATTGTTGTTTTCGTATGCTGATGTGATGTAAACCATTTTAACCTAGCAACAAATTTTCTGTGACATGATTTCTGTTTTTATATAATCTTTATACAAAGAGATGATCACCACCAACATGTAGACTGGTACATGTCTTACATTCTTTACCTACCATCAATTACTAATTGTTACAGCCAGACATTCCCTGTCGTAATGGATTACATTTGTCGGTTATCAAATCATTTCTTTCCGCAAATGTCTATAATCAGATTTCCTAAATGCAGTTGTAAATGTACTCTAATGTACATGTCTGGCTGGCTGGCTAGAAGTATGTCTTTGAGGAAAACATCATATATGATTTTGCTCCAGTCCAACCAGCTAAAGGGAGACAACTCAGTTAAAGGGAGACAACCCAGCTCTTCTTAATGCAGTTGTAGATGTGCTCCATGTGTACAATGCCTGGCTGGCTGGAAGTATTTGTTTGAGAAAAACATCATGAATTACCTCTACGTTCTGGCCATGTAATTGATTACTAACATTCCTTTTTCAAAATCGCCATGGTGGTCGAGTGGTCTAAAGCAAACACTTGAGGATCATAGTGCCTATCACCTCCTTGGGACAGATTCTAGTATGAGAAAGTTTGTCAGTATTCTAACAGACCAAAGGTCAGTGTTTTTTTATCGACACTTTGGTTTCCTCAACTATCCTTAACTATCGAGAACTGACCACCTCAATATGGTGA